>ML782969.1:1147216-1205734 GCA_009831015.1 Picea engelmannii
CCTCCACTATTATCACTATGGGCCCTCTGGCCCCCCCCACTACCTCTCTAGCTACCTTACATTCCATCCCCCTTATGAAAGTGTTGTCCTTAACGCTTGATGTACAACCATATACCAAGGTCCCATGGATAATTGTGGACCATAATGTTGAAGAAGACTGAAGAACCAAGGTCTCATGTAGAAAGGAAATCCACCATGTTGAATTAGTCCATCCACCATTGTAAGCCCGGGTCCCATGTCCAAGTGCTCATGTGAACTCCTCGTGGAAGATTTTGGAACCCAATAACCAACTCTCAATGATGCTCCAAAGACTGACACCTATCATGTGGATCCAAATAAGAAGATCCATCCACATAGTGGAAAATGGTCGTAGCAGAATCTGGAAGGAATAATACCACTGTAGAATATGCAGACTGAACGCTGGTAACTAGCTCCTGATGTGGGACATTGATTTTCTCTACAGAAGGTGGAGTGGAGTCATCAAATAAAATATGGAAGTGGTTGTCATCCTAGAAATGACAACTATTCATATACCAATCATCACAATTATCCTCAAAATCATACCAAACATATATTTCTTGATTATATTCATCCCTGAGACCCTCCATAAAAAATCTTTCCTGCATGTTATTCAATGAATCTTGAATACTACGAAAACTATCATTGAGGTCGTCTATGAGACTGTTTGTGACGTTGTCTGTGAGGCCATGTGCAAATGCATCCAATCTATGAAACAATTGGATTTTGAATGATTCAAGAATTTCTTTCAGGTTTTGAGAAGAAATAGTCATCTGATCACCCTATGAACCCTTCGGTTCCGCAGTCGTCACGAAAAAACCCAAAAAAATAGAACAATAAATTACAACAGAAAATCGCGGTTTTTTTGAAAAAACTCCAAAAAACTGCTGAAGTTAAAATGCTCATAACTTCACTTCCTGAACTCCGTTTCGGCTGATATTTTTTTTAAATTGAGTGAAATTGTGAGAGGAACTCAGATCTGTAATTTGTTTGAGAAAATTCAGCCTCCAACTGCTATATAAATAAAAACAAATCGTGCCGCCGTCCGCGGAAAAAATCCTGAAAAATTGCAAATTTTAAAACTTCAATATCTTGACTTTCCGGACTCCGTTTCAGATGATTTTTTTTTTTAACTTGGGTGTGTTTCTGAGAGAAACTCAGATATACAACCCTTTTCTGCAATTTTTTTACATAAATAGACCAAAAACTTCGAGAATGTAGAGGCCCTCTTTTTTTTTCTCTGAAAAAAAAAATCTGCAAAAATAAAAAATATTTGCCCACAATGTATGCCCAAGGAAAGTGCTCTGATACCACTTGTTAAGTACCTATACCAGATCTGAAAATATACTTCAGAAATAACCAAGAATAAACCATAAACCATTCACCATAAAATTGAACACAAGAAATAGAGAAAACCCTTGAGGTAGGGTAACACCATATATTAATCTTTATGGAAGGATAAAACTCCTCAAGCAATCCTTGCTTGTACAATCACAATATTCTTCACTATCTTTCATTACATTGCCTAGACTTCTGTATATAACTCTCCCTGTCTCCTAGAAACCTTCTAGAGAGCCTTCTCACATTTATTACATCCAACTATCATAGTGGGCCTTTATTAATATAGTGGACCTAGTCCACCTTACATTGAATGACCTCCACTATTATCACTATGGGCCCTCTGGGCCCCCCCACTACCTCTCTAGCTACCTTACATTATTGTTAAGTACCTATACCAGATCTACAAATATACTTAAGAAATAACCAAGAATAAACCATAAACCATTCACCATAACAATGAACACAAGAAATAGAGAAAACCATTGAGGTAGGGTAACACCAGATATTAATCCTTATGGAAGGATAAAACTCCTCAAGCAATCCTTGCTTGTACAATCACAATATTCTTTACTATCTTTCATTACATTGTCTAGAATTCTTTATATAGCTCTCCCTATCTCCTAGGAACCTTCTAGAGAGCCTTCTCACATTTATTACATCCAACTACCATAGTGAGCCTTTATTAATATAGTGGACCTAATCCACCTTACATTGAATGACCACATTCTCATATATTAAATAACTTCCACTAATAACACATAACTACATTCCCATTGGGTATCTACCCCATATTACCTCCCTAGGTATACCACATTCCATCCCCCTTCACATGTTTCGTCCTCGAAACATTAGAAGAAACCATACAATATGATCGGCTAAGCAATGTAGCCAACTGGTACCAAGTATGACCATTCATCCATCCCAATGGAAGTCAAACATGATGTCTATCTGCTACCTTGGCACCCTTATCTTTCTCTGCATCATGTCGCGGTTGCCCTGTCTTTATCTGTATCTTTCCTATCTGGTGCCCTGCTGGTGCATAAATGTATTCATGCACATGCCCTTGCCTTGATGACTTTTGCATCTCTATATGATGTGGATGGCGATATACAACAACTGTAGGAATTTGTTCTTTTTTCTTCAAATCTGCAACACTTTGTGCATTTGAGTCAATGACCTCCTTAGCTTTCTGATTATGTCCTTCTTGTAGTTTTGCTTCATCTTCTTTTGTAGACTCTGCCTCTGATTCAATTTCAGACTGGACAATAACTTCTGTGATAGCCTCCATGGGTCCATCTTTCTTACTAAACGACACATCCTGCAATGTGATTTTCTTTTTCTTGTACCACAACTTTAAAAACTTCTTTTGCACATTAATATTAATGGAACCCACTGATTTGATCCAAGGATATCCCAAAACAATACTTCATCCATATCCATAGCATAAAAATATGAATGCAACACATATTTATCCATGGTAATCTTCAAATCTTTAAAAATTTAAACATTTTCACCCTCAACATGTGTACTTTGAATATTCTTTATTGGAACTTGCAATCTATTAACCAACTTAACATTGATAAAATTATGCATGCAACTAGGGTTAATAGAAACAACGATATTTTCTTTATGAATACAACCATGAACCTGTAATATAGATTTTTCACATGAAAATAAACTCTTGGTTCTCTCTTTATCCTCATTTTCTCCATAAGACCACTTTTCTAACAATATTTTTTCAAATTCTACATTGGAAAGTCTCATCATCTCCTCATAATCAAGTGATTTCCACCAAATGGTAGCATCACCTTGCAATTTGAGAGCTACCCAATGGTGCCAAGTATCTCCCCATGCTGATTTTCTTTCTTTAATGAATGACTCAATACTAGGGTCATCACATTTCCCTGTAAAATACATCTTTCTATGAAAAAACCCCAAAAAATAGATCAATAAGTTATGGCAAAAAATCGCGGCGTTTTCCGGAAAAGCCCTGAAAAAACGCTGAATTTAAAATGCTCATAACTTTACTTCCCGAACTTCGTTTCGGCTGATTTTTTTTTTGAAATTGGGTATTTTTCTGAGAGGAATTCAAATACCCAATTTTTTTTTTCAAATTCAGTTCGTAAAAATTTATATCTGAACCTGAAGTGCGCCGCCCTCTTTCTCTTCCCTAAAAAAAATCTGCAAAAAGAGAAAACAAATATTCCCTTCTTTGGCCAAGGAAAGTGATCTGATACCAATTGTTAAGAAACAAATATTTGAATACAAAATATCACAATAGATCCAAAGATATCTGAATACAATCACCACACAAGATATATGAAACCATATAGAAAACTAAAACTTTATTATAGAAACCCTTGAGGTAAGGCAACACCATACAATGGATCCTATTATGGAAGGGATCCTCTCCTGTTCACTTACCTCTTCGAGGGGGAATCCTCCTATTGAGGTACCGCTCCACAATACAATATTTCTCTTCATGTTTCATTACATTGCTTGAACCTCTTTATATAGTGCTACCATCACCTAAGAACATTCTAGAGGAGGAATCTTCTAGAAGTAGAACCTTCTAAGAAGTCATCTTACATTTATTATATCTAACTACTCATTTATTATATCTAACTACCATAGTGGGTCTTATTTAATAATATAATGGACCTAGTCCACCTTACATTGAATGACTTCCACTATTATCACAATGGGCCCTTTGGGCCCCCCCACTACCTCTCTAGCTACCTTACACCTTATTTTTCTAGGTGCAACTATTTATTAACTTTCATTGATGTTTTTTCCATACGTACTTGGGTTTACTTATTAAAACTTAAGAGTGAAGTTTTTCACAAGTTTTTGGCCTACAAGGCCCTTGTAGAAAATAAATTTGGACATCAAATTCAAAGGCTAAGAACAAATAATGGAGGCAAATATGTGAACAATAAGTTTACAAGTTATTGCACTACACAGGGAATCCAAATGCAACACACTGTTCCATATACACCACAACAAAATGGTGTTGTTGAGAGAAAGAATCACACATTTAAAAAAATGGTTAATTGTATGATCCAATCTAAGGGATTAAGTCTAAATTATTGGGCGAAAGCGATCAACTGTGCAAATTACATAGTAAATCGCACTCCCACAAATGCTCTTAAAAATATAACACCAAAGGAATCTTGGACTAAAATTAAACCAGATGTAAGTCACTTTTGTGTATTTGGTAATATAGCATGGGCTCACATTCCTAATGAGAAAAGGAAAGGATTGTAGCTTAAAAGTGAGAAGTGTATATTTGATGGTTATTCTGAAGATTTCAAAGGTTATAGACTTCTTCAAACACATTGTAATGAAATTATTATTAGAAGAGATGTTAAATTTGATGAAAATATCTTGGCCTGCAAGCCTAATTCGACAGTTGTGGCTTCTTCAGCCTGCAAGCCATCTTCATCGTTTGTGCCTTCTTCTATTCTGTTTTCTTCTTCAGATGATGACAGTGAGGATTAAAATCCACCTCATCATGCTCACCCTCCTCTAGATGAGTCCTTTGAACCTGAACCAACACCAACTCCACCGTTTCCTAGATGGGTCTGTTCAACACTAGAAGCAATTGGTGATATTTTCAGTGATCCTTCAGATCAACATCGAACACGTTCACAGTTTCAATGTGCCTCTTCTCTTTTGGCTCAAGTTTCATAAACTCATGATCCAGAGAAATTTGCAGAAGCTTCAGGTCATCCATATTGGGATACAACAATGCATGAAGAGTATCATTCTTTAATGGAAAATGATACTTGGGATATTGTACCTCTTCCAAAAGGAAGAAAACTTGTCAAATGTAAATGGGTCTATAGAAATAAGTATGCATCAGATGGAAGTGTTGAAAGACACAAGGCTCGGTTAGTTGCCAAACGATTTTCCCAAGTTGAGGGAATTGACTATAATGAAACCTTTTCCCCTATTCCCAAAATGAATTCCATCTGACTTGTTCTTTCCCTTGCTACCTCACATAAATGGGAGGTCCATCAGATGGATGTTAAATCTTCCTTCTTGCATGGATATTTGCAAGAAGAAATCTACATGGAACAACCTCCTGGCTATTTCCAGAATGAATCTAGCCTTGTTTTTTGCCTTAATAAATCTCTTTATGGTCTCAAGCAAGCTCCTCGAGCTTGGTATGCCAAAATGGACAACTTTCTTATTGCCACCGGATTCTCTAGATGTCATTATGATCCTAATGTCTATACCAAGAAATTAGGAAGTCATCTCATAATCCTTGTCCTTTATGTTGATGACCTTATCCTTACTCATAGTGACTCAAAACTTTTAAACCATGTGAAAACCAACCTTAAGAAGAAATTTGAAATGACGGACTTAGGATTTTTACACTATTTCCTTGGCCTCCAAGTTTTGCAAACCAATGCATAAATTTTTCTTTCCTAGTCTAAGTATACTTGTGACCTTCTTCATCACTTTCACATGGACGATTGTAAACGAACCCCTTCTCCCTTCCAGTCTGGAGTCAAGCTTACTGCCACCTGTACTTCTCCCGAAGTTGATGCCACCCTGTACTGTCAATTAGTTGGTAGCCTTTTATACTTGACTCATAACCGTCCTGATCTTTCCTTTGTTGTTGGTCTTGTTGCCCGGTATATGAAAACACCCCATGAAATCCATTGCAAAGAAGCTAAAAGGGTACTTCGTTATTTATGTGGTACAGTTCAGGGGGGACTCCTTTATTGGTTGGTTTCACTGATTCAGATTGGGACGGCCACCCTGATGATGTTCATCCTCTATTGGAATACATGTGTTTTCAAACAACCTAGAATTATAGATCAAGCACCACGCATCCCTTTCCAACGGACGGTTCTGATGGACTTTGGCACTTCCAGACTTTTTTCCTTTGGGAATTTACCCCTCATTTTCTCTGAAGTACTCCCTCTCTCCAAAGTGATGGATATGATACCATGTGTTTATGAAATCAATGACTAAGGTTTTAGCTTCTTACCTCTTTGGTGCTTCAGACGACTTCTGTTCAATGCTCTGTTTCCCCCCTGCGCCCTTATCTGAATTATGTGATCTATTGACGTGTGTCTTTCTCAGATCGATGCTCACAATTTACTTCAGATATTTGAGCTTCGAGATTTTTGATTTCAAAAATATTGGTTTCCTGTGGAGTGCTTTCCTTCTAGAGTACATGGATTTCTGCCACGTGTCCTTCCTGGATTTAATGGTCCAGATTGGTTCCCTCTCTCTCCTTTGGAACTTCGGGTGACTTTTTGTCAACAACCTCTCCTCACCATTCTTCTGGGGTATCCAACTTCTAGATCTTTGGATCTATAAAAATGTGTCCCTTGCAACTCAACAGTCATGATGAACTCCGACTCTTCAGGCTTTGGGAGTTATGCCTTCCTCTTTGCGACTTTCCTCCAGAGTGCCTTTCTTTTGAAGTATCAGATCTACAGACACATGTCCTTTGAAATTAAAGGCCTAGATATATCTCGACACTTCGAAACTTTGGAAATGTAGGCTTCACACCACTTCTCACCAAACTTATCCTCTGAAGTGCTCCTCTTCCGAAGTAGATAATCTTCCACCATGCATCCTCTTGACCCAATGGTCAGGATTCGCTCTTCTCTTCGGACTTCATAATTTTTGATTTTGCGCTACCCCTTCCTCCTGAATAGCTTCTTCTCTGAATGAGCAATATGCTGACACATATCTTCCTCTAGATAAACAGTCCAGATACACTTTGGATTTCACAACTTCGGACTCAGAGATTTCTTCAGAATAAATCATGTTGTGCACTCCTTTCACTTTGTAGTTCAGATCTCTTCAACACTTGGTCAATTTTAGATCTTGTGCATTTCTCACACCTCTTGAACTAAAGTTCCCATTATCTCTCCTGAGCTTCCCTGAGTCAATTCTAGACTCTATCAACGCACTCCTTGCATTCGAGTTCTCAGAAGAGAAACAATTAAAACTTAATCAATACTTCATAAGTTCATATGCTTAACTATGAAAAACATACATATTTAAAATGAAATAAACACATATAGAACATATCATTCGTTCAAATACACACTAAAATGAACATTGTCCAAGATTTTGGGACATTTTTTGTCTATTCTATTCATTCAAGAAGTATTTGCATACATAATACAGTTCTTCACTGTCTCCGGACTCTCTATACCTAACTTATACCTCTAAATTTTCATCCTCTATTCTCACACTCTATTCTCTCTTACAATATAATATAGAAAACCTATCTAAGGAGTGGCTTCTCTGTCCTATCTTAATTCTATCCCATCATTGTTCTAGAGGTTACCTACTTAGTCCTATTACAATAAATAAGAGTTATTTTCAGATAAGAGCTGACGCTCTATATCTGTAACACCTTACATTTGTATAAGATTTTACAACATCCTACCATTCTCAAGCAGTGACCTGATTTTCCAAAAAAAATATTTAAAAACTATATTTCCAAAATATCTCAACAACTTGCTCTGCTTCTGTTAAATGTTGATTTGAAAATTTTGTGCGCTGAGGTGTCGAAATTTTCCTCCTCTCTCGGCCTCTTTGAATTTGATTGTGATGCTTCTGCAACACATATCCTATCCCTCACATGCCAAACAAATTTCCTAGGAAGGTAAAAATGCCACCCTTTGGGGCTTGACGTCACCTAGGGCTAGGGTTGGTGGTGATGGAGTTATTTTTCATTGACACTAGTATGATTTTAAAGGAGGAGGCATGGTGTAACCTTGGTGCATGAAGAGGAGGCTCTAGGAGTCCCAACTACCTCCACTTTCTCCTCCAATGACTCGTAAAGTGTCAAAATGTCTCCCTAAAGGGGTGACATCATATTGTTTTAGGGTTTTTAATGTGAAAAAGTGTAAATTAAATATTATTTTTTGTGTATAGGGGTAAGATAAGGGTTGTTGACCCATTATATTATATTTTACCCTAATTAAGAGGATAAACTATGTTTTAAACTTTTTGTATAAATAGAGATCATGTGAATCTCATTTCATAACATAACTCTCCCATTGTAAGAAGTATTTGGATGAAATTTTATCTATTCTTAGGAATTATGGCGTTTCTCTCTTGTGAACTTGTCTTTTGGTGAATATTGGAGCTAAAGTGGTCTCCCCCCCCTTGGAGGCTTATTGCCTTGGTCTTGGATGATGATTGCTTGGTGAAACTAGGGTTTGATCTCTCTTTTTCTTGGAATTAGTAAGGAAAATATTCACTTGTTATTTTTTTCTTTCTCTTTCTTGGTTATTGATGGTTGAAACCTTATGAGGAGTATGTTTCATACACCCTCCATTAATGCTTCAACTGATTGCTAAGTTTTTCTTGAACAAGGGTTGTTAGGAGAAGTACAACTAGATACACCCTCGTAGGTTTTCTCTAGTTTGGTTGGTATACCCTAGGGATTAAAAGGACTTACACCCCTAGGGTATTTTTTTATCTAACTCTTTATTTTAAGACTCCATTCACCCAATTTTCTGAAGGCACTATTCTGATTTTTGCATTGGAGAAATAAAATAGTGCATCAGGAAACATGAATCTGTGCCATTTCAATTATTTGCAATTTGGATTTTGTTCCTTGGGCCTAGCGCACCTCTTATCATCTAGGGAATCCCCTATAAAGGGGTATTTATTTTTTCTGTTATAAAACTTCATCTACAACCATTAGGGCTGCAGAAACCTTAACCCTCTTTCATTTATAACTTACTTTTCAACCATCAGAAGTTGCTAAGAGTTTTACACATTAATATACTTAGCCTAGGGAAACTTTTGGGTGGATTCTTTGTGAGTTTTGGTGGTTGGATTTTCTGCATTAACAAAAAAAATTTACAGACATAAGGATGAAAAATATATCTGCAAATATTTTGTATTACAACTTTGTTTCATTGCTAAAGTCTCGTGCTTTCATTCTTGAGGATCACTAGTGTTTATCTAACTTATCTCAGGAATCATTCGTTGGAATTTTAGCAATTTGTTAGGAACTTTAATACTTATTTCTTTGTTGATATACATTTTTGCTTACTTCTGCAATTAGGGATATAAATATTAACTTTTTTTCCACCTAATATTATGCATATATGCTTGGCTTGTTATTTTGTCTCGGGCAAGTACAACATTATTTGTAGGTGTTCTTGTCTTACCACTTGTACTCTTCCCCAATCCTTTACACAACTTCTATCTTGACCTTTAGGGGGAATTTACTTCATCTCTTCACTTTCCATCTCATTCCCCCTAGGGTCACCGAGATTCCCCCCTTGAGGTGATTATATCATCTCTAAAGCGATGAGAATACCTGCCTAAGGTGACAGTGGGTAGGGTTTCTCTAAGTTTTCTCCATTTGGTGGTTGGGTAAGGATTTCCTAACCTACAAATTGTGTGATAACATTTTGGTTTCATTGTTGGGGAGGATTTTGAATCCTCTACTGAACCCTAATGACACTTTGGAAAGATATCCCAAATCCTTTCCCCTAGATTTCTTGGTGAATTCACCTAAAGGACTTTCCCTTTTAACTATTGATAAGATTGTACTAAATATCATTTGGCGATGCCACCATGGGATGTACTTGGAAGGGGCATTACTCGACCCCCAAAAACACTTCTAGACGTCATAAGCCTTCACCCAAAAGGTCTATTCTTCCATCATCTCCCACTTATCATGATTTTCCATCTACTTCTTTTAGCCCCCCATCCTCACCTACTACCCCCACACCTTCACTCTCACACGTTCCCACCTCTCTAAGTGCTACTTAGAGCCCATGGACCAAATATGCACACAAACCTTTGGAAATGACAAATATCTCTGGATCTCCTCACAAAATCCAAAAAGACTTCAAGGAGTGCCTCCCCAACTTTTCAGAAAAAGATCTCATTACAATTGAAGATCACTTAGATTCGTTCCTTCGCGCTATGTAACCTTATGACCAACATGAATATTTATTGATGGGACTCTTCTCCTGCACTCTTGTCGCAAATGACAAGGAATGGTATGATAGTATTCTCCCAAGAAAAATCAAGAATTGGGATATATTTATAGAACATTTTACCAAAATATTTGGAAAGAACAAATATTGTCAATCCCTTTACAATCAACTCTACAACTACAAGATAAATTCAAGAGAATGTATAAGGGATTTAAATGATAGGTTCAATACCCTCGTAAGGAGTTTTCGTCAAGATTTCAAACCTTATGAAGCTACTATCCTCAAGTCTTACATATCAAACATGAAGGACCCATGTGGGATTTTAATTGGAATATTCCCTACAACTTTGTTTGAATCTCAATAAAGGGCATGTGAGATAGAAGAAAACTTAACCTCCTCTCTCATGAAAGAGGAGGATTGTCTTGAAGAGACCTTTCAGATTAATAAAATTGACTATATTGTATTACTAGAATATCCCTATCATATCAGGACATACATGATAGGAGGCCTCTAAAAGGGTGGTTCATCGCATGATGAGTTTATTGGGTAATGAAAGGGAACTAACATCAAAGAGTACACCTTTCCCAACAAATGAAGTTTTGAAGGTTGAAAGGAAATAAGGAACAAAGTAGGTTGAAGAAGATTTTTTGCAACATATTTGACAAGTCTTGGAAGAGCCTCATAAAGAGAAGAAAGTTGGTATCACCAAAGGTGAGGAGAATTATATTTCCCCAATCAAGACCAAGAAGGAAGGTTTTATGGATCATATAAACATAACCTATCAGGTTTTTGAAGAGGGGATTGAAAACATCTTCATTTTTGAAAAATCATTTTCCCTTTATTAAAAAATTAAGGAAGGATCTTGGGGCTTATATTTTGATCGTGCAAACTCAAGTATAGTCTCGAGTGTAGGGATAGTTTTAGATCATCAGACAACGATACTACCCTTTTCTCCTATAAGCTTGAGTTTAAATGTACTAACAAAATTTCCAAGTATGAATCCCTTCTCTTATGCATGAATCTTTCTATTGATATGAACATAAAGTCTCTACATATAAAATGGGACTCTGACTTAATCGTTTCACAAGTTAACAAGAAATTTATTGCTAAAAACCCAAGGTTGAAACAGTACATAGATTCCATATGGGACGCCATGAATAAGTTTGACAACTTATCCATTAAAGACATCATTGGGGAAGAGAATCATTTAGTAGACAACCTTGTTTTTTCCGCTTCCACTGGACATTTTTTTAAGGAAATTGATCTCTATAAGGTGAAAGTAAATTACAGTCCCTCACTACCTGATAACCTAGAACTTTGGCAAGGTTTTGATAATGAAATATTGATTCTTCGTTTTCTCCAAAGTGAAGGGGAATTCTCAAAAGCCCAAATAAACTTATTGGTGGAAAAGGGAAATACTGAGATCATTGATTTAGCTAATGGACCCTTACCTAAAGGTATCATCCCCTTAGAGAACATGTTTTTATCGAAATGACATATATAAGGGGAAGTCGTCAATAAAAATCAATTAGATATCATTGAATTCAATATTGGGACCAAGGAATCCCCAAAGATGATCAAGTTTGGGAAACGAACAATGTATGATGAAAGATAAAAGTTGATTTCCCTCATAATAGAATTTAAGGTTGTCTTTGCTTGGTATTATGAAGATATGAAGGATTACTCATAATATGTCATACAACATGCTATCACCCTTATAGATGGGATGAAACCTTTCCTACATAAGCTCATAAAAATGAACCCAAAGGTTTCCTTGCAAGTCCAAAAGGAGTTAAAAAATAAGGTTGAGGCAGGAATACTTGAGCCTATTAGATATTTTCCTTAGGTATCTAATCCATTCATTGTCAGGAAGAAGACTGGTGAGATTAGGATATGTGTGGATTTCATACTAGATATTTCACCACCCCTTGGGGAACCTATAAGTATTTGAGAATGCCCTTTAGACTAACCAACATAGGGCCCACTTTTCATTGTGCCATGAGTTATGCTTTTAGGATTTAATTGAGAAACTTATATAGATCTATCAAGATGATTTGACTACTATTTCCAAAAAGAGGGATCAACACATCCATCACTTAAGGACAATTTTTCAAAGTTGTAGGGAGTATGGAATTTCTCTCAACCCTAAGAAATAATTTTTTGGTGTTCACAAGGGCAAGTTGTTGGGTCATATTATATCTAAGGATGGAATCACAATAGATCCTTCCAGGTTTGAATACATCAAAAAGATACATCTCCCTAAGGATAAGAAAGACTTGCAATCTTTCTTTGGCCAAATTAAGTTCGTAAGGAGGTTCATTCCAAACTTTGTCGAGATTGTTAAACCCATTAATAGATTGTGAAAGAAGGATGCCCATTTCGAATTGGACAGTGAATTTGATCTATCCCTCCAACGTATCAAGGAAACAATAATTGTCTCTCCTATCCTAGTCAGTCCAAATTTTGCTAAAGACTTCATCATATTTTCTTTCACTTCGAAGGACAACATTGCAGGAGTTTTGATACAGAAACGCGATCAAGGGGGAGAACAACCAATTTCTTTCATGAACAAGAATATTAGTGACTTAGATTTTAATTACACCATTACATAAAAAAAATATTACGCTCTATTTAAGTCTCTCAAACATTTTTGAACTTATGTGGGATACAACAATATTAGAACCTTCATCCCCTACCACGTTGTAAAGGACATTTTATCACAACAATATTTCCTTGGATCAAGGGGAAAGTGGGTTTCAAAGATACAAGAATATGATTTGGATTTTAAACCATCCAAGATAATTAAAGGGTAAGGATTGGCCAAAATGATTACAGATAGAAATCAAGAGGCCAGCACAGTAGGAGATAAGGAACAAATCAACATTATCATAAGTGAAATCGAGAACAATGAGTGGTATTCGAATGTCATTTATTACTTTAATAACCTCGCTTTCCATGATCATTTGGTAGAACATAAGAGGAGAGCCCTAAGGCTCAAATCCATGAAGTATCACCTAACAGAGGAAGGTATCAGGTGGAGAAACCTTGATGGGGTGATCCTCAGGTGTGTAAATAAGGAAGAAGCTGACAAGTTGATGATCGACCTTCACTCAGGGCATTGTGGGGGCCATTTTGCAACACACACCACTTCCCATAAGATCTTAAGGGAATGATATTATTGACCCACTATTTTTTCTGACACACATCGATATGTCATATATTGTCAACCGTGTCAATTCTTTACCTACAAGCAATGCCTTCCTTCCCTTCCCCTCAATCCAGTCATCATAGAAGCACCCTTTCAATAATGGGGATTGGATTTCATTGGTGAATTTAGGGACAACTCTAGCCATAGGTATTGATGGATTTTGAATGCAACTGACTACTTCACTAGATGAGTGGAAGTTGTCCCAACAAAGAAAGAAACAAGAGAGGTTGTAATGAAGTTCCTTGAGGAAAATAGTATCACTAGATTCAATGCTCCTACTAAAATAACCATAAATAATGCAAATATTTTATCTCGATGGTGCTAAATGAGTTTTTATTTAAGTATGGGATTGTTTTATCAGACTCCTTAAATCTCAAGGAAACGGATTAGCATAATCTAGCAAAAAAACACATCATGAATATTGTGAAGAAGATTGTTGGGGAAAACAATAAGAGTTGGGATAGAAAAATCAAGTATGCCTTGTGGGAAAACCGCAAAACTACCAATACCTACACTGGAAAAAACCCTTTTGATTTAATTTATGGGTTAGAAGCATGCTTACCTATAAACCTCCATATTTCATCATTGCAAATAGCCCAACATTTTTTTACAGATAAAGAAGCATTATGGGGGTGAATTTATCAAATCATGGAATTGGATGAAACTCGATGATACAAAAAGATGTTTTAACAAAAATGGTTGAGTTTTAAAAACATGTGTTTATTTACCATTTAGGAAACTAATGAAAGAGGAAGAATTAATGAAGAAACATGGAATCCATAAAGTAATATACAGATCTAGAAATAATCATAAAGTAACAACAAACCATAAACACCAAAGTGATAACGGAGTTTGGCAATCTCACCTTCATCTTTGGGGCTTTGTCTAAGTGGGTGAGGCTTTCTTATTTCCATTAAAAGCTTAAAAAGTACATCATAATTGTGACAAATGGCTTACAAACTAATATGGTCATTTTCCACCAGATCTCATGAACCCATCAAAACTGACGGCACTGAAAATGGATGAACCAAGCTACCGAAAATGGCCCGCAAAGGTGCTCTCCTCAATGGCTTCCCTGCATAAAAATGGATTTGGCTCAACAAATATTCAACATTTCCCTGTTATGAACATCCCCCTATGGCTTCAAGAATCTATGGTTTATATATACTTTAAGTGGGTAACAAAATCCCAACTTCCCCCCAAGATCCTCCAAAAATGGCCAAAATCTCCCAATATCAGGCCAAAAATCAATAAAAATCATATAATAAAGTGATAAAACCCATAATAAGAAAATAATTAGGGCACAACCCCTTATCTTGAGGCCCCTGGGCATAGGTGCACGCTCCATGTGGCCAAACGCTAGAAGTTGTGCATTGGCCCCCTATTCGTCAACTCATGGTCCTGTGGCTGGCCATAGGGCCACGAGCTAAACCTTCCATGTGCCCCTATGCAATTATCTCTACCCCTGGTTCCTAGCGCCTTGGTCGGAGGCTAGCTCGACCGACTAGGCACTATCCCAAAACCTTTGAACCAAATCATATATAGGTGTAGTCCGGGTTACATGTAATATGCCCTGCAATCGAGGGCTATGCTACAACGGTTATCCGCACCCAAATACAACGGAGGGAGTGGTCTGGTGGTAGGGTCATATGGTAAATATCTAGGGCTGGGGTTAGGCCCTAGCCCTTAACTCCACCCAAAATACATCCATATCACTTTAAATAAAAAACTTGTGACTATGGTTAATAAGGAACATAGTAGGCAGGTTGGTAGCCTGGCCCTGCCAAAGCGCCACCCAGACTGGAGGTCATGGTTTCGACTCTCGTAGAACCCATAAAATTTTTCCATTCAACCAACGAACCAATTAAGGGGTGCCATGTGGCAGCCCAACACTGGGCCACATGTCACTATAACATTTTCCAACCAGCAATGACACGTGTCAAGATCTGATTCGACCACGTTAGCATGCCCGTCCAGTCAGTTTACATGTGGCGTACGACTGTATGGACCTTTCCATGTCAGCACTGTATGGGTTTTACAATCAGCAAATTTTGCTTGTTTGGAAAAACGAACAGATCGTGATATCTTTCGCATACGATGTATGTTTGAGCCCGTTCAAGTTGTGTCGGGTTCGTATCGATGAGGCCTATGCACACGTATGTTTTGAATCCATTCTGAGAACATTTATTTTTAGGCCTTCCTAGACCCATTTTAGTTATGGGATCCAATTCTAGATCACTCGAAGAATGACCTTTTATCAAATGGAAAAGAATCAAGAAAAGGTAAAAGGGACCTTTGATCGAAAGGCAAGGCAGAGAGAATTAAAGAAAGGGGACCAGGTCTTAATGTGGGACAAGAGGAGAGAAAAACATTGAATGCATCAAAATTTTAACAATATTTGGTTGGGGCCCTACAAAATAGAGGAAATATCTAGGCTAAACTCTTTTCTCTTATCCATGATAGAAGGGAGGAGGATGCCACTACCAGTGAATCGATGTCTCCTCAAACATTATTATTAAGGAGACACTTGACTTCTTCAGGGCCCGTGCCCTAGGTAAGTAGGTAGGTCATCTTGTTTTCCTTGCATTTGCATCTTGATTTCTTAAGTTAGTCTAGGTGCATTTCATATTTCATTTTTCCCTACCTGCATATTGATTTCATGCTTAGTTTAGAAATTAAAAAAAAAAATGCTAAAATTTTATTTTTTATTTTATTTTTGATATATATCAACAAAGGATGACTGAAGCCATCCTACTCTTGATGAGTTTCTTGTCTTATTGTTTATAGACATAGGTCTACCAAGAGATGTTGTGGTTCTCATGCACTATATGATGAGCACATGTCACCAAGTAGGAGCCATATGTTATCCCCATTTTGTGGGATAACTAAGGAGATGATGTCTCGAGGCCCTTAGGTTGTAGACATGGAGTGATGAGAGACCACATGACTAGTAGTGTCCACTTGCACATATGGAATCCCCTCTATCACCATAGTTTGGATCCATCGTCAGCGCATCCACCACACCAACTAGCTTCTGGAAGGGATATGGGTCTTGATCCATGTGGTACAAGTCAGGTATTGTGGTAGGTGTCACCCTAATATTTGAGGCATTTAAGATTGTTATATTGAATCCTTTTTTGATTATAGAACGTATTATTGGACATTATTATTTTGAACCTGTTTCAACTTGGTGAATGTCATCGATTTCCTAGTAAGTGAAAAAAAATTGGAGAAGGGGTGTAACTACGGGTCCCTTGAGGGGTCATCGTACCATTTTCGGTCATACTTATCACTTTAATCTCATCACATTCCCATCACATTTCCATATTCTAGGCCCTTTGGATTTAGTCACCCAAGAAGGGCATGTACTTCATCTCATAGGAAGAAGGGGTTGAAGGTCGAGAGGTATGGTGGATGGGAAAAGATAAAAGCCTAAATATTAACCTTCTATATTCTCACACATGGATCACTTAGGTAAAATCCCCATCTTGGCTTCAACTTGGAAACATCCTAAAAGAATTAAAGGAAATGAATGAGCTTGGAAAAATGATGCATTAAAACTGAAGGTGCAACAAACCCTCTACAAAGGCACCCATAGATGAGACAATACAAGCCCTTGTATGTCATGGAAACCATTTACCTATGAAGTCTAAACCCTTATCCACCTCATCACTCACTACATGACCTTGAAGGGGTACCCTTGGGAGCATCCCCTACTTAAGGGTTTTGGTTTACCCAATAGGACTTCTATGAAACCCCTCCTAGACTTCAACTTGGTCAATTGTATAGGGCCTTTGAGAATTCATTTAATTTGATGAGGTAGTTTTTATTCACATTTTTAGATTCATTTTTTATTATATGTGGTTTTTGTTGGGAAGTGACAACTAATTAACCAAATCTAGGTTAAGTTGGTTCACAGTGGCTTCTATAACGAGGTATTGTTGAAACTAAATTCAATAATAGGAGGCAGCATCAAAAGCATTCAATTTTATGTAACTGAAGGAGAAGTTGTATTAATATGAATGCCTCATAGGCATTTGGAGAGCATGTTTTGTGTAACTGAAGGAGAAGTTTTATTAATATCAATGCCTCATAGGAATTTGGAGAGCATCGGCTTCAAGCCCTCTCTTGGGTTGTCGATTTCTTATGGTTGTTGTAATCTCCTGGTTCTTTCTTCTAATAGAATGATGTTGCCATTGTCCCATGGATGTTTCCCTCACCCTGAAGGTTTTACGACGTAAATACTATGTCTGTTTCATTACTGTCTGTGTATGTTTTATATTTGATTTTATGTTGTGTATTTATGATCTATGGGATATCTGTAGATAAATTATGCAACAAGTGGTATCATAGGGAAGTGTTATGATTACAGAGAAAGATTCACAAAGATCTAGATCGAGACAGATGGAGCTTGAGGTGAACCGAAACCTCTATTGAAGGTATTATATATTGGAGAGAAGATGCATTATTTTGTGGAACAAAGAGCAGTGTCAATCAATTCCTCCAAGCTATGTGTTTCCATATCTGTCCACCATCGGTTGGAAGGACTGTGTCAATTAACAGAATTGTATTGACATTCTTATGGATGCTCTCGAAACTCGCAAATAGTAATCCCTTGGTTGG
The DNA here is from genome assembly GCA_009831015.1 of Picea engelmannii. Lineage (NCBI taxonomy): Eukaryota > Viridiplantae > Streptophyta > Pinopsida > Pinales > Pinaceae > Picea > Picea engelmannii. The sequence continues at coordinate 1,165,352 of ML782969.1, forward strand.
CGAACAAGTGACGGTCTGAGCCGTGGGGTGGTGGAGTCAAATCTCAGGGGCTTCCAGAATCTTCAAATCGATGCATTCACGTCGTGCTCTTTGATTCAATTTGTAGACGTAGAGCCCCAAAAAATAAAAATAAAAAATAGATTGAAAGTAAGCAGTAGACTCTTCGATAGCTCTTTCTTTCATGAGGATAAGGGGTCTTATAGTTGTGAGGTTTTAGCAATTGAGAAATACATGTGAAGGAGCTGATCCATAAGGAAATCATCAGTGGGTACATTTTGTTCGTTGGGATTCTCGTAGACCTTGAGTTTGTTCGGGCTCAAAGTTCGAATTCCTGTATTGTGGAGGATTCAGAGATGGTGGTGGAAATGGTCGAAAGGAGTAGTAATAGCTCAAGAAGGGAACTGGTTTATTCTTCTTGTGAAATTGACAACCCTATTGATGATTTTTGGTGTTGTAACCCAGACTGGAAGCACAATTGAAAGAGGCTTGCATATTGCGGCATTAGCTTTGGCAGGAATACCATTGGAGGAAGGAATGGAAGATTCTATGTCGTAAATGATCCCAGGGATGACGAGCCAGTAAATCCTAGGTCTTGGCATGCTCTGTCATGTTTTCATCCAGAGAGAGCCTCTGTGGATTATCTTCCAGAGGGACATGGTCATCATGCTCAAATAAGAGCTCATCATGAACAACTACAATATCATAGATGGACGAGCCATCAATGTTGACATAGAAAATGCACCTTGCAGAACGGTATAGTATGTGATGAACATTATCATCCATGGGATCCATATCCATGACTGCGGACCTGCGGGGAATTCCATGGTTCGGAGCTCTCGAATTCATTATGGGTGGAGGATGATGTGTGATGGAGATGGCGTTTTTTGTTTTTCGGAGGAAGTGAGGAGGTTGAGATAATGTTGGAGGTGGAGGCACAAAGTGGGGTGTTGTTCAGAGTGTGCATAAGAGGATGTGGTGCATGGAGGACTACATCACCACCAAGGGTTTCTTCAAGGAGGATTTTCTCGGAAGCAGGGGTTTTCAGTAGGGTTTACAAGGCATTTTTTCCCAGAGATGGCTCTATTGTTGCAGTGAAATGCCTTTTCGAGAACGGTGAGCACAATAGATTGGAGAAGACCTTTGAGGTAGAACTGGTGGCCATTGGGCAACTGTGGCACAAGAATCAACAATATCTTATGTAGAGGATGCGTAGAGGTTTTTCAGTCCCTATGGCCAGGATGCGGAATCCAATATTATCAATGACTAGGGAACTGACAACTATAGAAGCAAAGGTAACTGCAAAGGAGGTTATCATGTGAACATTTGCTTATTTTTCTTATGGAGTTATAATTTTTAATTCTGTATGTAATTGGGCATATTGTTGTAAGACCTCATTTAGGTATCCGTACCCCTGGTATCTCGCCGGTAAAGTCTAGACGTAGACTTAGGTGATAGGGGGTGGGTTTCGGGTCATGTTAGTTTCAAGTGTTTTAATTTCCATCAAATTGTATGTAATGAAGTCTATTTAGGCTACGTGAAACTCCAAAGAAATGGGCTGGAAGTGAGCAGTGTAAGATCATTTGGCTGGCTTGGACGGATTTGATCAAGGATATTTTCATGTTAAAGTGGAGCACATTGACTCCATTGAAATGTGTCTGAAGGTGATTTTTGTGTCCAACTCACTTGGTTGGCTTCATCTGTTTTATAGTGAAGGTCTCAAATATAGGGTTCGAGGTGGAGCACTGAAGGTGCTCAAGATCGTGACATAAGAGTTGTTTGCAAAGCTCAAGTAATTCATTGTATGGCCTAATGGTACCTAGGCAGTTGGTACATGATGTTGATTCCTTCATGGTGAGTCATGAGATAATATTTACAAGAAGTGGGAATAACTATGGTATTCACTATCTTGGTGATTAAGTAGTTGACGATATGCTTTTTGCAAGCACAAGCATGGTTACGATCAACGGGTTGGATCAGTTGGCTTAGACGTTCGACATGGAATACACAGAGACGTGACTAAAGGTGAGTTTTGGTTATCACAACATGAGTGCGTGGAAAAGACACTCAAAAATTCAGTATGAATTTAACATGAAACCAATAGAAGCTTTCTTCGGGTTTATGTCCAAGTGATGAAGAAGAAAGAAGACATGTCTCGTGTATAGTATGCTAGAAAAATGTATAATTTTGTGATGAGAAGATCATATATTTCACATGCAGGGTGTTCTCCGTGATCACATGACAAATCCAAGTGGAGTAGTGAAATGGGTGATTTGTTTTTGAAAGCACTCGTATCACCTATTTTGAGCTTGCAAGAAGGTGATGAATGGACAATGGCATGATATAAGGTAAATTGTTGTCAAGGTGGAGATTGTTTGGAAGTGACAACTAATTAACCAAATCTAGGTTAAGTTGTTTCACGGTGGTTTCTATAACGAGGTATTGTTGAAACTAAATTCAATAATAGGAGGCAACATTAAAAGCATTCAATTTTGTGTAACTGAAAGAGAAGTTGTATTAATATGAATGCCTCGTAGGCATTTGGAGAGCATGTTTTGTGTAACTGAAGGAGAAGTTGTATTAATATGAATGCCTCATAGGCATTTGGAGAGCATGGGCTTAAGGCCCTCTCTTGGGCTGTCAATTACTTATGGTTGTTGTAATCTCCTAGTTCTTTCTTCAAATAGAATGATGCTGCCATTGTCCCATGGATGTTTCCCTCACCGTGAAGGTTTTACCACATAAATATTGTGTCTATGTGATTACTGTCTATGTATGTTTTATCTCTGATTTTATGTTGTGTATTTATGATCTCTGTGATCTCTGTAGATAAATGATCCAACAATTTTCACTTTCCATGATATTTTTACTAGAGATCTTTGGAGGTCATGCCCATCTGTTTTGCGGGGCCTTGTTTGGTGGACAACATTGTAGGAGCTTGGGATTCCATGGGGATTTAATCCCACAAGTTGGATTCCAAGGGCCCACATGTGAAATTATTATTACTTACCTTTGGAGGCCTATAAGACACCTTGTAGGACATATCCTATCCCTCACGTGACAAACAAATTTCCTAGGAGGGGAAAAATGTGACCCTTTGGAGCTTGACATCACCTGGGGATAGGGTTTGTGGTGATCGAGTTGTTGTTCATTGACACTTGGTATGATTTGAATGGAGGAGGCATGCATTAAGAGGAGGTTCTAGGATCCCCAACTACCTCCACTTTCTCCTCCAATGATTTGGAAAGTGTCAAAACGTCTCCCTAAAGGGGTGACATCATCTTGTTTCAGGGTTTTTAATGTGTAAAAGTGTAAATTAAATAAAAAAAAATTGTAAATGGGTAATATAAGGGATGTTGACCCCTTATCTTATATTTTACCCTAATTAAGTGGACAACCATGTTTTAAACTTTTTTTATAAATACAGATCATGTGAATCTCATTTCATAACATAACTCTCCCATTGTGAGAAGTATTTGGCTGAAATTTTCACTATTCTTGGGAATTATGGTATTTATATCTTGTGCACTTGTCTTTTGGTGATACATATTGGTGAATATTGGAGTTAAAGTGGTGTGCCCCCGTTGGAGGCTTATCGTCTTGGTCTTGGATAATGATTTATTGGTGAAACTAGGGTTTGATCTCTCTCTTTCTTGGAATTGGTAAGGAAACTATGCACTTGTTAGTTGTTTCTTGATGTTTCTTGGTTATTAATGGTTGAAACCCTATGAGGAGTATGTTTGATACACCGTCCATTATTGCTTCATCTCATTGCTAAGTTTTTCTTGAACAAGGGTTGCTAGGAGAAGTACAAGTGAGTACACCCTCCTAGATTTACTCTAGTTTGGTTGGAATACCCTAGGGAGTAAAAGGGATTACAAACCTAGGGTATTTGTTGATATAAATATTTATTTTAAGACTCCATTCACCCAATTTTCTGAAGGCAATAATCTAATTTAAGCATTGGAGAAATAAAATAGCGCATTGGGAAACATGAATTTTTTCCATTTCAATTTTCTGCAATTTGGGTTTTGTTCCTTGTGCCTGGAGCACCTCTAATCCACTAAGGCATCCCATATAAAGGGGTATTTCTTGCTTCTATTATAAAACTTCATATAAATACATTAGGGATGTAGAAACCCTAACTCTCTTTCATTTATAACTAACTTTTCAACCATCAGAAGTTGCTAGGAGTTTTCCACATTAATCTACTTAGCCTAACGCAACTTTTGGGTGAATGTTTTGTGAGTTTTGGTGGTTGGATTTGCTTCTGTAAAAAAATTTTTTTACAGACATAAGGATTAAAAATATCTTTGCAAATACATTTTATTACAACCTTGTTTCATTGCTAAAGTCTTGTTCTTTCATTCTTGAGGATCACTAGTGTTTATCTAACTTATCTCTAGCATCATTCATTGGAATTTTAGAAATTGTTTAGAATATTTAATACTTATTTATTTAATGATATACATTGTTGTTTACTTCTGCAACTAGGGAAAGTATGCTTAACTTACTTGTCCACCTAACATTATATATATATTCTTTGCTTGTTCTTTTGTCTCAAATAGGTACAACATTCTTTACAGGTGTTCTTGTCTCTTAGCAAACATTGGCTACCACCTAGACTCTTCCCCAAGCCTTTATGAAACTTCTATATTGAACTTTCTGGGACTTTACTTCGTCTCTTCAATTTCCATCTCGTTCCCCCAGGGTCACCGAGATTCCCCCCTTGAGGTGATTTTATCATATCTAAAGTGACAAGAATACATGCCTAAGGTGAAATTGGGTAGGAGTTCTCTAATTTGTCACCATTTTGTGGATGGGTCTAGATTTTCCCAACCTATAACTTATGCGATAACAACGAACAATATATAAGCATAATACCAACTGACATCACATGTTTTTCCTAGACTTATTGGCATATCACACAATAGTCAAAATTACCACTGGTTCCATGAATTTCCATCGCATTCATGGGTTGGAAGTTGTCCTCCTCATAGAATGTGAAATACCTACTCTACACACCACAATCGAGCTCCTCCCAGATACAAATCCCATCGAGAAATGATTTCTCATTCTTGAATCTTTGAACGATGATCGATGATCCTCTCTACAAAATAATGAAGCCTTCAAGAAAAGGTCCAATACTGTAATTGATCATCAAGTATCCGTTGATCCTTTACTGAAGGAGACCTAGTACTAGCCTAGGATATCTCCCATGACACCCTAGGCCATGGAAAATTTGAATCTCTTTGGAAGGGTCCCTATATCATTAGTCATTTCCTCATGAAAGGCACCTACATTATGGTTCATCCCGAGGGTGGCACACTTAAGGACCCTGCCAATGGGTTATACCTGAATAAATTCTACCCTTAAGAGTAGCCACTATACCTTAGGTTCTTCTTGCATTTCCATAGTGTTTTTAGCCTTTGTTAAAGACCTCACCCTATCACGACATGGGATTACCTTTGTCCTTGTTTGGACAGATGAATCCTCCATTCACTTACGAAATTGGGTATGTTGATGGTTCCAGTCATTGGACTCAGAATCTCACTTCGGTAGCTTGGTCCATTTACACCCTGGATCATGTACTACATAATTCTAGTGGTATATGCCTCAGGCCTACCACCAACAACCAAGTCGAATAGGACACTTTCATTGGCCTACTCTTAGAGGCCAGTCACCTCCTTATTCATCACTTAAGTGCCCTCCTAGATTCCCAGCTCATCATCCTATAGTTGAACAATGTGTATCGCGTCTGTGACCCATACTTATACTGCAAGTACCTACAATTCAAACTTATATCATGAAATTTTGAGTGAATCACATTTACTTATATTCCTAGAATCTTAAACTAGTTTGCATTTTATATGGCTAATCAAGTCCTAGAGTGGCACTTACCACATTAACATGCATTTCAATATCATTCATCATCCATAAAGTAAGGAAATATTCATAACATCACACATATATACCAAAACATATGAAGCATCATAAAAAAATCTACTCATATATAGATCAAATGATATCATACATGTTTATGATACACAAATATATAAATTTCCTTAGCCACATGACTAGGTCCCGTGCCCAAAAATACACCCCCAATACATACAAAATAGGAGTTCATAGAGTCTTATACATCATATAAAATGGTCCATGCCCATACATGCTCCAACCCCTGTGGATCCCCTAGCTATAAACAATCACCATCCCATGGGTCTGATGGTGGATCTCTGCCACCTGGAGGATCCCTCACTTTGCCACCAATGGGAACCTCCCTCGTATGTATACAATCGATCAATATTTATCCCACCACCACAGCCCGTCAAACAAATGACCTCAAGTTGGTTTCCCCACTTATTCAATGCTCTATAATCTTCTCGTCACATATATGTGGCTACTTGTCCTCTGACACTCCATATAAAACTGCCTCCATACACCTCTGCAAGTCCTCTACCTCCTGGACCATTGATGCCATATCATATGTTGTCTCGGCGTGTGACAGACCCACCCTAGGATCCAGTGATGGCCCTGCCACCAGGTCATCATATCATCGGTGCCTCCTCACTCGACCCTCAACGTCCCACTCCTCCTCTATAGTTCTTACAAATTCGGCCTCTCGCTCGTTGGTCCCAACATTTGCATAAACACACAACAATGTTGTGTCCATATTTTTCGACATCAAAGTATTTAAAATTAAATAACATCTAAATATACAAAGTACAAAAAACTCACCTCGGTGATCCCATATCTCACCGAACAATACATGCATATCCGAGTGATGACGGAAATCCAACTATGATATGGGAAATCCAGTATAATATGTGGGGTATGTCGCCAACCCCCTCAAAAGTAGGTGTAAAATAATAACCCACCTTGCCACCACCCTGACGAGGCAATAGATGTTCACAACTCATCATCTAAGGATCATACGATGGTGGTAGATCCAAAATCACTCTAGGGTGTAGAATAATTGTTGGCCCTTGACTAAGTTTTGAGGATCCTTGGTCATGTTTGACCTTCTTTTGGGACATCGACAGGTTGTCAAAGGCGAAGTGGAGATCGCGGGATCTCGGCCCCTTTTTAGGGATTTTTGGGTTTTTGGCTTTTGTAACAGGTATGGGGATGTTAGCCCATGGGTTTACCCATGTTTAAGCCCTTTTTGTAATGCATAAATAGAAATCTAGGCGATGTAGGAAGTAGTTAGATCTAGGTGATCGAAGATAGGCTAGACATTGTGCTAAGTGCAACTTGTAAGTGCTTTGTGCATGCTATGTTGAGAACTTTCAAATCTAAGTGAATGTGATTGTAAGAGACTGTGAAGAGGATTTGTGTTGTAACTTAGAGAAGGAGGATCTAGCGGAGTGTGCACAGATCTCCTGCCCTCTATGGAGTAAGATATCATGGCTCTGTGCATGTAGAAGATTGACAAAAAGAAATAAAGAAGAAGAGTTGGTGGATGTAGTCCTGGGGTGGGGTTGAACCACGTATATCCCTTTTTGTGGTTTCTTTGTTCTTTATTGCTGTTATCTTGTTTATGTGGTTAAATACTTAGTGAACTGATGTATTCTTCAAAGAATCTAATATGGTAGCTTAGTGTTGAATAATGTGAATGAATGCTAGATCTGATCTATGTTGGTATGCTTAGTGCTTGAATCTATTGGATCTATTTGAATACTGTGTTGATCTATTGTTAGGGTTTAATGCATTGTAAACTGAGACTAAATATTAATGAACTATAACTTCTAAGTGCTCTGTTAAGGTGTTACAATCACAAATCTGTGTCCCAGCTAAGGTTGTCGACATCTAAGTCTTGCAACCACCCCTGCCTCTACCTCGGGTGAGACTTCATCTACTTTGCAGGTGTTTCCTAAAGGGTCGGTAGTTAGGGTTTTTTGGTGCTCTATTGTAAGTGTTGAACCTTGGGTCTGCCCCCATTCCAACAAGAATAACCCTCTCCAAAATAAACTAACAGAGCATTGACCTAAAGGAAAAATCTCCACTATGAGTAGTGACACACATGTCAAGCTAAGATACAATGCAGACCCACATCACGTGAGCCTAGGCATGCATACGCCCCTCCATCGATTTCTCTATGATAGCCATGTGAACCCTAGAGATGCGTTGGGTCCCCAATGACCCAAAAATTCTCACAATCATCATGCATAAAACCTGTGTCTCCATCGATTCTATAGCGGCTATACTGATAGAACCACTACTGATCATTGTAGTCCCCACACAATGTGAGTCATCCATTGTTGATACCATCACCCCCAGTGGAATCCTTGGCTACATAGGTAACTCCATGCCCTAAAAAGGGATCCCAGTGATGAAATAGATGTCGATGTTCATTGTAATGAGGACATTGTGCCCCCACACCTCAAACAAGTGCCACTTTGGCTACCACATCCTAATGATATACTCTAGTAATGCCTCCTATGAGTGATCAGTGAACAATTGGAAAATCATTGCAAGGCGGCTCGAGCCAAATGATGTCGAATGCAAGTATTATACCGCACATCCCAACGTAAATCCTCCTAGTCCCTCTCATACCACTAAATTGACATAATGATTGTACTTCAATCACATGCACCAAATAAATAAAAAATGAGTTGGTTTTTCTCCCTACAAAAAAACACAAACATTCACAAAAAATCAAAATTTACTACCCGTGCAACTATACCCCAAGAACCGCGCCCATTGGAGTAGTTGTATCCATTACAATTGCGCTCATTGGTGTGACTGTCTATTTCACAGTCATGCAATTACTGCATGCCAAATCGAATGACATTCATGTAATACATGTGCAACTATACTTCAAAAAGTCATGCATATGCATGCAACTATACATTTTACAGTCGCACTGACCTCAAAACCCCCTTTGTGCGTTAAAAAACATGATACTCACACACATATGCATGAGACATATTGAGACAACCATGCATTTTTTGTGCGACTACATCAATATTACCCACTCTCATGTGTGTGGGAACCAACATTTCTCCCGCGTGGTCCCTCCTACCCAACAATACAATGGATCGTATGGCCTTATGTACGACCCCCAACCCTCACAAAAACATACCTTACCTGTGGAGGAGGTTCTGATGACTTACCTAGCTCTATCGCAAGACAAATTTAGGCCTGTAGTATCTCGTACCACTCAATAATGTAAAATAGCGACACTCGTATAACTCCACATAGACAAGTAAAAATGAGGTGGCATTGTGGGCCCCACGCCCATATATACTCCCCTTTCACCAACTTCCTCATCTTCATTCAGGAGCTCACCTGATCCATTTTCTACACTTTTCGCACCACCAAGATCCTGAGTCTGTCACCTTCACCATAGTTCCATCAGTTACTCATTTCATCTCCAAGCCTCAGGTGCCCGTTTTTTTACCCCGAGCATAGGTACACATATGTCTCACACATTTAATTATCAAATAATTTTCATATGTAATTCAATTAAGATATGTTTCAGGTTGGGTATTTGGTTTTTCACATGCAGGTATTGGTCATCATCCTCCTTAACACCTTTATTTTGGACCTCCCCAAGATCCCTTCAAGTATATTATCAAAATTGGCATACACTCATGCCCTCTACAAATAGGTGCATATCCTAGTAATACCCCTTGAAATTTATCCTTAAGATGCCCACACCCAGCTTTGTGATACCATCACCTCCATTTCATTCAGGTATTGTCAACCGGTAGCATTCCCACCTCCATGAGTTTTTCCACATATATTTACCCCTAGGAATATTGACACTCATGTTGTTATATCCATTAGGCTTGGGAGTCTTGGTAGTTTTACACCCCAGAGTAGCCACCTCATACTTATTCCTCATCATCATGCTAACCACCCCATTTTGGACTCCCACATCACGTTCTCAGTTCCAATAAATGCATCTTTGTATTATCAATAACCCTCCATGTCCCCCAACATCAATTTACCATCTGCAATTTCACCCTCTATCCATCTACCTGGTACCGAAACCCACCCATGGGGCACCCACCCTTCAGTAAATACATTTCCTACTTGTGGCCCATGTGGCCAATCCATACTTCATTAGGGCACTGCTAGCAGGGAAAATCCCCCTATTACTATACCAGGGTCAAAGTACAGGAAGAGCTATGATCTCCCTTAAAATACAATCCTATTCTTAAACTACCCCAAACATTCTAAATGGATGAACAGAAAGAGATAAGAAAGTAGGTCAGAAGTAGTACCTTTAGTACTAACATTCGATGTAGACCTCCATTGTCTTTGTAACTTCTAGGATTTTGGTCTCCTCCCAAAGTTGACCTGCAAGATAACTTAGACAAACAATTCTAAAAATATTTTATTTCTACTCATCAAGATTAGGGTTAGAAATAAACCATTATGCATAAATCCAATGAAAAGAATAAACACATAATATTTGGGACAAGAAAAGGATTATTTTATTCAGTATGAATATCAAAAGTTACAACCTTTAGCAGTTGAAGCTTCGCAAAACAAGTCTGGGATCCTCTTAATGTTGCTCCAAATGAATCATCCCAAAATCCTTCTCTCACAATCAACTGATCACTTTAGGGAAAGGGAAGGGATTGTATAGGAGAAAGGGTTGGAGAGAGAATACTGAGGCCAAATCTCAGAAAGGGATGCAATATTTGGAATAAGAGGGGGAAGGGATTTTCAAAGATTTTCTATGTTCTAATGCTTGATGATGAAATGAGACCCCAAGACCTCCTTTTATATGATAAAAATATAGTTAATCAGTTTGGGGACAGACTACAAGGGGTAAAATGGTTGGGAAATCGACTATAGCCCATAAAATCTACCAAATTCTTTACAACTTTTTATATTTTGCAACTTTTGGAGATAAACGTGGGTTGTTTAGTATGCAGCTAGCGTATGTACATGGGTTGTCTAGTATGCATCTAGCGTATGTACATGGGTAGTAGTGTAGTAGGGAACATACATGCTCCAAAAATGGTTTTTTAAGAGAGATTATCAACACTAGTTTGGTAAATTGTGCAAGTAGAAGGGTCAAATCCATGTATGCATAGTTAGAGAATTTTTGTGTTATAACATATGCCCCCTAATGTGTGAGTTCAGAAGAGAAACTAATGGCTTAAATATATTACAATATCTTTACAAGTGGGAATGCACAAAGTCGAGTAAGTTCGAGACCAGATTTCAAGAGCACGCCATCTGAAAAATAAAAATAATCTCTCTGAGGTGGGAATACCCATGCTTGGGATAAAATAATCATGTCGTGCAATCAACTACACTGCATATCCATGTAAAATAGATGTCTATATAAATTTTAGCCACAAGAAATACACAACGGATCCTCATCTCAAAATCATTCGATGATATTCAAATACAATGTAATATGCAACTTCAAGAAGTATTGACACCTACGGCTGGAGATGAGAACACCATAGCTTAAGAAACAACTTCAATATCTACAACAAATCAGGAAGGAGTACAATAGGACTGTAATATTCACTACTCTGATGTCTTCGACAAGTCATTGACAAAATACTGGAGGATCTCAATGATCAAGCATAGAACTACATCTATTTTGAATATGGAATCGAATGGACTCTCAGGATGGTCGGCCATGAATTTCAAGAGACAAATTAAAGAATGGTTGACTCGGGTTGGAAAAAAATTCCCTTGGACAAAATCACAAAAGATGATCAGACTCAGGCAGCGTAATATTGACATAAGTCTGTGATGCAGGAGGCACCGCAAACTCTCCATATGTTTGAAAGAGTAACCAAATGGAGGAAGACACAACAATATGTAGCAAGCACAACTTCCTAAGGTCATACTATATCCCAATGCTTAATGAAAAAATGGAAGGATTTTCTTTTTCCAAGGGCGACTATCTTTCTACTAAAAAAAGAGTGTATATTTTCCGTCCCCTCTTTTTGGAATATTTTCTTTTTCTTTTTCAAATTTTTAACGAGCTTGAAAAAGAATAAAAGAAATCTACATTACAAAGGAGGAAAGAGTGTTGTGGGCAAGAAAACTAGTTCCAGACACATGGAACATACTGATCCTCAGTGAAAGAAGACATGTGCGGGATAAGGACACTCGCAAAAATTCCTCCATGGGTCAAGGTGTCAGATCGTAGAGGCAAAAAGTGCTACAAGGCATGCATTTAAGGAATGATTTAAAGGTCCAATTGAGATCAACATGGAGCCACCATTAGGCCAAATACGCAAATATGAGGCATGCGACGCGATTAAGCATGACATGACAAGACTCCTTCCATGCAAATTTTTACAAGCCTAGAGAAGGCAAGCTCGATGTTTTCTCACATTTAGAGAGTCCGAAAAAAAGCTAAAATAAGACTCTAGAGAGGTTCCTTTTTCCCAATTAGTCTAGTTGGTTCGAAAAGGGGTTAAACTTATACCGAAAAGATGTATCTTCAATACAATTTTAACGAGTGTGATTGAGACAAGATCTCTCAGCTATATTTTTTATTTTGAGTTTGAAAAGAGCTTAACTATGGACTCATAGCCTTTTTCTAGGTTTAGTCTCCTTAGCCCGAAAAAGTATAAAATATAACTGAGGAGAACTCTCTCAGTGAGACAAATCTCCTGAGGTGTACCATTTTCTGGAATAATATACTGGCTGGAAAAAGGGTTACAATCATGCCAAGTAGATGTTCTTTCTGGACCAATTTAACGAGTGTGAAAGGAACAAGGTCACTCGACAATATTTTCATATTTAGGGAGTCTGAAAAGGGCTTAATTATGTACTTCAAGGGGGTTCCTTGTTCATAAGTAATCTCCAAGGCCCGAAAAAGAGATAAACCAAAACTAAGGAGAATGTTCCTTTTTCGAAAATTTAGTCCCTCGGGCCCGAAAAAGGGTTAAACTTATGCATGAGAATACTCTTCTAGAAAACCGAAGTTCCTAGAGCATACCTTTATTCATAAAATTAACCGTCTAGACCAAAAAAGGAGTAAATTACCACCAGACATATGTGCCTTCAAATTTGAGTTTGGCGAGCATGAAGGACAACAAGATCGCTCAAAAATATTTTCAATTTTAGAGAGTCTAAAAAGGGATTAAAGAAGACTCCAGGGGGGATTATTTTCTCAAGTAATCCAGAGGAGATCGAAAAGAATAAACAAAGTCTCACTGGATGTTTCTTTCAAAATTTAAGCGAGCTTGAAAGACAACAAACCGTGCTCATTAGGGAGTCCCTTGGGTATAGGCCATAGAAAGATGAAGAAGAAGTATGAAGCTTCAACACAAAGTCATGGCGAGACCAAACATGAATCTCGTGCCTATGAAGTACTTAATCATGTGAACCAAATGGAAAACAAGGCTCTAACTAGGATTCTCATGGAAGGAAGGCTCTACCACTTAAAGTACGACACACTTATCAGCAAGAAAGCTTAGTGTCACAATTTAGTGGGGCCAATCATAAGGCCAAATGAACCAGGAAACAGATAATGCAAAAATGTAAGTAGGGAAAAATCTAACCTATATGCCAGTTTTGATGTCAATACCTGTTAGAATGAATCGATATGATGAACAAAAGTCAAATAAAAATGTCTCCAAGATCCTGCATATAAGGCTAATAACACTCATCCAAAAGTTAACAGATCCAATATAGATAGAAAAATCAGAAAATAAGAGGTGCTACTGAATACAAAATTTGAAACAAAAAACCTGGACTATACAATATGTACAAGGTACCACACATCCTTGAGGCTCATGTGTAGTATTGATTCAGGTAGAGCCCGTTTCCAGGCTCTGTCCAAGAGTCTCTTGGATAGTCGACCTGAAAAGTTTCCCATAAAGGAGGAAATCACAAACCACGGTGTGAGTCCTCCCACGGTATAGAAATCGTAGTCATGGCTTCAAGGATAGCCTCATCCGAAGGAAATTTAAAATCTGATAAATCACATGAACGAGGAGGGTCGACAATCCCAAAGGGAGAAGTAAACTGACCATATTCCATATGACAATGGAGGTTCTGGTAAGGGTTGGCGAAGTCTATCAGAAAATACTCACAAGAACAAGGGCTTGAGGATATACAAATAGTGATATTAGACTCAAAAGGAAACTCAAGATCAATTGGACCAAGAGGGGGAAGCAAGGGCTCCCATGCCCCCATTGGATGAAAATAATAATCAATTTTCGATGCCATTTCTCGAGAAGGAAAACATGATTGCACAAGTTCCTTCTCAGAAGCAATTGAACATCGAGGATAAGACACCACATAATTAACCAGAGGTGGGGTAGAATCTACAAGAACAATACGAACATATAAAGGGGCATCATGAACTAAATTTGAAATACGATGGTGATTATCAGATGCCAACTGGTCGATAGTGACATTGCTTCCATTGTGAGGGAAATGCATCACCCGAAAGAGCGTAGACACCACAACATTCATAGAATATACATAATCACACCCAATAAGAATATTGAAATCTAACGGGCCTTGCACCACTATAACATCGAAAAGGATCGTATTCCCACATAACGAGATAGAAAATTGAGGAAGAATCCCCAAATATTCACTAGGACATTTGTCAAAATCCAACAACTCATGTGAAGCAGACACAAGCTGGGGATAACCCAAAGCTTTCCAAGATGAGGAGGATAAAATACTTGTAGAGGCTCCTTCATCCACAATACATCAATAAATTACTTTTAAATTAACTTCAACCCTTATTTGAAATGGGGCAGAAGAAGGAACGTGAGTCTCAACAAGGTCATTCCAATCAAAGGAAACCATCCTAGGACTTGGAGGGGGTGTGCTCTAAGTGAGAGGAATGCCCCCTTGTTCTAAAATTACTGAACTGGAAATGATAAAAACATAGTCGGTAGACATATCACTCCCCATCAAAAGAGTAGGATCAACCAAATATTGCATCGGCGTGACCACTTTGGTAGACTCGACACTCTTCAAGAGAAGAGTGGGATCAATCAAAAATTGCATCGACGTGACCACTTTAGTAGACTCAACACTCTCCAAAAGAAGAGTGGGATCAGTCGAAGATTGCATAGGCATGACCACTTTAGTAGAATCAACACTCTCTAAGAGAAAAGTGGGATCAGCCAAATCTTGCATCGGCGTGACCACTTTAGTAGACTCAAAACTCTCCAAGAGAAGAGTCAGATCATTTGAAGATTTCATCAGCGTGACCACTTCCTCAACCAATAGTTAAATAGGCCGTGAGACAACATGGTCTAAAGGTGCATCACCCCCAAAAATAGGAGTGGGATCAGCCGAAGATTGATCAATATGACCACTTCATCAACCAAAGGTCAAATAGACTATGAGGAAACCTCAGAAGACTCAGAATCAGAAGAGCTTGTAGATAGGAACCACAATATTCGTGCCTCTGGAAGGCCAGGGCATAAATGATTAAGGTGATATCCCTTGCAAATATTACAAGGGAACTTAGTCTTACGCCCTATCTATCTAGGTTTCTCAACATAATCAATGCCCCTAGCATGACTAGCAGTGGATAGTTACTTGTCCTCAGCATGACTTGCAGAGATTTTTGACATATCACTCGTATGAATTTCATTGACGAGATGCATGCCCCCAACATGAATTGCAGAGGTTGGGTGCACATCTCCAACATGATATGTAGAGATTGGTGATTGAACTCCAATATGAATTGCAGGGACTAGGTTCATGCCCCTAGCATGACTAGCAATGGTTGTACTTTTCCTCCAACATGACTGGAAAAGATTGGTTTTTTTCCCCCAGCATGACTTGCAGAGGCTGGGTGTTGGTCTTCAACTTGACTTGTAGAGTTTGACAACCTATCTCCAACATGACTTGCAAAGGTTGGCGATTTCTTCTTCCTATTCTTCCTCTTTCTATTTTGTTTAGACTTTCGGTTACTAGTAGCTATACTTTCACTAGAGCAGGTAGAAGGAGGAGAAGAAGACCTTGTTGATGAAGGAACATCAACATGATGCCCATGACATAAGGGTATTAACTGAGAAGCATCAAGAGCATTTCAGACATTTGGAATGGTACCTAACCAAACTGATAGTCCCCCCAAGAATGTACAACGTGGCCATCAAATGGACACCAACATTTCCAAAGAAAGGAAAAGCAAAAGAATGCCTTTGCCAAGGTGTTCCTTGGTTGGCATCATCAGTAAATTTTTCCATGAATATATTATGCACAGGTTATCCCCTTGCGGGATCGTTCAAGTTCGTAAAAGTCTCACACACTGAATCTAGCAAACCAGTGGTATAAAAAAAACGCCTATAAAGAGGCGGATCCATGTTTCCAAGAGGAAGACCGAACAATCTTCATGATTGGCGGAGTGGGAGGTTTGCCACCTTAGTTCAAAGACCCAAAGAAATGACAAACTAACTCACTATCGAAAACTAGGGAGCACATATCACACACTAAAATTTCCTAAAGGAAAATCAAGTAGACAACAAAAAGGCCATAGCTCAACTTCCCTTACCCCACAACAAAAAGGATATGCAATCCTTCTTTGGGGAAATTAATTTTTTGAGGAAGTTCACGCTCGATTTAGCTGAAACTATCAAACCCTTACAAAAAATGATCTGTAGGGATGTTGATTTTAAGTGGGATGACGAGTGAAAAGATGCTTTCAACAATATCAAGACTACAATATCTCAAGCTCCGGTGCTGTGAAGTCCCAACTTTAGTAAAGATTTTTTCCTCTATACTTTCGCCTCCGAGCAATCCTTAGCTGCAGTTTTGACCCAGAAGAATGATGATAACAATGAGGCATCGGTATCATTCATGAGCACTAATATCCAAGGGGATGAATTGAATTACCCTGCTATAGAAAAAAATGCTTATGTGGTGTACAAAGTAGTAAAACATTTCAGATCTTACATCCTAAAAAATCACACCAAAGTCATCATGCCTCATCCCGCAGTCTGATCCCTATTCACTCAATAGGATATGGGAGAGAGAAGAGGAAATTTGATGGCAGTTGTCTCAGAATTTGATCTAGATATAAAACCTGCCAAACTAGTGAAGGGACAAGGATTGTGTAAACTCGTCGTAGAATCCCAAGACCGGATAAATGAAGACCTAGTGTGGGAAAATGAATTGGAATTATGGTGTAGTGAAGCATTATAAATTCCCCCAGGGAAAGAGTCTTAGTATGGAAAAAAAAATTCCTCTGACATCATGGGACTTGCTTAGAAAACCTAAAATCTAAGGAAACGAGAGCCATTAGCCTAAAATATGCACAATATCGCCTCATAAATTCATTACTTTTTCACGTAAATTTATGACGAAGTAGTCTTGATATGTCTCGAATGTGAAGATGCAGAAAATTTTCTGAGGGATCTCCATGTCGATGGTCTTGTAGGTGGACACTTTGTAGGGAATAGCACTGCTCAAAAAATATTGAGAGTCAGCTATTACTGGCCTACTCTATTTAGAGATGCTCATATGTACGCTAGAAACTGTAAAACTTGTCAAATGAGTGTGGGGAGAGAGAAGAGAGCATTTGTCCCACTCCAACCACTGGCCATATCCAAACCATTCAAGCAATGGGGGTTAGACATTATAGGGAAAATTACCCCAAATTCTTCAAAACAACACAAATACATACTGATTGCTATAGACTATTTTACGAAATGGGCAGAGGCCATCCCTCTAACTCACATAAATTAAAAGGTGGTAATCCAATTCATAGAAAAATAGCTAATCACAAGGTTTGGGATGCCTTTCCTTGTTGTTTTTTACAATTTCGCTTACTTTTCTTCCACTCTATTAACAAAGTTTTCTCTAGAAAAAAGAATCATAATTAGATACTCTCCAAACTACTATCCACAAGGAAACAGGGTGGAAAAATCAACCAATAAGAACCTAGTGAGGATCTTGAAGAAAACAGTTGAAGACAATCAAAGGAATTGGCATAGTTCGCTTCATAATTCCTTATGGGAACATAGAGTAACACCCAAGGAAGCTATAGAGAACTCCCCATACATTCTGGCATACAGACAAGAAGCCATTCTCCCAAATGAGTTATATCTTCCATCCCTTCAGCTTGCTCAAGGTTCAAAAGGACAACCCTGATATGTTATTCAACAAAGAATTGATATCCTCCTCATGCTAGAAGAGGAAAGGGAGAAAGAAAAATCAAAGTTTGTCGCTCATCAACAGATAGTTAAAAGATGGTTTGACAAGCATAAGGCCAAAGACAATAATTTTGAGGTAGGAGACTTAGTCCTGAAATGGGATAGAGAAAATGAACCTAAGGGGAAACATTCGAAGTTCTAGAATCTATGGGTCGGACCTTTCCAGGTATCCGATAAAATTGGGGAAGGAACATATCGGTTACAAAATCTGAAGGGGGGACCCGACACCCTTCCAGTGAATGGTCAATCCCTAAAACAATATTTTTTTTAAAAACAAAAATGTGTGTGTGTGTGTGTGTCTTTTCATGTTATTTTCTGATTAGGATAAATGTGTAGGTGTAAGGTAGACTGATTGCAGAGTCCTTTTATTCCTGTGTTTTTCTTTTGTTTCCGTGCAATAAATTTATGTTCCACAAGGCATTGTTTGACCCAAATCAATATGGTGTAGCAAACTCTGCCCCTAACTCACGCTTACATGCAACACAAGAAACGTTGGGCAATTGCATTTTTTCTTCAAAGAGTTCTATATCTAGTCTTTACAAACAAACGACCAAGTAGTGAGTGATGAAGTGTCCACCTGGTGGTTTGGTAAATCCTAAAGGGAAACATGGCAAGTTGGAAAGGACCACATGTACCTCTAGACAAAGCTAGGAAGAATTTTACCTTAATAATTTCATCTTGCAGATAACAAACGTCCTCCTCTCCCACTCGCTCAGGGAATCTCTGCCAGAAATAAATCAATTATATTAAATGAGTGAAAAGTAGGAGAGGGTATGCAGATAAATTAGTCGGGGCTATGGATGCTCACTGGTTGTTATAACCCTAATTTACACCAGATATGCTTACCTGGAATCAAGCCATCTCATTTTACATCTTTTTCCAATCCACTACTAAACAAATCTTCTTAAAACACCCTTTTTGAAGGCACACACTCCCTGCTCCACTACTGCACGCGTGTATACGCTAGTTGACCCACTACAACCCACGTATACCTACAAAAGCATGAAAAATGGAAAGTTGCAGACGGAACTCACATTTTTGGGTAAGTTGCCTAAACCATTTGACTGCCCATATCTAGTCACTCGACCAAATACCTAACCCTTTCTAGCCTATAAAATAAGGGGTAGGGGTCCCATTTGGAAGGAGGAAAATAAGAGTAAACTCTACCCGATTTTTCATTCCCCTTGTCCCAACCTTTTGCAACCACTGTGTGAAGAGAATCATATATGAAAGCAGTTGGAGTACAGTTGAAGAGGAGCCCAGGAACAAATTTGAGGAGCAATGGACAATCTCACTATTGTAAGGTATTCTTGTGAGATTAATAAAAGAAGTACTTTTCCTATCCCACCATATGAGGTGTTTAATGTTTAATATTGATTATATTTTGATAGAATCTCTAACCCATTAGTTCATCGATCAAATGCATGCTTGGATTTTTTTTTTTTTATGTTTATGAATGCAGGTCAACTTTGGGAGGAAACTTGCAGTCAAGGAGCAACCGAAAGCGAAAGGATCTACATCAAATGTGGAAGTCAAGGTATAGTGAATTGATCCTTTTATCTTTGTAATTACATATGAATAATGGGGTTTATGATTGGGATGATGGTAAGAAGTAGGATACTTTAGGTCATTTCTTCATGCATTACATAACCCTTAATGCTAGTCCATAGGGGGATTTCCCACCCTCAACACTAGCAGCGGAGCAAGGTCTATGACGTCGGGGTGACTCCACCGGGGCGACGCTCGCTAGAAGCGGAGCAACACCGTAGTGAGTGAATGATGATAACTAAAACGACCTCGAGCCAGTGAATGCCTTACCAAGATCTTGTCAAAATGGGGCATGGGTCATAGTCAAGAGGAACGAAGGTGGAATAAGGGTTAAACTCCATATGTAGACTCATATTCACAAACCTGGGGAATTGTACATGCATGGATGGGAAATACTCTGATAAAAGAAAAGCCAGTTAATTTCTCAGCTAACCTCTGCATTAGCTAAGCCCGAGGGAAGGAACAAATATTATTCTTTCGCCCAAAGAATCGCCATTTGTTGAGTGCTCAACACACCCTAAAATATTTTATGAAATTCTATCACTTTTGGGTACCACTTGTTTTCTTTCTTTTGTTGTCTGAATTGAGTCCACTGTGGAGGGATTGCTAATTTTGTTTTCATGTCTTTTCATCAATCAAAGTGAATTTGATTGAACCTATCAATGTAAAAACCTTTTTGTTTGAAATAAATTAGCATTCTAACTAAGAATCTGTAGCTAAAATTGCGACTAGCGCGCCTATGTTTAGCATCGAAAAAATACAAGCAAGTAAAATGACCACACAGTAACAACAATCGTCGATCGTTGATGCACCATAGGCATTGGTAAAAGGTAGAGTAAGTTTGTGTTAGTTATTTTCCATGAATATTCAGGAGATAGCCGATTCCCATCGGCGTCGGTGAAATACGAGAGGGATAAACATTGACAAGATCCATGAAAAAACCCACGATAGCCGATGACGGATGCGTTGGTTTAGGGTCGGTGAAATATCAAAGGGTTAAATAATTGAAAATTTCTTCATTAACACATTTCGGATCATCGATCCTCGATGTACCACCGACATCGGCAAATTTCGAGGGAGTTCATTCTGGAGCACTTGGTTAAGCTTGTCGTTGATCGTCGATCCTTGATACTTTTCAGCATTGACAGGATAGGATTTTTTGTTAAAATGATTAGCTAAGGAAAATTCCCTGATTTCGAATAACATGATTAAACAAATACATTAGTTTCAAGTGCCATGTGTCTTTGTCACATAGGTATTTTGCACAGGCTAGTTTCGTCCCGAGTCACCTTAAGGTTCCTTCTGTCCTAGTCACACTTCCAAGTCAAGTTTTCCACATCAGCTCTGTACGGAAATATGGATCGACGTCAGATATTTTTATAGGAGATATCAATGAGTAGTATTTAAAGAGAAGCCCCAACTGCCAATCCACCCGTTAAATTAGCAAGACGATTGGATGTTTTCAGCACTAGATACGATCAAATTCTACCATTTAATAGGCCAGTTAATGTTTCTCTCCACATATATTTATCCCCCATGCATCAATTGAATAAAGGGGATTTTAAATTGTCGATAGACCATATTATAGCTCGTGCCCACGCCGCCAACCTACGGTTGAATTTAATATTAAACATGATGAAGAGCTGGCAGTAGATTTTGTAGAACCGCACTCATATCCTTAATTGAATAAATGATGTGACAAGGTAATTTCATCTCTGTTTAAGTGACGAAAATATCTTCGAATGCTTCCATTACGCACACAAGTTTCCATTTCCATAGCATCCAAAGAAGCGAAGAGAGCATCTCAAGATTACGTTGATTCTCATACCATCAAAACCAGGTTAATCTAGCAGAAGAGGTATGTGTTAAATTTTATCAGCTCAACAGTCGTAATTTGTTATATATCATCATTTGATATTTTACACAATGTCTAACTATGTTCTAGCTGCAGGAAAAAATGCCTCCAAGAAAGCCAATGACGAGACGCTCACCGAGGGCACCGAAGTTAAAGGAGGCAAAAATTGGTGAGGTTTCTTCTCCCGACACTGCAAGGCAGTTGGAATACACTCTGAGGGAGGATCCGGTCATTAAAACCTCGATGAAGAAGGCGTTCATTCAACCTCCCATGTTTGGCGATACAGAAGCAACCACTAGGTCAAAATAATGCTCCCACAATGGGGAGATCTATTCAAGAGAATCAACTGGGAAGATTACCCGGAGTGTATCCCACACAACAACCAAGATGTAAGGGTGGTCGACAACCAGGTTTTCTCGAATATCTGACGATCATGCTTACATTTGGTAATCTTTTGAACTCTAGTCTTTCCCTGCGTTGAGATTTTGAATTGGCTAATTGATTATACAGACACACAGAAGTTCCTCATTAATGACGATAATGGTGGATGTCTCGGAGTTTTTGTCCCAACGGAGGTTCAGAAGTACTACAAAATCAGGGACCTGGAGGAGTGATTGAACATAGACTTCGTGGTTAGGTTCTATGAATTACATGACACCAGCCGATTGATGGCTTCATGGTGGAAGGAAGAAAAGAAATTTACGAACCAGAGAAATGGCTGGTATGGGACAGTGAACCTAAGGGAGCCATATATCTACTTGATGGCTCTAATCTGCTAACTATATAGAGAAAAGGACTGCTCCAAGTTCTCAGAAGCATGGATTCCCTTGGCATACACTGTGGTGATCTCCGGGAGTAGCTTCAACTGGGGAGTGATTATCTCCAAGAAATTGAGCATCAATGTACAATAGGATCAGACGTTGAAAGAAGGAGAAACACCCCCTTTTCACATGGCCTCGTATCTGCTAGATGTAATATGTGCGAGGAATGTATTCTTTGGGATGAATTTGAGTTGGCTTGTTGCAGAACTACATGTTCATGTCTACTTCAACATCTTATGGGAGAACAAGTACAAAATATCTTATGCCCTTAGTTGTGATGAATTCATCGCCCGGGTTTATTTTGATTATATTTAAAAGGGAATGCCCAAGGCTATTTGTAGCAGCCAAGAAAATGATTTTGAAGATAGGCCACTAGTATCTATATGAACACACAACCTATATCATGGTGTTCGGGGCCACCAGAGCACCACATTTGCTCCCTTCTCACATCCCATACTGGCTCATTGTAGGAGAAATCTGTTATCAAACTATCCTACAGGGATATAACGCCACTTTGGTCAAGAACAAGAAATAGGCATTTATACCCTAGGACTTCCATGTGGGGTTTCATATAGTGAAGGACATTGCTCAAGACAGAAAATAAGGTTTGATTCATCTTGAATTCAGGTTCTCAATAGGCCGATTTCGCAAGCACGACCCTAAAGGTCTAGTCCTCCAACATGCTTCACAAGTATCGTCCTATTGGCCATACACGCATGACAAGTTTGAGGATGAGATTTTTATAGAATTCACTCAGGACTGGGAGGAGGTATTACAAAGGAAATCCAACCCGAACATGACCAGGTTCAAAGCTATGAGCATGGATGAGAAAGTTGAGACAATAGAGCAGTCGACTCAAGAAGCTCTCATGGTTAGAGAATAAATCAGAGCATCAAAGACCACATAGGCACAAAGGAGAGGGTTGTTGTTACTAGAAGGATCCTAGAGAGCCATCGACCAGTTAGAGAATGATCCTCAAATCATAGAAATGATGAGGATCCCCTCAGACGACCCAATCACAATCAAATAGGAGCCAAGTGGCTTAGAGTCAATACAATTGGAGGAAATCATCGATCTGGAAAACCTTAGAGTTCCATCACCACAGATTAGATAACCGGTGACTTTCCAACCTAGCCTAAGGTTTCAAGAACGTCGGGTGAAACGGGTGTGCCAAACCCCCTGTTTGATCTAATAACTATCTATGACGATGAAGAGAGTTCGGAGGTCTCCCTAGTAACTCCGGTATTGATTACAGAGGAGAAGTAACCTGAGAAAATATCTGCCCCAAGTCCTATTGCTTCAGTTCAAAACCTTCCACAAAGAGACCATGAGGTCGAAAGTGTCTTAGACACTGAGTTGCTCGACCTGTCAGAGACCCCAAAAGACAACTTGAGGGAGGAGCTAGGATCAGATGGTCAAAAAGAGGAAGTTCAACATCAAGATATTGACACCTCAACAACCGATTACCAAGTAAGTACTGACCCTATCACTGATTCTTCAATTTGGGCCGATACCTCACCAGTCGATGAACAACAAATGGAGGTCGAGCCATCGGAGCATATGGAAGAATTTCATGAACAAATCCTAGAACATATACACACAGCAGGGAGCCTGGGAAACACTCTAACCCCGAGAGAACAACAAATCCCTAAGCCTATTGATGAGTTTGTCGATATACAGGTGATCTCTTATGACAGGAAGAGGAAAGCTATCATGAAGAGGACCACCAAGAAGAGAAGACTCACACTGGATAGCTCAATTCTCATCACCATAGAGGAGAAGTTGCTCAATACAGAACATGCAAAGATGTCTGAGCTCATCGGTGTAGGGATGGCTATCACGGATGCCACATTGGATAGAGCAAGGAGAGATGAAAAGGAATTGGCCACTACATTAAAGGAGCTAGATCATTTGCGTCATTTGGAAAAATACTATCAAGACTCAAAACAGTCCATGGTGTTCCTGAAGAGTGAGTTCCAAGATGCTTATGCAAAGTTCACAAGCGAAAGACATGTTTTCACTATAGGTATAGACGATTTCTAAGAAGATACCCTTATGGAAATGGCAACCTGCAAGGACGTGGAGAGGTGGTATGAAAAAGCATACCAAGCAATAGAAAGAATTTATTACATCATCGTAGTGAAAAAGGGTCGAGACGTAGAAGAGCATGGGATTAGAGTGTTAAGGGATAGCAGCATTTCTCAGATCAGGAAAGAAACTGAATACTGGGTAAGTATGGCCCAGGAATCTCAGCGGGAGATACATAAGAAGTAGGCCGAGTGTGAAAAGGGCTAGGAAAAAATCAATGAGGAGATGAATGTAGCATCCACCTTCCCTCAAACAGAGGAGGAGGCCATCAACAAGGCTCAACAGTTTGACCTCATCTATGCTCAATCAAGTTAATTATACATAATGTTTCATGATGCACCTAGACCCACACCATTTGGCCAAGAAAAACCTGGGATGTCCCACGCTGAGGATGGGTTGATTGGTTCCATGACACACCAACAATCTTACAACAAACCACCACCTATTTATGGTGCACCCCAATATCTACAACCATATGGAGGGTCATCTTATTTCACTCCACCCACTCACCAACAACCATATTCTATTGTTCCTCCCCCACTAATGAGTGGACCCTCATCGATACCCATGATGTGTCTAGCCTCTCAACCACGTTCGGGTTCACCTTCTACCTCAGCATATAACTTGGGCACTAGTGAAAGCGCTTCACTTTCCTATGCACCCTATGGATCGTTGCAACAAAACAATCCATATTTCCCATTTCCTGGTCCTCCACATCCGGTTGCTCCTCCACCTGGGCAACCCCATGTCGTTGTTAATTTCTTTCATCCCTCTCTCGTTCAACAACTTCAAACTTTTGAGTAGTTGAATACGGAAAATCCGGCCCATCAGCTTAACCATTTTTCAAATGATTTATACGACGCACTAGAAGAGACCGATATCTACAATCTGGAAAAAAAAAAAATCATAATGTTAAGACCCTCATGGCCTTCATTAATGGAAGGCATTGTAATTTCAAGGATATATTGGCTTTTATAATTTTAAAAAATATATAAAATTAATATTATAATTTTTGAAAAAATACACCGCACTAGAACAATGGGTTCTCTACAATTTTACAAAAAAAATTGATGTTTGTATTTCCACTAACTTATCATGAGAGACCATCATTAGCTTGCACTCACCCATATGGGAAACACGCCTTATTTTCCCATATTTACAAAGGGAGAGAAAAAACAACTATGGAAACTACATAACCATCATGATCTTCCTAGTGATTTCGAAGCTCATAATAGGGATTATGGAGAAACAAATTGAGCAAATGGATAAATGAAATGAATATGGGAGCTAAAGTACAAGTTGGTTTCTAACCAAGGAACTCAACCATCAACCATTGAATCTCACTTATGCACATATCGAAAAGGCTTGGGTCAACAAACAGGAACAAATATGGTGTTGTTTTGTTGATTTTGAAATTGTCTTTAACATCGTGATGGAGGAGAAAATATGAGATCAAAATGGAAAAGGGTCATTCAAAGAGATTTGATATTGACTACGAGGTGAAAAAGGGATGTCCCTTTTCCTCCACATTACATAGATAAGCTAAAATAATGGATAAACATGAAAGGTGGGAGAGGAAGGAACATAGAAGCTATTATCATATAGAACTTGTTATTTGCAAACTATGCTACATTAACAACTAGGAACACTATGCATGCTATACGATACCAAGAGGCCTTGGATTCATTTTGTAGAAAGATTGAAATAAAAAACTAAGATAGTTGTATTCTCGCTAAAGAAAGAAAAACATATCGCAAGGAGAGTGGAAGACTCTCTTCATATTATAAAACAACTACAACATAATATATGTTTGACACTAACAATTATTGAGCTCCCTCTCTCAAACAATCATAAACCCAATACACTTTTATGGATCTAAAGTATGAAGACCAAAAATTTTGAGCATCTCATGGAACCACATTGAGTAGGTGCAAAATCACCTAATAACAAGTTCTGTAAGAGTAAAGTACAATTCCACTCATGAGAAAGTCATCCTTGAAACAAAAAATGGTAGTTAGGCTACTAGAAGACAACAGGGACCAATAGTGCAGAGAAGATATATAAGATGAAGCACCAATAATACATAAAAAAAAAAAAAAAGTATTTATAAATCATGTGAAAGAATACAATAAAAATATTTTGACAAATTATGTATAAAAATGTTATAAAAAAGGAAAATAGAAAAAATAACAATAATATATTTAGGCAACTTCAATGTACATAAATAACTCAACTTACAAAACTAATTGAAGTTTAATATCCCATAACATAAAAATAAAAACTACTTAAAGTTTAACATCTCATAACAACATCTCATAACATAATAACAAGTATTAGAAAAACTAAGGACCAGGTCACATGAATTGACCTGCCAAACAGAATGATCTTAAAGCCAAATAAGATCATAGAAAGAAAGATTATATTCAATATGTGAAAAAGGAGCAGCACAGTTCTACTAGGTCGTGCAACATATTTGAATATCAGGGAAACAAATTTGCAATTCAGACAGTGGGAGTTAGAAAAATGCCCACAAAAGCTTGGTTGTCCCAATTAGTCATCCGGTCTGGTCTGGTCGACACTGTGATACAATCCATCTATCTATCTTTCGTCGATTTTAATTTAGGGTTTTTGATTTTGCAGCTGTGCAAGTTGTATATTCATTCCGTTAGGTTTTTTTGTTTTGACAAGAGCCCTTTGCGTGTCTATTAACTAAATAATCTGCCAAAGTTTCTCATAATTTTGTAAATACTTCACTTTAATTTCACTGTAGTTTTTCTTTGGTGCGCATCAGCAAATTCCCATACCAGTTCAGAACACACGACAGAAAACGTGGTATCTATCTAGCAATAAGAATCTTTAACATATCGTTTTTACTCACTGAAATAAATGCTACAAACGTCGTTCGACCACAAAAGTTAAAAAAAAATTAGACCTTGTAATGCAGATATTTCGTTCACTCATGGCAGTCTGTACGAATAAAATAAATGCGGTGCTGAGTTCAGTCAAGTCCACAGTCATTAGACAAGTTGTGCGTCAACTTGGCTACCTATTTAAGGTTATTATAGATTGGTTTTTCAAGTTCAGTCAGGGCAGAATTGCAGTTATTAGTACATTTGTGCTTTAAATAGCCAGTTGATTTTTCATTTCAATAATGATAACAGATAAACTCCACATGATTGAAGTTTGAAAGGTTGAAACGCGGAGTGGAATCAAGCAAGATTGCAGTACACAGCTCTAATCCCAAATAGGCAATTTATGTCATAATACAATAGGATAATCTTATAGCTAGATCCCTCAAATATCATGATAATCCTGAAAGCTCTAGGTAATTAGTCATGAACTTTGTTCAATATTAAAAGCATAAGGTTGCGAAATATATTCTTGCGAGCTACCTTGCATATTATAAACCTTCCCAGGATTATCTTTGATTATCTATGCATGTCATTACAGATAAAAATCCATGATGTTCAGAAAAAATGGTCCGTTATCATGTGCATTTGATGAGTAACGACTTTCTGCTCCAGTAGTGGCTGCGATTTTCTTTTCTGTATCACAAGTCAACAGACAAAGTACATGTTAGAATTAATTAAAAGGATGGAGGAGGTATTCTCAGGAAAAAATTGTCATTTCTGGTCGCCTATTTAAAAATAGATCGAAAAGAGCTTCTATATAATACTTTAGAATCAAGTAAAAGTTAAAACTAATAATGCTTTAGAATCAAGTAAAAGTTAAAACTATGTGCTGTGCGATGTATACACATCGTGAATTTTATATTAAAAGTTTACTAGTATCATGTTATGTGACAAATTAAATTGCGTTGTTTAGTTGTTCTAATAAATTATTTTTAAGCAAGAAATTAATATATATATATATATATATATATTTTTTTTAATATAGGCATTTCAATTATATAGAAATAATCACTTAAATTTGTATATCTAACAATTTTTCACCAGATTTTAAGAAATGGTTCAAAAAAATATCATAAGAAAATAATCATTTTATACAAAGTTTAGACTATTACAATCTTAATTAACTATTTTATAATTATGTAGAGATGGTATTTTTCAGTTCATTGTAACTTTCAGTTTACTATAAACCCTAAATTGTAAATTGTAAATGTGGATGCACTTTGAATGATAAAATGACAGTATTTTAAATAGTGCTATTTTTGGGTTATTTGGTATAATTTTTGTTTCAAATTTGCAAAAAAAAATTGTTGAAACTGTAAATTTGATTGAGTTTATATAAAGTATTTGTTTCTCCATAATCCATATTTACAAAGGGAGAGAAAAAAATCTATAAAAACTACATAACCATCATGATCTTTCTAGTGATTTCTAATTTCTAAACTCATAATAGGGATTATGGAAAAAAACATTAAACAAATGGATAAATGAAATGAATATGAGAAATAAGTACAAGTTGATTTCTAACCAACGCACTCAACCATCAAGCATTGAATCTCACTTATGCAAATATCTAAAAGGCTTGGGTCAACAAACAGGAACAAATATGGTGTTGTTTTGTTGATTTTGAAATTATCTTTAACATCGTGATGGAGGAGAAAATATGAGAGAGGTTGAATGAAATAGGGTTTAAAATGGTTACAAGGTAGAAATAAACAGATATAAGAGCAAGCAAAGATTAAAATCAAAATGGCAAAGGGTATTTCAAAGAAATTTGATAGTGACTATGACGTGAAAAAGGATGTCCCTATTCCTCCTCATTACATAAATAAGCTAAAATAATAGATAAACATGAAAGGTGGGAGAGGAAGGAACATAGAAGCTATTATCATATAGAATTTGTTGTTTCCAAACTATGCAACATTAACAACTAAGAACACTATGCATTTTATATGATACTAGGAGGCCTTGGATTCATTTTGTAGAAAGATTGAAATAAAAAACTAAGATGTATTTTCGTTAAAAAAAAAAAAAAAAAATTACAAGGAGAGAGAAAGACTCTCTTCTTATTGTAAAAAAACTGCAACATAATAGATGTTTGACACTAATAAGTATTGAGCTCCCTTTGTGAAACAATCATAACTCAATACACTTTTATGGATCTGAAGTATGAGGACCAAAAAATTTGAGAATCTTATCGAACCACATTGAGTAGGTGCAAAATCACCTAATAACAAGTTCTTTAAGAGTAAAGTACAATTCCACTTATGAGAAAGTCATTTTTGAAATGGGAACCCAATAGAATTGGTCAC
Source organism: Picea engelmannii (assembly GCA_009831015.1). Taxonomy (NCBI): domain Eukaryota; kingdom Viridiplantae; phylum Streptophyta; class Pinopsida; order Pinales; family Pinaceae; genus Picea; species Picea engelmannii. Next base: position 1,195,004 of record ML782969.1, read on the forward strand.
ACTCATAAAATTGTTTATAGAATTGGTCACACTCATAAAATTGTTTATGTATAGAAAGAAAATGGTAGTGAGGCTACTAGAAGACAACATGGACCAATAGTGCAGAGAATACAAGTTGAGATAAAAGTAGGAAGACCAACATTGTAGAAAAGAGTTAGAAAAATGAGATATAGAAGATGAATAGATAAAAAGGTATTTATAAATATAAAAAAGTATTCATAAATCTTAGAAAAATGAGATATAGAAGATGAATAAATAAAAAGGTATTTATAAATCATGTGAAAGAATGCAATAAAGATATTTTGATAAATCATATAAAAAATGTTATAAAAAAAGAAAATAAAGAAAATAACAATAAATAATAATATATTTAGGCAACTTCAATACACATAAATATCTCAACTTACAAAACTACTAAGTTTAACATCCCATAGCATAAAAACAGTATTAGCAAAACTAAGGACTAGTTCATGTTAAATATAATGTAACCTCAACAGTCTAACTGTACACTACTAGTTGTCCTAGCCAACTGTACTATCGTTTCTTGATGTTCTTGATTTGCTTGAGCCTATTTAGCTCAGCTCTTTTCCCTTCTTTCAATGTACTATTTTCCTCATATGTCTAATATACTGAATACTATTTTTTATCTGCTCTTTCTCTGTATTCTCTGCTTCTCATTTTATCATGGTATCAGAGCTTCAGACGTAAGCCTCTTCACACAGTCTGGAGAGCAACCCGATCCTAAGAAGCGCAGAGCTAACACTGTGAACGAGAGCATAGGATGTGAGATTCTTCACAAAGCATGGAGAGAAATCCATAGTCTACCATCCGCTCAAAAGATCGTTGCAGAAAGAAAACACAAGGAAGCAGAGTGCAATACGCTCAAAAGATTGAGGATTCAGAGTTGCAGAAGGAAGAAACAATAAAGAATTGTAAGCATTTAAAGATTTGTGAAAGATTCATGAAGAAGAGTTGCAGAGGGCAGAAACAATTAAAGATACATGAGTTCTTTAAAGAATTTGTGAAATTCTTTCCAATTCATGAAAGATTCACGAATTTCCTTCTTCAAGAGAAACTCTTTGTAGAAGCAGTAAAGAACACGCTAAAGCAGCAAAGGACAAGTAGATGCAGCCATAAGATCGGTCCTGCTAACAGATCTGAGGTGTTAATCGAGTTCAGAAAGGACGAGGAGCACGCAGAAAAGGAAAAACATTTTCAACCGTCAGATTTAGCTCAGAGGACCAATAGTTGTCGGATCCGGGAGAAAGTTCACGAGGTTTAGTCCTCTGGAGCGCACAGGAGAAAAGTTGACTTGTGAAGTCACGAAATCCTGAAATTGTTGGGAGAATCCATCAAGGAGGACACGTGGCGAGATCTCGGCATTTCGGTGACTCGCAGAGAGTAAAGGTCAGAGAACATTGTGGTGAGAATTCACGAATCGTGAAATCACGACTTGATCTGAACCGTTGGATCGAGAAAGATCATGAGCCGTCGATCTGACGCTATCACGAAATTGGGAATCAGGAGTTAGATTAGTAGAGGACACTTCACTCCATACCCCGATACGTGAAATCCCAAAATCATGAAATCACTCCAACCGTTGGATCTGGAGTGACAGGTGGCGAAGATCCGGAAGCCATCGACGTTTTTTTTTGGCACCGGGAGAACGAAGGTGAAGACTAGGGAAAGAATATTTCGTGACAGAATCAAGACAGTCCATCTCAGAGGACAAGTGGCAGCAGATCCAAGTGCCATCAAAATTTCGGCATTTCGGAGTTCGAGGTTTGGAGAACATCATGACGAGAGTTCAAGAGTCGTGAAATACCAATTCGCGAAATCCTGAAAGGATCTGGATTGTCAGATCATAGGAGGATCCAGATCATCGATGCAAGCACCATCGCAATTTCGACTACCAGGAAATCAAAGGCGAGAGTCTCGTGAACTCATGATACGCAAAATTCTAAAATAATCTGAGTCGTTGATCGACTGTAGATCTGGACCGTTAGATCTCTGATTGTGGAGGATCATAGATCATTGATCACGATATTCCAAAGAAATTGTGGTTGTTGATGTCAGATCAATGAGGATCGCTGATCCTTGAAGCAATTTCGCATTTCGGCTATTCAAAGGAATTGCTACCTTCAGCGTCGAAACGCGAAGTCTCAAAACGCGAAATCCCGTAGCACCCGGTTTTTTCTACCCACAGTCATATGAGAAGATAAACTTTCTTTGTCTCTCGAGTAAACTCAGAAAGCCCTATTCCACCATTAAAGGGGCTACAGTTGCTACAGTATTACAGTTGCTAAAGAACATAGCTCAGAGCCCTAAATCAGTAGATCTTTCACTCGGATAGTCAGATCGAGCTTGATCGAAGTCAAAGAAGTGGTTTACACCGCGTTTTTCGGTCTGAAGTCACTTCAAGAAATTAGAAGACCTAGTTTTACGCGTAGGAAACAGGTAAACACAAAATTTTCTAACAATTTTTTTATGTTTTGTTAAATTCTTTAAAGATGGCCACGTTTAGCAATTTAGGACCAACTCAAGGTTCGATTCTTCTTGGAAAGAATTATGAGTTTTGGTCTCTTCGAATGAGATCCTTCTTGCAAGCACAAGAGTGTTGGGATCCAGTGGATCTTGGATATGTGTAACCAGATCCAACAAACCTTTCTGCCATGACAAACCAACAAAGAACTGCTCATGAAACACAGAGGAACAGAGAGAATAAAGCCAAATTCTGGATTCAAAATTTAGTGGATGACTCGATTTTCTCAAAAATCACAGGTGTTGTTACTTCAAAACAAGCCTGGGACATCCTTAAATCAGCCTACCAAGGAAATGACAAGGTCAAAACAGTCAAACTGCAGACCTTGAGGATGCAATTCGAGACTTTAAGAATGACAGTGTCTGAAAATGTGGATCAGTTTATGACCAGAGTCATGGGAATCGTGAACCATATCAAATTGACTAGTGAAGCCATCCCTGATCAACACATTGTTGAGAAAGTCCTCAGAATTTTACCAAAGAAATTTGAAATGGTTGTTACAACAATCCTTGAATCCAAGGATCTGTCATGTTTTTCAATAGATGAACTAATTGGTTCCCTGTTGACACATGAGACCAGACTGCATCTCACAGATGAATCAATCGTCAATGCCCTCAAAACTCAATTCTCCTTCAGCAGAGGAAGAGGCAGAGGTCACCAAGGACGAGGGACCATTATAAGTACCCAACACTCAAGTGGAGGTAATAGACAACAGAACCAGAATCAAAATTTCCAAGGTCACAGACACCAACACCCGAATCAAAATTTCCAACCTCAAAGAGGCAGAGGGAGAAGATCAAATGAAAAATCAAGCATACAATGTTATTACTGCAAAACATATGGGAACTATGAATCTGAATGCAGGAAGAAGCAAGCAGATCAGCTCTCAGGCAGAGCACATGTCTCAAATCATACAGGAGAAACCTCAGAAGGTATGTTTCTCTCATGCCACAAGACTGAAGAACAACCTAAAGATCTCTGGTTGTTGGACAGTGGATGCAGCAATCACATGACAGGTAACAAACATTTACTTTCATGCATTGATTCTTCAATCTCATCTTATATTACACTTGGAAATGATTCCTTAGTCAAATTTCAAGGAAAATGAACTGTACCTATTCTTACTAAACAAAATGTAAAGAAAGACATAAACAATGTTTATCATGTTCCAGATCTGAAACATAATCTGCTAAGTGTAGGACAACTCATTGAACATGGCTATAAGGTATTTTTTTAGGGAGCATCTTGCAAGATATACGATAAAACCCCCAACAAAAAATTGATTTATGAAATCTACATGACTCAGAATAGGATGTTTCCCCCGACCCTCAGAACTACAAATCTGATCCAAACATATGCACAAAGTGCATCCACCCCCAATGAAATTATGGTTTGGCATACAAGATTTGGAAATCTACCCTTTCAGAGTCTAAGTCTTCTACAGAAGCACTCCATGGTCAAAGGTCTCCCTATTTTCAAAGAGAAAAATTCCCCATGTGAGTCTTGCATACTTGGAAAACATAAGAGAACTAGTTTTCCATAGTCCTCCACTCAAGCCAAACAACATCTCGAACTTGTTCACACTGACCTATGTGGACCAATGAAAACAGAGTTAATAGGTGGTAGGTTTTATTTTCTAACGTTTATTGATGACTTTAGCAGGAAAATATGGATCTATTTTCTCAGACACAAGTCTGAAACTTTTGCAAAATTCAAAGAATTCAAAGCGAAAGCTGAAAAGCAGAGTGGCAAATATACAAAATATCTCAGGTCATATGGAGGAGGAGAATACAACTCCAACGAATTTGCAAATTTCTTCAAATCACAAGGCATTATCATGCAAACTACAACCAAGCATACTCCACAACAGAATGGAGTGGCTGAAAGGAAAAACCAGACAATAATGAACATGGCAAGAAGCCTACTCAAAGAGAAATGTTTGTCAAATACTTTTTGGGTTGAAGTAGTAGCATGATCAACTTATCTCTTGAATAGATCTCCAACCACCAATCTAAAGATGAAAGTCCCTCAAGAAGCATGGAGTGGGACAAAGATAAATGTTGCTCATCTAAGGACATTCGAATGCATAGGATATGCTCACATCCCTTCTGAATTAAGGAAGAAACTTGATGATAGAAGTGAGAAATGCATCTTTACTGGATACAGTGAAACATCTAAAACTTACAAGATTTACAATCCAATCTCAAAGAAACTAATTCTCAGCAGAGATGTCAAATTTATGGAAAATCAACTCTGGAACGAATCTGAAAATCAACAAATGGACAGTCAAAATCCATTGTTGCCCAGTGCTAAAAACACAGAAAATTCAGGACAGCCAATACCTCAACCTGCTCTTCCAAGATTGCAGGTACAAGGACAACCTGAAAATTCTCAGAATAACTCAACTTCAAGCAGAGACTCATCCTCTGAACTTCAAAATCAGAGAACTTGAAGTTTGAGAGAAATCCATCAGCAGTTGGATGACATTGAACAACACAATATTTTTGACTTAATGTCATGTCAACCTACATCTTTTAAAGAAGTAGTTAAGGAGCCACATTGGGTTCAAGCCATGAACCAAGAGATTGACTCCATTGAGAAGAAAAATACATGGGATCTTGTTGATTTGCCCAGACATGAGTACTGGTGTCAAGTGGGTTTACAAAACTAAACTCAATGAAAAAGGAAAGATTGAAAAACACAAGGCAAGACTTGTTGCCAAAGGATTCTCACAACAACCAGGTACTGATTATGATGAAACTTTTTCTCCAGTAGCAAGATTAGAAACTCTAAGGAATCTATTGGCCATAGCAGCCCAACACAAATGGCAAGTATACCATATGGATGTCAAGTCAGCTTTCCTGAATGGTTTCTTAGAAGAAGAAGTTTATGTCAATCAACCACCTGGATTTGAAGTCCAAGAGCAGCTTGCCAAAGTATATCGGTTGAAGAAAGCCTTGTATGGCTTAAAGAAAGCTCCAAGAGCTTGGTACAACAGAATTGACACTTACCTAATCAAAAGTGGTTTCAGCAGAAGTCAAAATGAGCCAACTCTTTACACCAAAACAGATCAGCATGAAAAAAATTTGATTGTATGTTTATATGTTGATGACATGATATATACTGGAAATCTTGAGTTAACCAGTTTTAAACATGCCATGCAATCTGAGTTTGAGATGACAGATCTTGGCATAATGAAATATTTTTTGGGGATTGGGGTTGATCAATCAACCAAAGGAATTTTTGTCTGTCAGAAAAAGTATGCAGCAAACATCATCAAAAGATTATGCATGGAAGAATGCAATCCAATAGAAACCCCTATACCCCTAGGCACAAAATTGAGCAAGAAAGATGAAGGCCCTACAGTGGACCCTACCCTATACAAAATTTTAGTAGGTAGTTTGTTGTATCTTACAGCAACTAGGCCTGATATTATGTATGCAGCCAGCCTTGTTTCCAGATTCATGGAATCCCCCAAAGATTCTCACTGGAAGATGGTGAAACGGATTCTGAGATATGTTACAAGAACTCTCAATTTTGGCTTATGGTACACTCAATCTGATGATAATCATCTCTCTGGTTACACAGACAGTGATTTTGCAGGCAACCTAGATGACAGGAAAAGCACCTCAGGACATGTTTTTCACCTGGGCACGAACCTGATTTCATGAGCATCAAAGAAGCAACCAATTGTATCAATATCTTCTGCAGAGGCAAAGTATGTCGCTGCTACCTCAGCTTCCTGTCAAGTTGTGTGGCTGAGAAGAATATTGAAAGATATGTCACATACAGAAAAGGATCCAACTCCTATCTTCTGTGACAACACCTCAACAATTGCTCTATCCAAAAATCATGTGTTTCACAAGAAAAGAAAACACATTGACACTCGCTTTCACTTCATCCGCGAGCTAGTCAATAATGGTGATATTGCACTTCAATTCTGTGGCTCTCGAGATCAGCTCGCAGATATCTTCACAAAGCCACTAGGAAAATCTGTTTTTTTTATTTTTAGAGACAGCACTTGGGCATCATCAGGATTCAGTGCTGATGTTTGTAATTGTTGAGTTTAAGAGGGAGTGTTAAATATAATGTAACCTCAATAGTTTGACTGTACACTGCCATCTGTCATGGCTAGTTGTACTATCGTTTCTTGATGTTCTTGATTTGCTTGAGCCTATTTAGCTCAACTCTTTTCGCTTCTCTCAATGTACTCTTTTCCTCATATACCTAATATACTGAATATTATTTCTGCCCTGCTCTTTCTCTGTATTCTCTGCTTCTCATTTCATTTTATCAGTTCACATGAATTGACCTACCAAACAGAGTGATATTAAAGCCAAATAAATCATAGAAAGAAAGATTATATTCAATATGTTAAAAAGGAACAGAACAGTTCTACTAGATTGTGCAACATATTTGAATATCAGGAAGACAAATTTGCAATTCAGACACTTGGAGTTATATGTTGTGAAAAATGAGCAGTACAGTTCTACTATATCATACAACATATTTGAATTTCATGGAGACAAATTTGCAATTCAAACACTAGGAGTTAGAAAAATGCCCACAAAAGCTTGGTTCTCCCAATTAGTCATCCGGTCTGGTCGACACTGTGATACAATCCATCTATCTATCTTTCGTCGATTTTACTTTAGGGTTTTTTATTTTGCAACTGTGCAAGTTATATCTTCATTCCGTTAGGTTTTTTTGTTTTGACAAGAGTCGTTTGCGCGAGCCCTTTTCGTATCTATTAACTATATAATCTGCCAAAGTTTCTCATAATTTTGTAAATACTTCACTTTAATTTCACTAGTTTTTATTTAGTGTTAAATATATTGTACCCTCAACAGTATGACCGTACACTTCCAGCTATACTGGATAGTTGTACTTTCTATTTTTGTCTTGCTTGAGCATATATAGCTCAACCATCTTACATTGTAACGTCTTCTTCTGAGTTCTGTACTCCTTCATACATTTCAATATACTGTTCTATTCTTTTCTCTCTGCATTTCTCTTTGCTCCACAATTTATCATGGTATCAGAGCTTCAGCAGTAAGCCTCTTCACACAGTCGGGAGAGCAACACGATCCTCACAGCGCAGAGCTTACACGCATCTTGAGAACACGCGACACAGTCTTTTCACAAGGCTTGGAGAGTTGTTCGTAATACTCTTTAAAGATCGTCGTAACAAGCTTGCGGAGGAAGCAGAGCGTACAACGCTCGAAAGATCCTGGACGAAGAGAACGCAGAAGAAGAAACCCTAAATATTCTTGTAATTTTTTCAAGAATCGTCAAAGATTGATGAAGAAAAGCCGAAGGAGGCGAGAAATTTTAAAGAACTCAAAAATTTCCCTCACATCTGTTAAAGATTGAAGCACGGAACGAAGAATTCGTTAAATTCTTTCAAATCTTTGAAAGATTCACAATCTTTTCTTCCACAGGAGGAATTCCGTCAAATTCGGCAAAGATCGTGTCAAACACGCAAGGAACATCCACTAAGGCCACAAGATTCATCTTGCGAACAGATCCGAGGCGGGAAACTAGTACAGAAGGGAAGAAGGAGAGCACGGAAAAGGCGAAAGAATTTCAGCCGTCTGATCTTGAACACAGGCCCGACAGTCGTTGGATCAACGAGAAGGTGCACGAGGTTTAGTCCTCTGCAGTGCACAGGAGTGATTTCGACTTGTAAAGTCGCGAAATCCTGACGTCATCTTGACCGTTCATCAAGAGACACGTGGCGAGATCCTATTCCATCGTAAAATCGGGAATCGGGAGTTGGACGAGCGAAAGAATCTGCTCTCCAAAAACTCCGATACGCGAAATTGCGATATGTGATATAGCGATACGATCTCAGCCGTCCGTTCGTCCAGACACGTGGCGAACATCGTAGCGCTCATCGGCAAATTGGCATTCGGGGTTTCAAGTTGTCAAAGAAACTTGACATTGCAACTCGCGAAATCGCGATACGCGAAATCCCAATCAGATCTCAGCCGTTCATCTCTCCTAGACACGTGGCAAACATCGTCGCGCCCATCGGCAAATCGGCATTCGGGGTTTCAAGTTGTCAAAGAAACTTGACATCGCAACTCGCAAAATCGCGATACATGAAATCCTGATCCGATCTCAGTCGTCCATATCTCGTGGACACGTGGCGGACATCGAGGGCACCGTCAGCGTATCGACATTCGGAGTTTCAAGTTGACAGCAATTCGGAGCATCGCAATCCGCGATATCCCGAGGCTGAATCAGGACCGTTCATCTCTCCCGGATGCGTGGCGCAAATCCGGCGACTCGAAAAAAGTCCCGAAAAGGAAAGCGCCATCGGCATATCGGGATTCGAGAAATCGCGAAACCTGAGAATGAGTGATCGGTTTTCTTTCCAGTGAAATCCCCGACGCAAATCTAGCCGTCCATCTGTTCAGGACGCATGGCAGAGATCGAGGCTTTTGGGAAAAGTCTCAATAAGCGAATTCATCCGCTTTTTGGTATTCGGCAAATCGCGGATCCAGGTGACGAGAAGTCCGGAACATTTCAAACCGTGATATCCCGAGGAAAGATCACGATCGTCCATCTGTTGGGAGGCGTGGCAGTGATCAGAGGAATCGGGAAAGTCCCGAAAGGAACACGCCATCGGGAAATCGAAGATCGGGAATCGAAGGCACAGAAGAACTTGTCATCAGGAATCGCGAAATCCCGATTCGCGATATCCCGATAAGATCTGGACCGTCCGATCACTGCACAATCTAGACTGTTGAAAAGTTGAAAGGCGATTTTTCGCATTTCGGCGATTTGTAAGCCAAAGAAATGGGAAAAGCCCGTAGCGCTTTAAAAGAAAGACGCGTGGTCACATTGAAAGGATACCAAGGGCCAATTCAAGCCCAATAAGCTCCCCTCGGCCATCGGAACATCGACATTTCACCGATCGGAGGTAAATACACCATTTTTCTTCTGCAATTTTTTTTAAATTTCAAAGATAATGGCGTCATCTAGCAATCTAGGACCAACTCAGGGTCTGATTCTTCTTGGTAAGAATTACGAATTTTGGTCTCTACGAATGAGGTCGTTCTTACAAGCACAAGAGTGCTGGGAACCAGTGGATCTTGGCTATGTGGAACCAGATCCAGCCGCCCTCACTGCCATGACAAATGCGCAGAGAATTGCTCAGGCAACTCTGAGGACCAAAGAAAACAAAGCGAAATTCTGGATTTAGAACTCTGTAGATGATTCGATTTTCTCGAAGATCACAGGCGCTGGTACTTCTAAACAGGCCTAGGATATCCTTAAATCCTCCTACCAAGGAAATGACACGGTCAAAACAGTTAAACTGCAAACCTTGTGGACACAATTCGAGACTCTCAGGATGACAGAGTCTGAAACAGTGGATCAGTTCATGACCAGAGTCATGGGAATTGTGAATCAGATCAGACTGATTGGTGAAACCATCACTGATCAACGAATTGTTGAGAAAATTCTCAGAATTTTACCCAGGAAATTTGAAATGGTTGTAACAACCATCCTTGAATCCAAGGATCTGTCAAGATTTTCAACAGATGAACTAATTGGTTCTCTGGTGACACATGAGACAAGACTACATCTCACAGATGAGTCAATCTCAAATGCCTTCCAATCTCAATTCTTTTTCAGAAGAGGGAAAGGCATAGGAAGAAGTAGAGGAAGAGGGAACAACCAGGGTAACCCTCATACCAGTGGAGGAAATAGACAACAATATCCAAATCAGAATTCCCAAGGTCAAAGAAATCACCAACAATATCAACATCAGAATTTCCAGCCTCAAAGAGGCAGAGGGAGAAGGTCCAATGACAAAACTAGCATACAATGCTATTACTGCAAAAAGTATGGGCACTATGAATCTGAATGCAGGAAGAAGCAGGCAGAGCACATGTGTCAAATCATACAGGAGACACCTCAATAGGTATGTTTCTCTCATGCCACAAAACTGAACAACAACCTAAAGATCTCTGGTCGCTGGACAGTGGGTGCAGCAATCACATGACAGGTAACAAAGAATTACTTTCATGCCTTGACTCTTCAATTTCCTCTGATATTACTCTTGGTAATGATCATTTAGTCAAAGTTCAAGGAAAATGAACTGTTCCTATTCTTACTAAACAGAATGTAAAGAAAGACATATGTAATGTCTATCATGTTCCAGACTTAAAACATAATTT
>ML782969.1:1247902-1312470 GCA_009831015.1 Picea engelmannii
TTTGTGGTGACCTTAGTGGCCTATCTCTCTAGGTTCTTACCCAAGGTGACTGTGAAGGGGAAAGTCTTCACGGTACCTGGAATTGACGTTGATCAAACTCACTCGGGCTCCTTGGAGGGTATACCCACGATTATGTGTGGGAGATTGCACCAGGGTGTAAGTCTGTTAAGCAGGTCGTCAACGTAAATTTTCCACAATAGCCTCGCCCCTTCTCGTCTCATTGTTGCGACGTTGGATTTCATCACCAACTAGTGGCTTCGGAATTAGAAGGTATTGTTTGCTTGGTGTTTGTTTCCTAGATTTTATTTACTAGTGTGTGCTGTTGTTTATCGAAGTTGACCTTAAGAGTTTCTTCACGGAGCTTGTTACTTATTTACAATTGCTCCCCCATGACGTTCACGTAGAATGCAAGGTTTATCTCCAGAGCATCTGGACGATACTCAACCCTCGCCTACTGGTACACCTGAGGGTTCTCCCCATCAAAATGAAGTCCCTGTGGTTACTCCACCACATGAGGAGACTGGTAACGTTCCAGTTGTCACTACACCACCTCCACAGGTAGATCAAACTGACTCTCTAGAGGATTTTCGAATTACCAATACTAGAGAAGACTACCGCATTCGCCATGGAGAACGACCTGTTGTGCATTTAAATTCTTCTGATGAAGCTGTTGTTACACCTTCTGAATAAACCGTTGGGCCTTCTCACGGTGTAGTAGGCCAATATCCTCTTTGGTCGGGTGATTTTCGACGAGTCCTTTTTGGTACTGAGGCACCTCCCATCTACGAGATTAACCCTCCAGTATCTCCTGAGACTGCAACTACACCAGAGACTACCACTTATCGTTTTGTTCTTCCTCCCGAGACGGCCCATCTCGTGGATACTACAAGTATCCCAACCGGAACTACTGCTGCTACTCTTGCTCCTATCAATACCCAACGAATGCCTGAGGTTAATCCAAACTTACCTCCTGGTTATCATGCATTGAATGCCTTGTTGAATGCATCCAATCCAACACCTCCGCAAACACCAGCTGGTTCTCCAGGTGGTCCTCCTTTTCCTGGGTATGATGTTCCTCGTTTTGTTCCGACACTCCCACCGTTTCCTTCTGGCAATCCTAATCCTAGTAGCATTATCCCGACTGTCGCAACCAACCCTCAGATTCCTGTTGGTGGACAGGGTGGTACGGTTCCTTTTCCTTTCCCTGGACATAATACAGTTACTACACAACCTCTGGTTGGCACACAACTTCCGGGTGGAGCTGTACCTACTGTAGGGGGACCAACCTCCCCTTTTGGGCAAAACATACCTCCTGAATTGGCCCAATATTGGACTCAACTTTTACAAAACTTTCCTCAAAATGTTGGGGGGCAGCAAACTGTCCCTACAGTAGGCCAACCATATCCAGGTGTAACTAATCCTATTTGGGGTTAGGGTCAAACTACCCAACCTCAGGTCCCTACTCAAACTCAAGGTTACAATCCTTAGGGTTACTATCCTATACGCCCACCACCGAATCAGCCAGGGTCTTCCCTTTATGGGAAGACTGCGTATGGTCCTACTGGTTTACCGACAGGGCTTCCACCCCAAAGTCACCAGTACCCAAAAGTGAATCGACAGTTGCCTTTTCTAGCTACTTTGGACTTGCCAGATTTGACTAGGATTCTGAATGATCCTATTCGTTACTCCCCCCAATGGCCTGCTATTCCGGCCAAGCTTCCCTCGGATATTCCAAAATTTGATGGCAAGGCGGGGGAGGATCCAAATAATCATGTGATGAATTTTCATCTGTGGTGTTCATCTAACTCTTTGATGGATGACTCCATCCGCCTACGTCTTTTTCAAAGAACTCTTACTGGTTCCGCTATGAAGTGGTACATTGAATTACCACGTGGTTTCTTCTCCGATTTTAACACCCTGGCCATGGATTTTCTCACACATTACCAGTTGTCGATCCGTTATGATACTGGGACTGAGATTTTAACTTCTTTTAAACAAAATAAAGGCACTCATATCTCAAATCATATACATGAGTGGAGACGAAGATGACATCTTATCAAACATGAGCTCCATGATCAGTTACAGGCCAAATGGTTCACGAAATCCTTCGTGAACGAGATTGGTAAAGACATCGCCATGGGTGGTGTTGTTATGGAGGAGCAGGCTATAAGTTGTGCCCAATATCTTGATCTCATTTATTCGCAAACGGGAACACTTTACGATTTGTTACCTGAACTACCCCGTCCCGGTACTTCCAGCGCTTCAACTCCTCCAGCTGCATCGCATGCAGCTGATGGTGTGATTGGTTCTACTCACACCCACTCACATTCTGTTTCGAATTCAAACCCTAAATCTACATCTTCTAACGTTCAAAATGCTCCGTCTCCTGCCCCTCCCACGGGTAAAACTTCTGAAGTGAATGTTGTTCAATCTACCCCGACCGGTAAAGGTAAATCTAAAAAGGGGAGAGGAAAGAATAAGGGGGGTAAGAATAATAATCCAATCGAACAAAATACAAATGCTCCTGTTGAAGAGCAGGATAAGCGTAAACCGCGGTACCCTTGCCTTATATGCGGTGATGATCACTATACAAAGGATTGTCCTCGACGTGTCGAAGTTTCTAAGTTCCTTCAAGGAACGCCCAAGCCACCTACTCCGACAGTCTTGTATCAACCCTTCCCGTCTTAGCAACAGGCCTCGTTGGTCATCCATGACCAACCATCTACTTCTACAACATCATATGTTTTGATGTGCACCAATGATTCTAAGAAGAACGACGTTGCAATTGCAACTAGAGCTAAAGACTATACTCCTTCTAAGGAGAATGTTGATGATTTACCTCCCGATATGGTACAGCCCTCTCCATCGAATCCACCTACGAACGGTCCTCTTCATCTTGAACGACCAAGTCTTGATACAGTCCTACGACCCCCTAAAGGTGTTGTTCGCAAGTTGGCTTTCAATCCTCATGCTCGTGCAACCCAAAACTACAGTATTGTGGAAGATCTGGCCCAAGCACCTTCAGCAATGTCTGCCCTTGAAGTCCTTCAGTCTTGTCTTGCGCAACGAAGGACTCTATTGAAAGCTATAGGTGGAATTGATCCTACAGATTCGAATTTGATAGTCTTTGACTTGGACGAACATGTTCCAAGGTTACCCCCTCAGCTTGCTTTTCAGATACAAGTTATTGTCGCTGACAAGAACATTTGTCAGACAGTTGTAGATGAGGGGGCCTCTACGTGTGTAATGTCTCTTACTTGTTGGAAAGCCATTGGCTCTCCTCCGTTAACGGAATCACAAAATACTCTGAAAGCCTTTAATGGCTCTGGTTTTAAGCCTTACGACGTTCTTTCCTCATTGCCTGTCACTCTAGAAGGTAAGACCGTCCAAGTTGAAGTGGAATCTTTCGATGCTCCCTTAGATTATAATCTTCTTCTTGGTCGTAGCTGGGTAGATTCTATGCACCCTATTGTGTCAACTCGTTTCCGTGTCGTATGATTTCCTCACCAGGGAAAATTTGTTACAGTTGATCAACTTGCCTTCTTTAATTCCGATACTCGCACGGGGAACGTACCATTTATAGCTAAAACCCCACCGGGTTACGAGAATGTTGGATTCGGTCTTTTAAAAGACTCTTCGTTAATGGGTACTTTTCCCATACCACCACCACCCGATATTCTACGCCCGTCAGTTGCCTCGATTAATATGATCTCCGCTGTACCTCATGAGCTTCCCGTGTCTTTTGACCCTTGGATAGTCCCTAATCCAGGAGATCATCCTCATTTCGGCGACGTTATGCCGTTAAGTCTGATTGAGTCTGCTTATCACGCGATTCAATCGGCAACACCTTCTGTACCCTCTCTTGAGGAGTTGTCTCCTGATCCTTTTCATGTTATCTTTCCCACTAACGAGATGATCATGTCCGTCATGGCCGATACGCCTTGGGACGATGGGCATCATCATTCCATTTTGTTTCTGGAACAACACACTCTCGAGAACTACCAACGGATTTCGACTTCGTCGACCGTTGTTGTCATAACGACCGTTCCTGAATCTACACATGATGTGTTTGCAGAAGGGAGCCTCAGTAATATTTCTCCCACGATACCCATTGATATTTCAGTTAAAGCTAGGATAGTTGAAAATGTTCACATAGGAGCTTCGTGTTCTCCAGAGGAAATTGTCACTTATACTGCTTTGTTCAAAGAATTTTGTGATTTATTTGCCTGGAGTTACGAAGAGATGCCAGGTATCGACCCTACTATTGTTGTGCATGAGATAAAAACGTACCCTGGAGCTAAACCAGTACGGCAGCGCCTCCGTCCTGTCCATCCACGTAAAGCGGCAACCATTAAACTCGAGGTTGAAAAACTTCTTAAAGTCGATTTTATTTATCCCGTGGCTTTGACAAAATGGGTTTCCAACCCTGTACCGATTGATAAGAAAGGTGGTAGTATATGTGTTTGCGTCGACTATCGGGATATTAACAAAGCCTGTCCGAAGGACAACTTTCCGACCCCTTTCGTCAACCAAATCATCGATGACTGTGCCGGCAGTGAAATCTTTTCCCTCATGAATGGATTCTCCGGTTATAATCAGATTAACATCGCTCCTAAGGACCAACATAAAACTTCTTTTATTTGTCCTTGGGGTACTTTCGCCTACAGAAAACTTCCCTTCGGTCTTAAGAACGCAGGTGCAATGTTTCAACGTGCTATGTCTTATGCATTTCATGATATAAAGCATATCGTTCAACCTTATTTGGACGATTTGCCGGCTCATTCCTTATGCCGAGTCGATCACCCCAATCATCTCTGAGCAATTTTCGTTCGTTGTCGGTTCTATCGCATTCGTCTAAATCCTCATAAATGCATCTTTTGCATAGAGTCTGGCCGTCTTCTCGGTTTCATTGTTTCACGTTAGAAGATCCGGGTAGATCATATTAAGGTTGAGGCAATTCTCAATCTTCCTCCTCCTTCTTCATTGCGCCAGTTACAAAGTTTGCAGAGGAAAGCAAACTTTCTTCATCGTTTCATACCTAATTACGCCAAAATTACTCGTGGTTTTACACGTCTTCTAAAGAAAGGTTCATAGTTTGTGTGGGATAAGGTTGCCAACAATGCTTTTGAAGCTTTAAAGCTGTCCCTGACAAAGGCTCCACTTCTTTTCCCTCCTGATTATAGTCGGGTTTACTTTCTTTATCTTGCCGCTTCCGAGTATACTATCAACATGGTCCTCGTTCAAGAGGATGATGCGCACGATGAACATGTTATATATTACTTAAGTCGAAGTCTTACTTCAACTGAGAACAAGTATCAACATGTTGAGAAACTGGCTTTGGCTACTGTTCAAGCAGTTCAACGATTTTGTCATTATATTCTCTCTAGAAAAACTACCGTGCTTTCACATTGTAACCCCATGCAACATATATTGACACGTCAATTGTTGGGGGGCAAGTACTCCAAGTGGATTGTCATTCTCCAGGAGTTCGACTTGGAATTCGATCGCGCCACGTCGAAGAAATCCTTGGTTTTTGCTGAGTTAATTTGTGATTTTCCCCACTCTGCCACGGAAAATGTAGCAGTCGATTCTTTACCCGATGAATCACTTTTCCTTATCAGTACTGATGATATTTGGTACAGAGATATCATTATATATCTCCAAACTCAAAATTTTCGGCCTGCTTTGTCCAGTAATGAATGACGTCGTATACGTTATCAGGCTCGCCAGTACATTATCCTTGGCAATACTCTTTACCGTCGAGGCATTGACTCTGTCTTTCGACGTTGTTTGACTTTTGATGAAGCTGAGAAAGATTTGAATGACTGCCATTCAGGAGCATGTGGTGGTCATATGTCTGGGTATGCTACTGCCCAGAAGATCTTACGTGCAGGATACTTTTGGCCTTCTTTGTTCAATGACTGCATTACTGCTATTCAGAAGTGTCATGCCTGCCAGACTTATAATCAGAAGATTCAGTCGCATCCTGCTCCCCTTCATCCTGTTGTCTCAGTAGGTCCTTTTGCTAAATGGGGCATTGATTTCATGACATGTCACCCTCACTCGGCCAGGGGGCATGGTTATATTATTGTAGTTGTTGATTATTTTACAAAGTGGGCCGAGGCAATGCCGACATTCGATAATACTGGGAAGAATGCAGCGTTATTCCTTTTCAACCATGTCATTACTCGTTTTGGTTTTCCTCAGGCTATCATTACCGATCATGGTAGTCATTTTAGGAATTATATGATGTCTAAACTTACATAGAAGTTGGGTCTTCGTCATGATAGCTCAACACCCTATTATCCACAGGCCAATGGCCAGGTTGAAGCCATCAATAAGGTTCTCATAACTATGATTTGACGGATGATAGGAATACATAAAACCAGCTGGCACACGATGTTGTTCTCCGCATTGTGGGCATATCAGACATCTGTTAAATCCGCTACGGGATTTACACCCTTTTTATTAGTTTATGGCATGGAAGCCATTCTGCCAATAGAATGTGAAATACCTTCTTTGAAGCTAGCTGTAGAACTCTTACCCAATACTTATGTCGAAGAGGAACGTCTATTGTATTTGATGCGATTAGACGAGACCCGACGTAATGTCACTTTAGTAATAGAAGCCCAAAAGCAAAGTGTTAAGGCACAATATGACAAGCATGTCAAGCCTCGTGTTTTCTCTGAAGGTGATCTTGTTCTTCTGTATGAACAGGATAGAGATGTCCTAGGAGCCGGGAAATTTGAACCTATGTGGCGTGGTCCCTACATTATCAGCAAAGTTTTGGAAAAAGGAGCGTATGAGCTAGTTGATTATGATGGTGTACCTTTGAGTGAACCCAGGAATGGGTTGTACTTGAAGAAGTATTATGCATGAGTTATTTGTGCATGAGTACTTGTATTTTTTGTATCATACTGCGTGTGTGTGTTACTTTAGTTTTTCTTTTGACGTTATCTAGTCTCTGCCCTTACGTGACGTTGTGTTTGATTGCCAAATGTCGGAGTATTTTCTTCCTTATATTGGCTTCGCTGATGGAGCTAGCCGTAGTACTCGGAACTTAGCTTCCGCTGCATGGGAAATCTATGCCCCGACAAACGAACTCATATCTCTACGAGGTATATGTCTTGGCCGAGCAACCAACAACATCGCAAAGTATAGCGCCATTGTTGAATTATTGGTTGATGCTATCTCTCTTGGAATTCGTCATTTGGTTGTGTGACTTGACTCGCAGCTCGTAGTACTACAACTCAGTAATGTATATTCTATTCGAAGTCCTACTTTATTAAGGGTATATTTGCGGATTCGCCTCTTGGAACGATATTTTGATCACATTGAATATCAACATATTCCTAGACGTCTTAATACATTAACAAATGCTTTAGCTAATTATGTATTGGACAAGCATTTAAATCATTTATAAATCAAACACATCAAATTGTACACAATGTAAAGTAAATCGGTAGAAGTCGTATATATATATATAGCGATCAAAAGAGTTTGTTTTTACAAAATGTTTGTCCGAAGACCAAAATATCAAAATTGAAGCTCATGGCTTCTACATAAGGACGTCATGGATGACGTTCACGATAACACACTAATGTCCTAACAACTCTGCGGAGCAGTCGACCCATAGATGCAGAGACTCCCACAGTGTGACGTTGATCGCGTCGTGGAACCTCTTCCAGAGTCATATCTAGAACGTCTGCCATCAGACCTTCTAAATTCTGCTCCACCATCAGATAATCCTCGGCGTACTATGGAACTGCTACTGCTGCCTCTCCTCGTCGCTGGATAGGAGAACTGCCAGCAGGTCGATATGGTCCAACGTCTGTGTTATCAACAAGTATTTGGTGTTAGTCTTAGGGTAAATCTATAAAGCAAAAAACATTTAAATATGATAAAAATACAAAAACATTTAAATATGATAAAAATACAAAAACATTTAAAACATGAAAAATTGGTGTACTTCTTACCGAGGTCTCCCCACTGTGCATCCTCAGGTAGTGCGAGGTCTGGATGGCCGTAGAAATCCAAGCCATCATATGCATAGTCGTCTACCATCAGCATCTGGTTTTGAATCCAGTCGAAGAAGATATCGTCATACTTGACGATAGGCCCTGCCACATGCCGGGCCATGAGTTGACACCATCGTAACATCCTTGGATCCCTAGGACCCGGAAAGTGCCACTCAGCCTGAAGTCTAAACACTGGGACCCTCTCACAGAAGAAGGACACCAACAAAGATCCATATCCGAACTGTTTTAGATCCCCACGCCTGCACTTAGTCAACTGTTTCTTGATATTGCGTAAAACTGCGTCAACCCATTTGAATACCCGGGGCTCAGTACACTCGATGGCATACTAGAAATAGCTCTGCAGAGCCATATGTGGAGCAACACTTCCTGCCATCTGAGAAATAGTAAAGAGAATGGTATGGAGAGTCAAGTCAGTTACTCCCCAGATGGTTACCTTCCCTTTCTTTCTTTCTACCTCAGGTACACAATACTGGTTGCAGTATTCACTCATAGTCAAACCGCCCCTTCTGCTACCGGTCAAACTGACATAGGACCCTCGCCTGGATAACCCGGTCAAGAAATATATGTCCTTAATGTCGATAGTTAACGTGTGAGCTCCAACATTAAAAACTTGTTGGTCCAGATCCCACATTCGGACCAAGTACTCCAATAATCGAACTTGGGCTCTCATGCCCGGGATGCGGAAATATTTCAAGAGACCGCAATTTCTTAAGGCAACAATGGTTGGAGGGTGATTTTCGGCGTTTGTATTATCTTCCTCGTGTTCCCGTTCTCGCCATTCAAGCACCATGATGATGGCTATTAACCTGCATGAGAAACATATGAAGATGGTTAATGATCTTAAACATGGAAAAATTCTTTCTTTTGGCTAAATGTTGCATAAATTTTTTAACTCTGCGCTGTTTGTAGGTGACCTATTGCACGCAGTGCGAACTTCTCACAGGCTGCCTTAGGCCCACCTGCGAGAATAAGGCATTCTCGCAAGTCCCGTATGGGCCGCCTACGAGAATTCCTCTACACGCATAGGGTTTAAAAAATTGACTTAAAACTTGACTTTTAACCAATGAAATCATAAATTTGAACCATGAAAAGATAAAGAATGGAGAGCTTACCAAAGTGCTGCTGACGGCTCGTGGAATGATCGCCTGTAGATCCCGAAAATCAACACTGAAGGCAGAAGGTAAAATGGAGGTTTTTTGAACTCAAATGGTAAAAGGGTAAAATGATATGGTAAAATGTGTTATGGATTTATTTTAATTACTTTTTACTATGTCAAAAGTGGATTTTTTATATTTATTCATTATTCAACCCTAATTACTAATATGGAAATGTGTGAAGTGACTTGCAGGTATGAAACATGGAGGGTCATGGACAAATTTTTCTATGGTGTGGTATATTTTTGATTGTTTTTTATGGTTTTAATATAAAACCTCGAGCACCTTTTGTCCATTCTTGTGCTTATGAAAAACATAAGAATGTGATTGAGCGTCGTTTTATCTCTTTTCCGGGCTCGTTGTGGTTATATGAAAAAGGAACCCCCCTGGAGTTATCTTTAAGCTCTTTTCAGACTCTCTAAACAGGAAAAGATTGCCGAGCGACCTTGCTATTTTCACGCTCGATAAAGTATTTGAAGTATGCGTCCTTCGAGCGATAGTTTAACCTTTTTTCGGTCTAGTTGGACTACTGTACGAAAAAGGAACTGAGAGATTTCTCTTTTAAGTGTTTTTCCAAACTCTATAATCTTGAAAAACCTTCGAGTTTACTATCTCTGGACTCGTTAAACAAACATTGACATACCCGTAATGGGACCGAACCACTCCTTCCTAGGGTTCGTTAAAAGTACTCTGAGGGACTCGTCCGAAGGATGAGCTTATATCAACAAGCATATGTGATCCTCTTCAAGCTTGCGTAAAAATAAAGAGGTACTTGCTAGAAATGGTGGGGGGAAATTTGGGAAAGGGATATGTTTCATCTTTGTATTAATTGGCAGTAAGTGTCGCTCTTGAACATGACACCCCCTATTCGTCATTCGAAGTTGGTTTGGGTAATCCATTTGTCTCTCATTTGATTTGATATCAAGGTCTTTCCATGTGTCGTCTTTGAGTCAATGCTGCCAAATCATTGGTCGTGTCATTCATATGTTCAAGAGAAGTCTATCTGAAACCTCTATTTGATTCGGCCATCTGCAGTTATCCATTTTCTTCGTGTCGGCCTTCCCTGTGTCCAAATTCCAATTGCTACATGCTATGTTTCACTTTCAAACTCTGTTACTTATTTCATGTCATTGATGGGGGATACATCAAGGCCCTCCTGTGATGAGTCTTGTTCCATCGACATCAACACATTATCCAGAATTAAGACTTAGAAATCATTCAGTACCTTGGAGCTTGCATGCCTCAATGGAAAGTTTCCTCGCTTTCGACAGTGGGCTTAACTCATTGGCCCATGATCGAAAGATTCCGTCGGATGTTCAACATCAACTCATTTATTCACAGTCGACAGATTGTACTTTAGTACCTTGGGAGTCATTGACATCAATGGTGATTTCCCTCGCACTTGCTAACGGTTACATCAATGACCGGTAATCAAGTGGTTTCTACCATGTTCGACTTCAACACATGTAATCACATGGTTAGATTCGTACTTTGGGCGATGAGATTGAAGACCCTGGATATTGTCTTAAGTGATCCAGGTTGCGATGGAATATGTATAATTTGCGACACATAGATCCACTATGTATGTTTCGTGGCTATGTCGTCTTGATTGAAAATTTGTCGCATAGATCCACAGTGTATTCAGGTGGCTATGCTATATCGTGACGGCATGGATCCAGAGTGTATGATTGGTGTCCATGACCTTTGTTTATGATGTCATCAATCTATGATCTGAGCATGGGAATGCCTACCTCATAAGGGATACATATGATATTCTGTCGATGCTTGGATGTTTGCAGGTTTTCTATTAGATGCACTCTTGGTTCTTGACACACACATGCAGCTTACAAAGTCTATCGACTATCACTGATTCCACTCTCAGACTTTGGGGGGCATTCTGTTATCCACAATTTTGGTCATCGTGATGATGTTATGATGATGGAAAATCAAGCTCTTCACTAAGAACTCTTTCATGAGAAAAGTTACATTTGTCTGCTTCCAGAAATCATACTTTTAAGGGATGTTTGCAGGCTACCTATATATCTGCCTGCGAGAATGCCTTATTCCCACAGGCTGCATTAAGCTGGAGTGCGAGGTGTTCACACTGTACCTAATTGTCAGGGTGTGAACATCATCTAAAGGAGGAAAAAAGGATAAAATCTCGAACCTTCTAGAAAGGAATCTTCTAGAAACATGAGTTGGCTTTGAATGGTTGTTCAGGTGCTGGCATTCCAAATATCTTGGGATCATTCCTATCCAAGTAACTAATCTATTTTCTCCTATATATTGAGGGGAATGCTTATGGAAAAGGTTAGAAGCAAACTAGAAAGAGATTGATTGGAGAATTATTGATAGCCTGTATGAAGGACTGATGCTACAGCAGCTAGAGACAACAACAAGGTCATCAAAAGTGGTTGATTTTCTTCATGCATGAGCAAGTGTGTGTGTCAGAGCTAGGAACCATCGAAAGGAGATATACAACATCAAGGCTTAGGTTGTAAGTTTCACTTTCAATTAATTCAATATAGTAATATGTCCCTTTCCCATAAAGATGATGTCACTTTATTACATAACTCCTTGATCATATGTATAGATTAGCTATTGAATATATTGATTTTCTTTCACTTAGATTGGTTTGTACTATTGTGATCTGAACGGCACAAGAGCATTGGAGAGAAGCTTGGAACAACAGAGACCTAAGGAAAGCGTTCATAAGGTATGCCCATGATCCTTATCTCTTAGTTCATTCAATAGGCTAAATCTAGGGAAAGTGTATTATTATGTCCTGTTTTGTTCTAGATCCAGGTGGATCTAGAGAGATCGGTTTGTGTCTGCACTTACGGATTAATCCTGAAACACTACCCCAATCCACCTCATATTCAATACATGGCCTATAGAGGGTATTCTTGGGAAACACTTCTTGACTTGGGGATTGGCCTACCCAATAGGACACCATGACAACCCTCCCTTATCTAAATTTGGAAAATTTTATAAGGTCTTTGAGAATTTTTTTAGTTTGAAAAGGGGGAATTTAATGCGCATGTTTGGGTGGTTCTTTTATTAAATATGTCTTACTTGGCATGATACATGTGAATTGTGGACCCTTCGAGGGAATACTTATTTGAATTTGCAGGACCTTGCTTAGGGAAATATATTCATGGAGGAACTAAGCCACTTGGACCTCCATAGGGGCTTGAAATCCCATTGGTTGGATGTAGCACCCCACTCATTGGAGGCCTTGGAAGATGAATGTTGCACTTGGGAAGGTGAATTTAGCACTTGAATGATGCTTGAAACCATGAAGGAAGGATGACATCACCCTTCTATCCCCAAATGTTCCTCTTGGGAGAAATGATGTCACATTTTTTATAGAACGTTTGGCATGTTTGGAACATTTTCTGAAGTTGTGGGCTTGAAGCCCCATTCTATTGCTTGATTTGGGGAATATGTGGAACTCTTATAACTTTGCATCCTAACCTTTGGAGGATTTTACATCACACATGCCACCTTGGAGAGAAATTTTATGGGATAACATCCCATCGTTTGATTATTTTATTATTATTATTAGGAAAAGTGACAAATCAATTTGCTAATTTATCTTTGTAACTTATGTTTTAGCCTAAAATCATGGATTTAACTGTAAAGTGGAAAATCTAGGGCTTGGGTTTCCTCATATAAATGTGAGGAAAGTCATTTGTCACAAAATCATAACTCATCACTTGGAAAATCACTCTTGGACTAAAATTTCGGCCCTATTTGGCAATTTGCTCTCTCTTATTTTTTGTCATTATGGATGTTACACTTGTCTATTGGTGGAATAAAGGCTAGTGACTTCTCTTGGATGATTCTTATTGAAAAATTGTTGGAATTTATTTGATAAGTAAGGGTTATCCATGTTATCTCTTGGATTAGGTAATTAATCTCTGAAATCTTGTGTTTTTCTTCTTAATTTCAAGGTTATACAATCAAACCCTAGGAGGAGTATAAGGGCATACACCCTCCATCAATGAATTTACTTATATTGTTATTGAAAAGGATCAAGGATTGCTACAAGGAGTAAGAGGGTTTACACCCTTGTAGCAAGAAATTCCTAGGGTTTATCTTCTATAGGAAGTAAGAGGGTTTACACCCCTAGATGATTATTAAACCCTAGTTAAAATTGGATTTCTAATCTAGATGATTTGGAGTTTTTGTGTCTTCTTTGGGTTTATAAGGGTTTAATTCTCAAAAATCATATTATTCTCTTTGTTTACTACACATTTTTAGAGACTCCATTAACCCAATATATAAGGAATTAATTGCATTGGATATTGAATATTATTGCATTGGTAAACGTGAAATTTAAGATATTGAATTGTTCAAGGTTGGATTTAAATTATATATGTTATTGATTCACTTTCCCTCCAAGGGCATCTTGATTGGATAAGTGAGTTTTTTTTTTTAATAAACATTAACCTTAGTGTTATAGTCCAAAAATGCCTTACCTATGCATACAAGGACATTGACCTTTCCACTTACATAATTTGCCAAAATTTTGTTGAGGCTTCTTCTTAAAAAACAATTTTTTGGAACATGTATGTGTCTTGCTGAAACGATAGATTGTGTACACACGCGTTCTGCATACTAGTTAGACCACATACATACGCGAGCTGCATATTAGTTAGCCCATGTGTACCTCCAAAAATTACAAAAAATATAAAATTGCAAGGAATTCGACGGAGTTTACGGGCTATCGAGGGTTTCCTAACCATTTTACCCCTTGTATCCCATCCCCAAACTGAATAAGCATATTTTTCTCATATAAACAGATATCTTGGGGTATCATTTGAGGAGACAAGTAAGAGAATAAGAAAACTATGCCAAAATCCCTTCCCCTTCTTAGCCCAAGTTTTGCGTCCCTTTTTGAGATTTTCCCTCAGCATTCCCCTCCAGCCCTTTCTCCTTATACAACCCTTTCACCTTTCCCAAGTGATAATTTGGTTGTGAGAAGCAAGTGTGGGATTATTGCACTTGGAGCCATGATAGAGGAGCCCAGACATGGTTCGTGGAGTGATTGCCAAAAAATTTTGTAATCATTTTTGTCTTGAAACTTAA
Organism: Picea engelmannii; assembly: GCA_009831015.1. Taxonomy (NCBI): domain Eukaryota; kingdom Viridiplantae; phylum Streptophyta; class Pinopsida; order Pinales; family Pinaceae; genus Picea; species Picea engelmannii. Next base: position 1,262,190 of record ML782969.1, read on the forward strand.
TAAAAGGGTTCATTCTTGTCCCAAAACATTATGTTTTTATGCTTTCATTGATTTCTACATTTATATCTATATCTGAACATTGAAAATGACAAGTAGAGATTGTATGTGTTGTAGCATTGTTTTCCTAAGATTTTGCATGTTGTCTTTGGGAGGAGACCCGCAATCTAGGAAGTTGCAAAGGTGAAAGAGGTCTACGCCAGCCGTAAGGACCAAAGGTGCACCCATTGACCTTCTTTCCTCTCTCTTGTCATTCAATTTATATAGTTTTTGGGTATTTCAAGGGTAGAACGGTATTTTAAGGGAAGTCAGTGCTTTGCCTGTACCTAGACCCAGTATAGGAGGTTTTTCCCCGTAGCAGAATTGGCGACTGCACTTGAGAGTCTCTCTAGGGTCTTAGTGGGATATTTTGGTTTGAATTTGGTTTTTTCAGTTTCTTTTTTAGTTTTTCAAGTTTACTAAGTCATTTTAGGGTCTCTAGTCACCTTCCAAGTGTCTACCATCCTTCCCTACCTAGTCAGTTTTCTAAGAATTTTTTATTTTTGAAAAAATTCATAGGTGTACACCCACTATACATTGTTGAGCCCATGTACATACGCAGTCTGCACAACATACAACCTATGTACATATGTAGTTTTCTTGAGAACAACCTGTGTCTCTGTCTTTTGGAAGTTTAAAAAAAAAAAAAACTTTTTCTTTCCTAAACAAGAAGCTTTGTGCTTCTCAAGCCTTCTAGAACTCTTTAGGGTCTATGTTAGTGGTCTTTTGTTGGGTTAAAGGTTTAGTTTTAACTTGGTCTTAGTGGTATTTTTCTTTTGTTGGTCTTAGATCCTCCTGTGGATTCTAGTGAATCTATGAGTTCGGGAAGTGGTTTAGGATTTGTATGATTCTTGGGTTTTATTTTCTCTTTATCCGGTTTATGCTTTGAAAAAAAAAATATCGTTTGCTTCTTTTTTTCTTTTCTAAGCATTTCGAAAAATAAAAAAATATTGCATTCAGTTATGCATTTAGTTTGGTAATTGTAGCATAGGTTATATTTTTACAAAAGAAAATAGTTCTTTTTCAAAGTTCATTTCTTACTACTTCCCTAAATGTTTAGTAGTTTGCAGCGTAAAATGAAAAGCTTAGTCTAGGAAAAAATTTGCATCATAGGATCTTGGAATACTATATTGAGAAGTTTGCATTTACAAAGATTTGAAATCCTTTTCTTTCAATTTGAAGAATCTGGTTTTCTTTTTCACAAATGCTCTAAAGTATTCCTTCTCTTTTGTCTCTTCCAAACACCATAAACTACACATGTATACCCTTTTTGAGTAAGTCAAGCCAATAAAAATCAACTCTTAACACTTAAAATCAATTAGACTTTGTGTTTGTAGGGTTCACCAACTAGTCTAGGCTCTAGGGATTTGAATTAGGTGTGGAGAGGAAACTCTTCAAGGCCGTCTACAAAAACATAGGATCTTGAAGGAGTGTTAAAGTCCATTATCATAAGATTCATCCGGGACCCCCCTCTAACTCAGTGGCTAAAAACGAGGTCATGTAAGGAAAGGTAGAGAAGATGACCCCTCCAAAGTCGGACCAAGCGTAGTGGGGATTGTATATTGAGGTTCATTCTTGGGAATCACACTAATCACATTTGACTATGGAGCCTCGTAGACCTCTAATCTATTCGATATATTTAGTTGTCTTCCAGACCATTTTCCTTCAATACCCTTGAAAGGATACGGACTTTGTTGTCCTACTCATTACGATCAACCCGACTGTCGACTGTACCCGCCTGGTGACTGACTGCGAGCTAGAAACCTAGTTGCCTATTTTTAGGTACTTACACTAGTGATTGCAAGGGTATATCGTGGTACCTAGGGTAGATGTCAGATAGCACTTTTTAGAGTATACCTGAAGGGTGTTTCTGTGTTCAATTTACAATTACACCGGTATGATGCTCTAGTGTCGATTGGTGTAACTATTATTTCAACTAGTCAGTTGTTTTCTTGATTTTCCATTAGAAAATTTTTAGTGTGTGATCTGTGTTTCATGCTAGCTAAAACTTACAGTGTTGGTTGATCATTTCACAAGGTGGAAGATCAATAACTATGCCATTTGTGTAAGCTTCAAGGCCTGTCATCGGTTACTTTGGAGCCACCTCCACCACTGTTGAGGAGTAGGCTAGATCAATAAGGCTCATTCAAAGCTACTGAGCGACAGGAAACTGTACTCGAGCCAGATCTGAGAGAAGAATTTCCTGCACCAAAGGAATCCATTGTTTCTGACCTCGAGACCGAAGGTTTTAGGACAAAAAATTCTTCGATCATTGACTTATAGGAACTGCTTATAATTAAGATAGTCCCTCCCGAGGTGACTTCACCTGAATGACAGTTTGTTTCGCGAGAGGCGATGGAAAAAACTAGTGTTACTTCGTCAGGGAGTCCTTGTACTCCCATCTCGGTTGTCGCAGGAGGGGGCATTGTACCTCCTCCACCACCTCCACCTATCAGGACTATGGTTGTCCATATACCCACTACTTTGGGCAATGGAAAAATTCCTTCAATGAATTTGACCATTGCTCCCTCTATTCAAAACGCGTCTAGCGATCCCTTTTCATATGGGATGTCAGGTTTTGAATTTAGTTCAGTTCTAACATACTCTACTATACAAACTATTGGTTTGGGGGTAGGGAGATCTAATGCTCCCTTACAAGGATCCTCCATGGGCACCACTGCCCCATTCAACGTTATCCCTTATGGTGGGGATCACATCCCTCCTCCTTCCCCTTGACTCAGAGGCACTTTCTAGCAGTCGATCAGGCTTAATACCAACTCCAATTTGTTCAATGGAAGGAGTCTTTGACCTCAATCCTACATGAATCTGGTGGGATCTATGCCATTTTCTTTGTTCAGTGTGTTTGGAAATAATTCTTTCTCATTGTTTGCTTTCTCAACCGGGGGAAACCCCATTTTTGTTCAACAAAACCCTACGAAAGGTTTCATTCCTTCACAGGGAGCAATGACATGAGTTTACTCCTCACATGGTCCTAGAAATCCTTGGCAATACTTGTTTCCTTTGCAAGGGATGTCGATCGGGGGAAATACCTCCCACACTCTATGGAACCTCAAAAAAGGTTCAGTACCTATGCCAGGAGGGTCATCTGGGGGCCTCCCCAACCAAGGTACTTGGAATAATTTACAGGGAGGGATCCCTACAAAGGTCATGTCATCCAACTTTGGGAATTAGCCAATGATGCATAATCAAATGCAAGACCCTTTTACTGGATAGGTCCACCATGGAATCTACCAAAACCCTGGTCAGCAGTCAAAAAATTTCTGGAAACCTAGCTCCAGCCAAAATCCAGGCCCCTCTTTTCATGTAAATATGACACAACCAAGACTACATTTTCTGGAAACTTTGCATTTTACAGACTTATCAAGACTTTTAAATGACCTGATCTGTCATGATCCACGTTGGCCCCCCATGCCAAATAAGTTTCCCTCGAACATCCCTAAGTTTAAACGAAAGACTGGCTAAGATCCATGTGATCATGTCACAAATTTTCACTTATATTGCTCATCCAACTCGTTAAAGGATGATTTCATTGATTTTCATTTGTTTCAACGAAATCTTATAGGGGGTTCCAAGAAATGGTATATTGATCTCAATAGCTCGAAGTACGCTTACTTTAACAACCTAGTGATGGTATTCTTAAATCATTTCAAGTTACCGGTAAGATACGATGTTGACACCGAGTTGCTAGCCAACTTCAAGAAGATGAAAGTCGACCATATCTCAGACCACATCTGAGAATGGTGATGATTAAAGAGTTTGATTAAAGTCAAGGTCCCTCCCGCATTTTTTGTTGAGTGGTTCCTAAAGTACTTGGTACCTTATGTATCCAAAGACGTCGCAACTTCCAATTTTTTTTTCGAAGAAGAGGCTAACATGAGAGCCCAACAACTGGATTTGATTTACTCTCAGTCTGGTATGTTATACAATATCCTTCTCGATGCACCACAATCAACATTCGACAAGACCAAACACAAGTTTGGGCCTCATGATGATGGCATAGTAGGCTTAGCATAGAGAAAGTCCACAAAACAATTGTCTAATCCGTTACAAGAATTATCGATTCAACAAAATGTGGCTAGACAAACTCCTAGTCTGGCTGCCCACATAACCCAAACGTCGGATGTACATAGTGTGAAATCGAAAAATCCCAAGGGTAACCAAAAAAACAAGGGAAATAGGAAACCTAAAACAAATAAGAGTAAGGGGGATAAGAAGTCTACAAATAATTTTGGTGAGGGAAAAAATGAAAAGAGAAAGGTGAAGTTTCTGTGTAAGATTTTCACAGAAAACCACTTGAATCACCAATGCCCTCAGCTTGAGGAATCTCAAAATCTATTGGCACAATAGCAGCTTACCGTGTTAACTAACCTATTTCCACAAGGGAAAAATATGGCTCAAGATTCTTTATCCACGAGTGCACCTGGGGGAAGTCAGGAAACCCCCTGCGCCCAATACTAACAATAGGGATGCAAACATTTATGTGATGAAAGTCAAAGCTAATCTATAGACCAATGCTAATAACTATGGAATGTCGAAATCTGTTGAGAAGGGAAAAGAAGCCCCTAACCCACTGGCTCCTCTTTAAATTGAGAATATAGTGGGAGAAATGATGACTCACATCCCTCAGGGTGCATTCAAAAATTGTTCTCACAACTCAAACACAAGGGATACTCAAAATTAATCCATCGTGGAGGATCCAGCACAAACTCCTTGTGCAATGTCCATTCTGTAGGTCCTCCAGATTTTCCCCTCACAGAGGAAAGCATTGTTGTCCTCCTTGGGAGCGGTCGAGACCACTAACTCAGGAATGATTTTTTTTTACCCTACTAACCATAAACCTCGTCTCTCTCACCATGTCTCTTTTCAGATAGTAGTGGCATACACCATGAAATCGTTGGCAAAGAACATTTTTTGTACGGTGGTTGATGAGAGTGCCTCGAATTACGTGATGTCATCGGCATGTTGGAAATACATCGACCAACCTGAGTTGTCTATGTTGCCCACATTGCTAGCTGCGTTTGATGGTCAATATTTCAGACCACATGGCATAACTCCATCTTTCCTCGTGCATTTGGAGGGAAAAAATGTGTTCATCAAAGTAGAAGTAGTTGATGTGCTCTCAACTACAATATTTTGTTAGGGCGAAGTTAGACCTACGATATGATTGCAGTTGTATCCACCATTTTTTGGGTCTTATGTTTTCCTCACGAAGGTTGAATTATGATCGTTGACCAATTATCCTTTTCTCGTCCTGACCCTTCATTGGGGGTATCCATGGTATCAATGATTGATAACCCACTATCAGGTACTATCAACTTAGGTGTTGTATTGTTTCTATCTCTGATGGTAAATTTTGACTATCCACTGCCTGCCAATGATGTTAGGTTTATTTTGGTTGTCCCTGTCCATTCGAAGGAATCAATTTTTCAAGTTGCATCTTTTAAAACAAGTTACTTTGATGACCCATTGAATTTACCTTTCCCATCGAATTCAATGGAAGGGATTGGGCACCTTGGAATGGCCATGACCTTATCTGTTGCTGAGGTTTCATACAGTATTGTCCAGAAGGACTCAACCAACCATGATCTGACTCCCCCATAGGATTTGGACCATGTTCTCGAGCCTATTTGGGCTCAAGACTCCCTCTCTACCTATGACCCTTTGGAATTAGTATTTCCCTCTGACAAGGTGATCCTGGAGGAAATGACTAGGCCATATATACCTTGGGACGATATTCACCACAGATATTATTTCTTACCCGAGCTCAAGAGAATAGAGGTAGGAGAATTCATTATGACCATGAATGGAGATGTCCCTTGTCCTATAAACCCTCTGGCTATGCACAAAATATATGTCAAGGGAAACATGGAAAGTATAGTTGAAATGATTCCTATCGACATCTCCAGAACCCTTGGCATCGTGGAAAATTTCTTCATCGGAGTGGATTGTTCTCCCGAAGAGATTCAAATCTACACTGAATTCTTTAAATAATTTTGTGACGTCTTTTCCTGGTCTTATGAGAATATTCCATGCATTGATCCATGCATTATTGAACATGAAATCGTGACATACCCTAGTGTCAAGCCTGTTTGATTGAAGCTTCACTCGATCAATCCTCGCAAGGCAGTGACTATAAAGATTGAAGTAGAGAAACTCATCAAAGTTGGTTTCATCTACACCATGCAATTGATGGAATGGGTATCGAACCCTGTTCTTGTCAACAAGAAGCAAGGTACAATCCGCATATGTATAGACTTTCATGACATGAACAAAGATTTTCCAAAAGACAATTTTCCAACCCCATTTATTGAACAAATTGTCGATGAATGCACAGGTTGTGAGGTATTTTATTTCATGGATGGTTTTTCTGGGTACAATCATATTCAGATCAAGCCTAAGGACCAACATAAAATGAATTTTACTGTCCATAGGGTACATTCACATATAGAAAAATTTATTTTGGCCTTAAGAATGTTGGAGCCAGTTTTCAATGGGCCATGTCATTTTCTTTCCATGAACTCAAACACATAGTCGAGGCATATCTCAATGATCTTGCATCACATTTTCGTAAGAGATCTGATCATCCTTCCCATTTACAACTAATATTTGAGAGGTGTCGCTACTATCAAAATTGCTTGAATCCAAACAAGTGTAGTTTTTGCATGACATCGGGACTCTTTTTAGGTGTTATCATGTCAACTAGAGGGATCGTGGTCGAGCCTCTGAAGGTTGAGGAAATAGTTCAATTTCCTCCCCCGTGCACAATTCCCCAACTTCAGAGTCTACAGGGGAAGGCCAATTTTCTTCGACGTTTTTTTGATAACTTTGTCGAGATTACTAAAGGTTTCATGTGTCTCCTAAAAAAGGGGATCCCATTCTGTTGGGATGAAGAAGCTCGGTGCTCTTTTGAAGCATTGAAACATGCTTTTATGTGTGCCCCTCTGCTCAACCCTCTAGATTAAGGCAAGGATTTCTTGTTGTATTTGGATACTGTAGAGTCTACTATCAGCATGGTCTTAGTCCAAGAGGATGACGTGCTCGAAGAGAATGTTATATACTATCTCATTCGAGGCCTAGTTTGACTAGAACTCAACTACTCACACTTGAGAAGATCTCTTTGGAAACTGTTCACGTTGTCCAACGGTTCCGTCATTATATTTTACTTCACAATACTGTTGTCATAGTCATCATAAAACATTTTCAATATGTGTTAACACGATGAGTCATTGGTAGGAAAATTAGTCGATGGATAGTCATCCTGCAAGAGTTTGACTTGGATTTTGTTTCAGTGAAATATTAAAAGTCCTTGGTATTTACTAAAATAATCTCAGAACTTCCATTCGAAAGTGGCGATATTTCTCCCGAAGAGTCATCGATCAACGAAGATAATTTTCTTATCATGTCATCGTACCCTTGGTATGGAGATATACTTGTGTATCTTCAGACTCTGAATTTCCCTTCTTCTACCTCTCATGATGAGCGTCGATGAATATGCCACCAAGTGCAAAACTATCTGATCCTCTATGACACTTTATATCGTCAAGGAGTGGATTGTATTCTTCGTCGATGTCTCACTCATGAAGAAGAAGAGATTATTTTAAATGACTGACACACAGGATCATGTGGCAGTCATATGTCTGGATTGGAAATAACCCAAAATATTCTTCGCGCTAGATACTTTTGGCCCTCGTTAGTAAACGATTGTGTAGAGGCGGTCAATAAGTTTTACTCGTTCCATATCTTCTCTCGGAAGATGCAGGCACACTCAACTCCCATGTTCCAAATTATTGTCGTCGAACCCTTCACCAAGTGGGGGATTGATTTCACTACATGTCACCTAGTTTCACCTAGGGGGCATCGCCATATCATCGTAGCCATAGAATACTTTACTAAGTGGGTCGAAGATATGCCTACATTTAGAAATGACGGGGAAACCAATGTTCTTTTAGTTTTCAACCAAATCATATCCAAGTTCAGTATTCTGAAGGAGATTGTCACAGACCATGGGAGTCACTTCCAGAAAAAAATGATGTCTAATTAACATCAAAACTAGGGTTTAAAAAGGAACATTCATCACCTTTCTACCCACAAGAGAATGGTCAGGTAGAGGTCGTTAATAAGTCTCTCAAGACTATTCTGCAACGAAAAATTAATGTGGCCAAGTCAAATCGACATTTGATGTTGTACTTGACACTTTGTGCTTATCAAACTTCAGTCAAGACTGCTACCGGTTTTTCACCTTTTCAGCTCATCTATGGGTTGGAGGCAGTCTTTCCCATTGAATATCAAATCCCTTATCTGAGGTTGGTAGTGGAACTACTTCCCAACACTACATCGCTTGAGGAATGTATTTTATATCTCGAGTAGATTTGATGCAGACCCCCCACACTCCCAGGGTTGCGTGACCTCATGTTCAAGGATTGATCGACTTGGGGAGTCGAATTATCTCATAGGTTCATGTTGAACCTTCACAATTGTCCCCATAGGTTAAAGTCCTAAATTTTGTGCATGAAATCTCATTTTCAGGAATTTCAGGACACCTATAGGATCCTCCATGTGACCTTGATTGAAAATCATGGGCTCAAACTTCCTCCCTTCCTCACTCTAGGACTTCGGGCTTCAGGTTTTCTTGACACACCTGATCCTAGATCTACGGTTCACACTCCTCTCATAGCCAATTTCTGTGATCGACTTCGGGACTTCGGTGTTTTGGATTTTCAAATGCACCAAGTCATTTTTCTCCTGAAGTGCTTTGTACCCGGAGTTATAGATTAAGCGCCAAGTGTCCCCTCACAACCAACGACTATAATATACTTTGGGACTTCGGTGTTTTTGAGTTTCGAAGGCTCCAAATCCTTTTTCTCCCGAATTTCTCTATACCTGGAGTTATATAGCAAGTGCCACGCATCTCTTTCCAATGGACGGTTCCGATGGAATTCGACACTTCAGGACTTTTTCCTTCAGTAATTTACCCCTCATTTGTCTCGAAGTTCTTTCTCTTTGAAGTGACATAGATGATTCCAAGTGTCTATGAAATCAATGGCTAAGGTTTTATCCTCTTACCTCCTTAGTGCTTCAAACAAATTTCGGTCAACGCTCCCTTTCCCCTTGTGCCCTTCTTCGAAGTTTGTGATCTGTTGACATGTGTCTTTCTCAGACCGACAGTCATGATTTACTTCAGCTATTCAGGCTTTGAGTTTTTTGGTTTCACCACTCTCGATTTCCTCCAGAGTTCTCTTCTCCTGGAGTACACAGATTTCTATCGTGTGTCCTTTCTGGATCTAATGGTCCAGATTTGTTCTCCCTCTCTCTTCTGAAACTTTGGGCAAATTTTGGTCAACATCCTCTCCTCTCTATTCTTCCAGAGTATACAACTCCCATATTTCTAGATCTGTCAACACATTTCTGTTGCAACTCAATGGTCACAATGAACTCTGGCTCTTTGGGCTTTGGGAGTTCTTCCTTCCTCTTTGAGATTTTCCTCTGGAGTGCCTTTCCTCTGAAGTGTCAGATCTGTCGACGTGTTTCCTTCGAGATGAAGGACCTATATATATTTCATCACTTTAGAACTTCGGCAATTCACGCTTTACACCACTACTCGCCAAGCTTACCCTTTGAAGTGCTCCTCTTCCAAAGTAGATAATCTTTCGCCACACATCCTCTTGAATCGACGGTCAGGATTCAGTTCGCTCTTTGGAATTTGGTGACTTATGATGCTGCACTACTCCTTCCTCCTGGATAGATTCTTCTCTAAAATGAACGATACGTTGACATGTATCCTCCTCTGAATCTACGATCCAGATGGATTCATGTTTCTTAGCTTCGGACTCAGATATTTCTTCAGAAGAAATTATGTTACGTTCTCTTTGCACTTCGCAGTCCTGATCTCTTCGACACTTAGTCAATTTTAGACCTTGTGCACTCCTTGCACCACTTGGAATAAATTTCTCGTTATCTATCCTAAGCTTACTTGAGTCAATTCCATACTATGTCAATGCACACCTTGCAGAAAATATGCACTCCTTGCATTCGAGCTCTCAAAAGAGAAATAATTGAAGCTTAATTAACACTTCATAAGTCCATATGCTCAACTATGAGCAACATACATAAGAATAATGAAATAAACACAGAGAGAACATATCATTCATTCAAATACACACTGAAATGAACATTGTCTAAGATTTTGGAACAATTTATGTATGTTCTATTCATTCCTGAAGTATTTAAATAAGTAACACAGTTCTTCACTGCCTCCAGACTCTCTATGTCTAACTGCTATATCTAACTTATCATACTCTATCCTCACACTCAATTATGTCTTACAATACAATAAAAAAAACCTATCTAAGAAGTGGCTTCTCGAGCTCTTCTCCGTCCTATCTAAGTTCTATCCCATTGTCGTTCTAGTGTTTACCTACTTAGTCCTATTACAATAAATATGTGTTATTATCATATAAGAGCTATCACTCTATATATGTAACACCTTATAGTCATATAATAATTTACAACATTCTGCCATTCTCATGCGGTGACCCGATTTTACAAACAAAGTATTTAAAAACTATATTTCCAAAATATCTCAACAATTCACTCTCCTTATGTTAAATGCTGATTTGAAATTTTTGTATGTTGAAGTGTCGAATTTTTCCTCCACAATTGGCCTCTTTGTCTTTGATGGCGATGCTCTTGCATCATAATCCTATGGCTAAAATATTCATGGACTCATGTCCATGAACTCCTACATTGTTTTTCCATTCTTCAAAATGTCAGGTTCAGTGACCCAACTCGAATCTTCCACTCGGTGATCTTTCCACTTCACCAAATATTCAGGATACATCTTTCTCCTGGTTTTCTTCCCAACTCTCTATTTTAAGATTTTCTCCATCTGAGGTTTTTCTGTTGTGGGCATATTTTTTTCCCACTGAATCTCTTCATGGTCATCTAGTTCTCTTGCATCACCTCTCCTATAAGGATATAGTTCTACAACATTGAATATCAATGATATCCCAACATTGTATGGAAACTCAATTTCATAAGCATTGGCTGCGAATTTACTGAGGATCCTGCATGGTCCTATCTTCTTCATATTCAACTTGTTATATGTTCCCCTTGGAAACATTTCCTTTCTCAAATGAGCTAAAACTTCATCTCCAACTTCAAATTGAACTTTTCTCCTTTTCTGATCAACTTTGTTCTTATACTTTTGATTATTGTTTCGTAGCTTCTCTCTGACTCGATCATGGAGTCTCTGCATCTATGTAGAAAAATATTCTGCTCCAGTGCTCTTGAACTCATCTTGATTCAGATCTTTCAATTATGTAATCCCTCTTGGATGTATTCCATAAAATATTTTGAATGAAATTTTCCCAATACTCTTGTTTACCAAATTGTTAAATGTGAATTCTTCCTGTGCCAGAATCTGATCCCACTGACGGCCCTGCTCAGTGACTAAACTCCTTAATAAATTTCCCAGACTTTTGTTCACCACTTCAGTCTGTCTGAGGGTGATATGTTGAACTGAAGGACACATTTTTCCCCATCCTCTTCCACAGATTTCTCCAAAAGTGTCCTACAAACTTTGTGTCTCTCTCTGAGACTATGCTCCTGGGAAACCCATGTAGTTGCACAACTTCCCTGGAAAAAAAATGGCTATGTGTGTAGCATCTCTTGCTTTCTGACATGGTATGAAATGTGTCATCTTGGAAAATCTGTGTACCACAAAAAATATGGAATCACTTCCCTTCTGGGTTCTAGGTAATCCCAATACAAAATCCATACTAATTTCATCCCAAGGCCTTTCTAGAATAGGCAATGGCTGATACAAACCATTGATCTGTTGTCTCCCTTTCACATACTAACAAATTCTGCATTTGTTCACAAATTTATTCATGTATTCCCTCATAACTAGCCAATAGTACGAACTATTCAGTTGTGCAAACATTTTGTCATGGCTCAAATGTATGGCTATACCTCCACTATGTTTTTCTTTCAGTAGATTATCTCTCATCGAGCATCTTGGTATGCACAATTGGCTTCCCTTGAACAATAATCCATCCTAGATTAAATATTTTGTCCATGGGATTTTTTCCCCCAACAAAGGATTCTCACATGCCTCATAAGCCTCCTTAAAATATGGATCTTCTTGGTACATCTCCTTAAGGTGTTCAAGTCCTAAGGTTTTCACTTGGAACTCGTGTACAATCAAAATCATCATAATCAAAGCATCTACAACTTTGTTAGAACTTCCAAAAATATGTTTAATGAAAAAAGTAAAATTATGCATGAATTCTACCCACTTAGCATGCCTCTGATTGAACTTTTCTTTCCTAGTAATAAATTGTAAATCTTGATTATCACTATACAAGACAAACTCCTTTGGAATTAGATAGTGCCTCCACTTCTTCAAATCTTGAATCGATGCATAAAACTCTTTTTCATATGTGGAATACATTTTCTTGGTGTCATTCAGTTTTTCACTAAAATAAGGAAGTGGTTTATTATCTTGACTCAAGACTGCTCCAATTGCTACTCCACTTGAATCACATATTACCTGAAATGTTTTTCCAATATATGGTAAGACCAGAATTGGTTGTCCTGTGATCTTCTCTTTCAACACTCTGAATATTTTTTCATCCTCCTCTTTCCAATTAAAAGACTTGTGTTTCTTTTTCATAGTATCCAATATGCATGTACATATACCACTGAAATTTCTGATAAATTTCCTATAAAAAGTTGCTAACCCGTGAAAACTTCTTACTTCAAATATGCTTCTTAGCGATGACCATTATTTGATTGTTCTTACCTTCTCTGGATCCATCTTCAATTCATTTGAAGTGATCACAAAACCAAATTATATGAGTTATGTCCTCATGAAAGAACGTTTCTTCAAATTTATCAACAACTTTTCTTGTTGCAACCTCCTCATCACTATTATCAAGTGTTTTAAATGTTCTGCCTCCGTATTACTAAATATTAGTATATCATCCATATATACAATCAAAAATTTACCTATGAAGTCTTTCAACACTTCATTCATCAACCTCATAAATGTGTTTGGGTCATTTTTCAACCCAAATGGGATGACCAACCATTCAAGCAAACCTTCATGCGTCTTGAATGTTTTCTTCCATTCATCTCCCTCTCTCATTCTTATCTTATGATATCCACTCTTCAAGTCTATATTTTAAAAATATCTTTCTCCACTCAAGCAATCCATCAAATCATCCATTCTTGGCAAAGGGAATCTATACATGATGGTGATCTTGTTGATGGCTCAAGAATCTATACATTCTCCATCCTCCTTCCTTCTTTGGACTCAACACAGTTGGTACTGCGCATGTGAGTAGACTTTACCTGACTAAACCTTTATCCAACAACTCGTGGACTTTATTCTTTACTTCTTCATTCTCTCAAGGTCTCAACCTATGTGCTGCTTTGTTTTGAAAATTGGCTCCTGGAATAAGGTCATTGTGGTGGCTGATACTCCTAATGGGTGGCAATGAGTGAGGTAACTCATCCACTATTATGTCAACAAATTTCTCTAACAGTTCATGTATTTCTTAAAGTAATTCATCCATAAAAGTATTTGTAAGGAAAACCCCTGGATTCCTCACTACAATAAACTACATTTCTTGTTCCTTCTTGACCTCATTCAAGAGTTCCTTCCCACTCATGAGAAGTATAATCGAACTAGCCTCCTTCTTTGACTCCTTGTCTTCTATTGGCAGCAACATGTGTGTTCTACCATTCTTTTGTAGGGTGTAAGAATTGTTTTCTCCCATCATGAATGACATTTCTGTCAAATTGCCAGGGTCTCCCCAACAAAATATGACAAACATCCATAGGAATTACATCACATAGAATTTCATCCCTATAGCCTCCTATTTTAAATTCAACTTTGCATTGTTGACTTACCATTACTTGATGTCCTTTCTCCAACCACAATACCTTGTACGGATTTGGGTGTGTAGTTGTCTCCAGCTCCAGTTTCTCCACCATCTCTATGGGTACTAGATTATTAGTGATCCCACTGTCTATGGTCATCTTTGAAACTCTTTCCTTTGTCTTGCAATCAGTCCTGAACAAATTTTTTCACTACACTGGTTCTTTTGCCTCCTTCTCTGGCTTTAGAAGAACTTTCCTCATCATAAAGTTATTTCCTCCTTCTGTTGCCTCTGCTTCCACATCCTTCTAAGCTTCAAAAATGTGTGCTTCTCCCCCTATAGTACCTTTCTTCTTCTTGGGGCATTCCAAAGACACGTGTCATGTATTTCCACAGGGATAACATCTGACTTCACCTCCTCTGCCTCTTCCTCTTGCTCGAGGAAAAGAGTTTCTTCCTCCATGTTGTCATTCTTTAGAACTTACCCCTTTTTTAGGGTGATTATGATGCTTTCTAGCCTCTTGCTTTATCTTCTGGAACTTCTCTCGAGTGGTTCCCTTGCCTCTACTTTAATTTCCTCCCCTGTTTCACTGGCTTTGTTTTCTAGCCAACTTTACTTCAACTTTGAAGGCTACTTGATAAGCATCCTTGATTGTGCCAACAAACATCATGTTGATATGCTCTTGTATCTTGTACCTCAATCCATTTATGTACCTGGATGTTTTTTCATCATCATTTTCTTTCTGTCCAACCTTGATATTCAATTTATAGAATTCTTAAGTGTACTCTCTCACTGATAATATTTTCTATCTCAGGTTTTGCAACTTTCTAAACAGATTTATCTGATAGTCTTTAGAGATAAATTTCTCTTTCAACTTAGCTACCACCCTGTCCCAACTTTTGATTTTTTGTTTACCTTTGCATCTGTGATCAACCTGTAGTTCATCCCACCATAACGTTGCATGACCTTTCAACCTAGTTATTGAATGCTTCAATTTCTTTTCTTCTTCATTTTCTTCATAATTGAAGTATTTATCCATAGCACGTACCCAATCTAACAATTCTTCAACTTCCAAATTTCCTTCATACATCGGGACTTCTATTTTTGTTCTAGATCCTATCCTTGAAATAGTTCTTAGTAGTCATTCTTCTGCAGGTTCTCCTTCTGCAACTCCTTCTTCTTCTACCTCTTCACTTTCAGTTTCACTGACATCCCCAACATCTGGTGCTCTCCTCTATGTTGTTTCCATGGCATCCAATCTCATTCTGAGTCACCTCATTTCTTCTTCCATATCTGGATTCGCTCTATGCCTTCTAGGTGGCATGATTCCACTACTTTGATTTCCTTATTTTCTGACTTGATTCTATCAAACAAAAATATTTCACCTTCTCACCTTTTCCTACAATCCGCAGACAAAATTTCAACTCTGATACCACTTGATGCACACCCCTTACACTCTTGGGGATGAGTGACCTCTCGGTCAAGAATATAGTGACTTCGAGAGCTAAATTATCTCACAAGTTCATGCTAAACCTTCACAATTGTCCCCACAGGTCAAATTCCTAAATTTTGGGCATGGAATCTCCTTTTCGGGAATTTTAGGACACCTGCAGGGTCCTCCACGTGACCCTGATTGAAAACCATGGGCTTAAAATTCTGCCCTTCCTCACTTCGGGACTTCTGGCTTTGAGTGTTCTCGACACACCTGATCCCAGATCCATGGTTCACACTCCTCTCACAGCCAACAACTGTGATCAACTTTGGGACTTCGACGTTTGGGAGTTTCGAATGTGCCAACTCCTTTTTCTCCCAAAGTGCTATGTATCTGGAGTTATAGATCAAGCGCCGTGCGTCCCCTCACAGCCGACGGTTACGATCTACTTCGGGACTTTGTCGTTCAGGAGTTTTGAATGCTCCAAATCCTTTTTCTCCCGAAGTGCTTTGTACCCGGAGTTATAGATCACATGCCACACATCCCTTTCCAACGGACGGTTCCAATGGACTTCGACACTTAGGGACTTTTGTCCTTCAGGAATTTACCCCTTGTTTCTCCCAAATTATTTCTCTCTGAAGTGACGGAGATGATTCCAAGTGTCTATGCAATCAATGGCTAAGGTTTTATCCTCTTACCTCATTGGATCTTCAGACGACTTTCGATCAATGCTCCCTTTCCCCTTGCTCCCTTCTCTGAACTCCATGATCTATTGATGTGTGTCTTTCTTAGACAAACAATCACGATTTACTTTGTCTATTCGGGCTTTGGGTGTTTTGGTTTCACCACTCTTGATTTACTCCAGAGTACACAAATTTCTATTGCGTGTCCTTCTTGGATCTAACCGTCCAGATTTTTTCTCCCTCTCTCTTCTAAAACTTCAGGCAAATTTTGGTAAACAACCTCTCCTCGTCATCTTTCCATAGTATCCAACTCCCATATTTCTAGATCTATCAACACGTGTCTATTGCAACTCAACAGTCACAATGAATTCCAACTCTTCGGGCTTCAGGACTTCATCCTTCCTCTTTGCAATTTTCCTCTGGAGTGCCTTTCCTCCAAAGTCTCAGATCTTTCGCCGCATGTCCTTCAAGATGAACGACCTAGATCTATTTCATCACTTTGAAAGTTTGGTTTTTCACGCTTCACGCCACTTCTCACCAAGCTTACCCTCCAAAGTGCTCCTATTCCGAAGTAGCTAATCTTCCACCACACGTCCTCTTGATTCGACCGTCAGGATTCGCTCCACTCTTTGGACTTTGGTGACTTCTAATGCTGCACTAATCCTTCCTCCCGGATATATTCTTCTCTAAAATGAACGATACACTAACACATATCCTCCTCTAGATCTACGGTCCAGATGGATTCAGGTTTCGTAGCTTCAGACTCATAGATTTATTTAGAATAAATTATGTTATGTGTTCCTTGCACTTCGTAGTCCTGATCTCTTCAACACTTAGTCTATTTTAGACCTTGTTCACTCCTTGCACCACTCAGACTAAAGTTCTTGTTATCTCTCCTGGGCTTCCCTGAGTCAATTCTAGACTCTGTCAATGCACACCTTACGGACAATATGCACTCCTTTCATTCGAGCTCTCAGAAGAGAAACACTTGAAACTTAATTAACACTTCATAAGACCATATTCTCAAATATGAGAAACATACATAAGCATAACGAAATAAACACATGGAGAATATATGATTCATTCAAATACACACCGAAATTAACATTGTCCAAGATGTTGGAACAATTTCTATCTGTTCTATTCATTCCTAAAGTATTTACATAAGTAGCATAGTTCTTCACTGTCTCCATACTCTCTATGTCTAACTACTACATCTAACTTCTCTTACTCTATCCTCAGACTCTATTATGTTTTACAATACAATACAAAATACCTATCTAAGGAGTGGCTTCTCAATCTCTTCTTTGTCCTATCTGAGTTCTATCCCATCATCGTTCTACTGGTTACTTACTTAGTCCTATTACAATAAATATGAGTTATTATCAAATAAGAGCTGACACTCTATATATGTAACACCTTACAGTCGTATCAGAATTTACAACATTCTTCCATTCTTAGGCGGTGACCCGATTTTATAAACAAAGTATTTAAAAACGATATTTCCAAAATATCTCAACAACTTGCTCTACTTCTATTAAATGTTGATTTGAAATTTTTGAACACTAAGGTGTCAAATTCTGCCTCCACACTTGGCCTCTTTGGCTTTGATGGTGATGCTCCTGCATCAATCTTTATGAGTAGCGTCGAAATGTAGCCTTTACCAACAAGGATCACAAACAACGTGTCAAGTGTCAATATGATCGATTCGTCCGTCCTCATATTTTCTCTGAAGGCAATATTTTCCTAGTCTACGACCAAGAAAAAGATCCCCTGGGGGCAGGAAAGTTCAAATCCATGTGGTTCATGCCTTTCATTGTTAAAAAAGTCTTAGAAAAGGGTGCTTATTGACTGGTTGATTTCAAGGGAAATGCTTTACCAAATCCTAGAAATGGGCTCTACCTTAAGAAGTATTACACTTAGGTCGGTCACCTGAGTGTGAATTCTTGTATATGTGTATATATTTTTATACGGTCTTGTCTTTTTGTTTTATGGATGTGTATTTATTGTGTTTTATTTTCACCATGGAAGATGTCAAGTGAATCTAAAGTCTATGTTGGGTTTGCAGACAGTGTTATTCGACACACTCAGAGGCTTGCTTTCGCATCTTGGGTGATTTTTACACCTTTTGGTCAGTTGATGTCTTCTGGAGCTATTTTTCTAGGCAACACAACCAATAATGTTGTCGATTATAGTGCAATAATATAATTAATATGTGACGCCTTGTCACATGGTATTTCTTGCCTCCGGGTTTATCTAGATGCTCAATTGGTTGTGTCTCAGTTAAATGGGATATACCTTGTCTATGATCCCACCCTTCATCGATGATTCCTTAGGGTACATCTCTTAGAAAAATACTTTGATTATATTACTTATATTCATGTTCCTAGGAGATTTAATCAACTAACTGATACATTGGCTAATCAAGTATTAGATTGGCATGTTGCTCATACATAAAAATAAAAACACACTCATACACATGTAAATACATTTGTAAAAAATGTTTATCCATAAGGCAAAAAGATGTATATATAATATATCCCAAAAATAGTTTCATAAGTACAATGTGGACCATAAAGCCTCAAATAGAGACGATATACATCGTGGGGCTCAAGACCTCAATACAGAGTACAAAAAGTTCCCTCGGTACATGAGTGGTCCAAAACTAACTATGGTCTTGGTATATTGGCCCTACTGTAATGAAATATGGCATTCACGAGATGCTAGAACAACTAGACCCAAGTCCTGGGCACCCCTACTACATGTGGTTGCATGGTCGGGGGAATGTCCTCTATCTCTGCCATGGGTACTACATGAGTGAGAATCGTCAGGTTTCTCTCTACTCACGACAGTACTCTGTCAACCTCTATGGTTGGGGGTCCTCCTATAGCTGTTGGTCCTCCTATGCCTATTGGTTCGACCTTTGGTTGGGGATGACGCCTAGTCCTGGTGAAGTCAGTTGGTCACACTAGTTCCACCTCTGTATATAACAAATCTTTGAGTCAGTACTTTGACATTACATAAAAAGTATAATATTTAAAAAAAAATAAAAAAATTAAATAAATTTAATAGTGTGTTTACCTATCTCTCTGTGATCCTCACCAGGGGGCATGGGCATATTAGTATCCCTCAAGAAACTAATCCCTACATATGGGTGGTCCTCTATCACTAGAATATAACGGGCCAACCAATCAAAAAAAAATCCATCGAAGGCCTCTTGGACCCTCCCTACACCCTATCTAGGAAAAAATGTTTCCCACCTACATAATGTTAGAAAGGAGGAAATGTGGCCTCACACTGTCTCCCTTCAGCTAAGGCTAGGCACTCTCAAAGAATAATAAAGTGCAAAATACAATCTTGAACCCGTAGTTCTTGTTCGTACTTTTGAGAAATTCAGTGAGTTGTTTCTTCATGCATGTAAGCATGGTAGTGCTCCAATAAAAAATAGTGGCATCCAAGCATTGAACTGCACAATGCATCTATGCACAAGAATCCTAGTGAAGTGTTTCGGATCCAGTGATCCACCCAATCATGAACAATACAATATGGAGGATGAGGCTAGTAATTTTTTGTATCGACACTTGAGATCCTACTTTCTCAGTGCCTGCCTCACAGTACATGTTGGCACAGGGGCAGACCCAGGGTTCAATGCTCAAGACTGCACCAACAAAGCCCTAACTACCGACCCTTTTGGAAACACCTGTGAAGTAGATGAAGTCTCACCCAAGGTAGAGGCAGGGGTGGTTGCAAGAATCGGGTGTCTGCAACCTTAGCTGGGACACATATATGTGATTATATTTCTTACAGTGCACTTCGCATCAGTTATTCCTTAACATACATTCATTAATGTACTTTGCAGAAGGCACAAAAAATTGCATTGAATACTTATACTAAGAATTATTCAGTACTTATCCACAGAAATATAGGTTAGATTCAACAGATCAAGCACTAAGCATCTCATATATCAGATCCAATGTTCATTCATTCATCAACAACACAGAGTGTAACTAGATCTACTTAATCACATCAAGCACTTAGCCAAGAAAGAGATAAATACATAAGAGTGAAGCAAAAAACACTATACACACAGTTATCATGGTTCACCCCCACCCTGGGGCTACGTCCACAAAGTCTTCTTTATATTATCTTGGTCAAGCAGTTACAACACAGAGCTCTAATGACCCTTACTTTGCACAGGACAAAAGATCTGCGCAGCTTGCTAGATCCTTCTTCCTTGCTCTTCAGCATCAGACTATAAAAACCTGCACTTAGCTCTTTGATCTCATGCACAAAGCCCTCTAAGATACATCCGATCACACAGATCCAATTACTAGCACTAATCTTTCATTCATACATCACATAGATGTACTACATTACTATATCCTCCTTATCTTACTATCTACATTTCCTATTTATAGATTACAAAATGGGCCTAAACATGGGTAAACCCATGGGCCGACATCCCTTTCCCATTACATCAACCCAAAACCCTAAAATGGACCACAAAATAGGTCTTGCTTCCTTATTTTCTGCTTCGCGTTACGCTCCTTCCTTGGCAAATTGTCGCAGTCCCAAAAGTGGTCAAGTATGACCAAGTACTCTTCAAAACTTGGTCAAGGGCCAACAGTACATACCAATATAGTCCTCTGCATTGTATGGACCTAGAGGAAAGGTCATCAAGTTGACCAATTGCGCCCTCCTGGAGAGGCCGGCCAAAAATTATATGTCTTTCGTCGTCGTAGTCAGTGACTCACCCTCTAGCATAAATTCCTCTGCATCTGGATGCCAATAATTTATAAAATGGTTCAACAATATAGGTTGTGCCATCATGAACAGACACTGGAAGAACCTCCACACACAACAATGTTTCAACATGGTAATAGCCTCGGGATCCTTCTCCACCAAGACATCCAATTCCTTTTGCTCCCTTTCCTGCCAATGGACATACATCCTATTGCACAAAATTTGGAAGGGATTAGAATTTGTTTAATATTTTTGAACATTAAAGGAGGTGTATGTGGGTTGTCTTTAATACATTCATGTATGTACATAGGCTAAGTGTTACTTTGACCGCATACATACACGAGCTGGGCATGGATAGCCCGCGTACACGCAGGCCCAACTCTTTTACAAGGGTGTGCACCATCCAAACATTAAATTGAGCATAAAAGGATGCATGAAAATTAAATTAAAGGTTGTTTGTACTTACTAGGTCCAAGTGTGAGGATATTTCATCCACCGTAGCTCCTTGAATTCACATTTTGAGGAGGGTTTTTTTTTGACCTTTTGGTTATTTTCCAAATTGCAATGGTTAAAATTAGATGTCCACCTCTATTTATAGAATGTTTTGTCCCTTTCTTCCCTAATTTGGTCCCCTTTTTCCCCTTTCTTGGCTTGGTAGCTACTTGAGTTTCCCTTTAAGAGATATTTGGGTCGTTCTAATGGACTTTTCTTTTGGTTGGGTATTTTCTTGAGATAGGTTGCACTTATATGATCCCATGGTGAAAGTCATTTTTCGACATTTACATATAAGTTGGGTTTTAACCAGCTTGCATTTTTCATATTGTTGACTTTTCCACTTCGTCATAGGATCGATCCCATCGAAGTGCGACACGAAACCTTCTTTATTGCTTTAGAAGTGTCGTAGTTAGATGGTAGAGCCTTCCTCTACATGGATTCCCTAGTTAGATTCTTTTTTTCATTTGGTATCCATGTCGTGAGTTTTCTCCATAGGCTTGGGAGTCCTCTTAGATTTCTACAGTTGCAAGCTGTGTGTGTACAAATGATCTCTCGCATCCTGTATTTATACTGCTCTTTCTTAGCTGTATAGGATGACTTCTCTTTCTGGAGGCTAAAGACTCACTATTAAATTATTTTCTTTAGCTGACTTTTCTTGTAGGGTTATATCCAATGCTTTAGGGTTTCTTCTTTCTTCCCGAAATATTCTATTGTTTTTAGGGTTACACGTGGAGGATAATACTTCCTACAGCTACCATAATATCAACACTCCCTCCTAGCTAGGGAGGTATTGAAGGAAAATGGTCCTGAGCACAAACATACCATTCAACTGGTAGCATCATCATAGCCACTCAGACTATCTCATGATTGAATTACAAGCACCATCATCACTATCAGTATCATCTGATAGCATCAACTACATCATCTCTTTAATCCATACTCCATTTGAGTAATGATGTTGAATAAGTCACTCACTCCAAAGAGTGATACAAGAACTATTATTCTAATCCGGACATGTGTCTTAGAAGAATAATTGTTCCAACAGATGTTGGAAGCTAGGCCATGGGATACAAGGACTATTCTTCTAATCCGAACAAACGTCCTAGAAGAATGATTTTCTTGGACCATACACTGACTATCCATCTAGTTGGTAATAATTTTCAACACTACTGATAGTATTCATGGATATCAGAACAATGCCATTCAATAGAACACAACTGTGTCTATCCATAGTAGTACACAAATACTATCCAGTGGTACACAACCACACCAAGTAGCACATGACTACTTGATAAGTGACACATAGTCACAAATATTGGAACACATCCAACACAGTGGCATGCAGCTACTTTCTAGAGACATGCAGTCTCCATAGTGATCATATAATCCGATATCAACATGTATAACAATATAATGATACAAACCGAGTCATTTGGGCCATTCTTCCACTCACATCTATGAGATATGGAAGAGTATTTTCCCTCATAAGGTAAAAAATCAACCATGGGCTATATGTACTATTCTTCTCAAGCATAGAATAATAATTGTCCCTCATTTATGAGTCTGGACCATTCACCTAACTGGGCCATTCCTTCAGAACTAATCATAGTGAAACCTAGAGAGAATGAGTCTACCCTAGGGAATGCCTATCCCTTATTGTTGAACCTGGACCATTCACCTAACTGAACCATTATTCTGACATTAATCATAGTGCAACATGGAGAGAATGAGTCTTCCCTAGGGAATGTATGTCCCCGATTGTTGAACCTGGACCATTCACCTAATTGGGCCATTCTTCTGGCACTAATCATAGTGCAACCTGGAGAGAATGAGTCTTCCCTAGGGAATGAATGTCCGAACCATTTTATGAGGAAATGATTGTCCTGCACCAACCTCCAAAATGAACCATTCTTCGAAATTGCTCACAATTGTGAACTTCGAAAGAATGACTGCCTGGGGAGACAAATCATTCTACTTGACCACTAATCAGAGTGAATTCCAGGAAGAATGATTGTCCTAGAACATTCCCCCACACTGGCCACAAGGGGAAACGTTTTATATGGTACATCATAAATCTATCGAACCATTTTCATTACGAAAATGACTGTCCGATATAGACCATTTTCCGAATTGGAAAATGCTTGTCTGTCAAAAATCTCAAACCACTTTCCGAACTGGAAAGGAACTGCTCATCCTGACCATTTTTCAAACTAAAAAATGATTGTCCATAAATCAATAGCACATCAATTCTCCCTCCCAACGTGGGAGTAAGCTCTTCCTTTTTTAATAAGAAAGTTGCCTCCACAAGCCCCAGTTTGTTTCTTAAGTATGCAACTTTTTCATCTTGGAAAAAGGATTTACCAAAATATCTGCTATCTTCTCATCTGTGGAGATATATTAAAGAATCACTTCTCTTTTCTGGACTTCATCATGAAGAATGTAATTCTTGATCTCAATGTACTTCATTATATCATGGAACACTAGTTTTCTTTGAAGGATTCATATAGCTATGATCATTACAATATATAATGGTCGAATTTAGCACTTCTATTTCATGATATCTCATGAAATCGTGGCAAGGCTCAAACTGAAACATATACAAGTAGCACTTCTTCTGTCATCATGATATTTTTCCATGGATTAGCAATCCATCATCCCAGACTTCTAAGTAACTATTCTGATACACTATCTCTATCATGGAAAGTTTTCCCCAAGCTTCTGTTGTATATGAGATAATCTGCATCAAGTTGTTTGAATCAATACAAGGTCTTCTTATATCTGCATACATAGGTCTCTTTCTGGTATAAGCTTCTTTCTCACTTGCTTTATTGGGAAGAACAATCTTTTACATGTAAATTCCAATCCATGGATACTACAAGAGGTATATCTGGAACAAGTTGTTTTCATAGTTTTCTTCCTCCTTCTGGAAGAACCTATAAATATTGCAATGATTCCATTCGTAAGTATTTTTCACACTGTTATTTATCATAACTTCCATTTCTTCTGCTCGATTGTTTCTTAGTGAGTTCAAACCAAGATGGTATTCTTGTGATTCTCAGTATAATAACTGGTTGTTCTATCTTTTCTTTCTTTCTTGGAATATTCATGTTCTTACTCATGTCTCTCTTTAGCTCTTGGATACATGGTTATTCTATATATTTCATGCCCTAAAGATTCCAACTTATTCCTTTCATCATAGGATCATGGATGCATATGGACAACCAGGATACTTTAAGGCTTCTTTTCGAAGAAGACTTTTTCTAGAATCAAATTGAACACGTGTTGCTTTTCATGGATGCTACTTTCAAGGGGAACATGGATAGATAATTCATAATCCTCAATGGATCATATTATTTAGTATTAGCTACCTCCTAATCCTTTCTTCATGCATGCTCTTCTTTTGTAATTATATAATCATCTCCCTCCATCTAAGATGGTCTAGACTTATGTATGCATTCTTATTTCCTTCTGCAAGGTGTCACAAGTCTTTTTCTAATTTTCTCTTGGTTGCTGACTTCTTTCTGTTTTTACTTCTTGTGGGTCTCTTCAGGTTTGATTCTAATTTCATCTTATCTAGCAGTTGTTACTTATATAATAGTTCCCATAGGAATTGTTACCAAAGATTGTCAACACACTTCATCTTTTCATGTGTATTGCTTGACTTGTTGTCATCATGATAGTAATCCTTATCCTTTTATTCTTCCATAGGTAACACATTTTCTTCTAAAAAATAGATATACATGATATTTACAAGAACTATGTAAACATGGTATATACAAGAGATTTGAAGAATATTGTTACCTTGACTTAGAAGAAGAAGTTTGTTTTATCCTTCTTGACTTTCTTTGAGGTTTCCTTTTCTTCGGAAATTGTTGCTTCATATGTTTCCTTCCTTTTATTTAACTTAGGACAATGGTTCCTGTAGTGACCATATTTTAGACAGTTGAAGCATTGTTTCTTTGAAATATCCTTTTCCTGATTTGGTTTCTTCCTTGAGCCAAACTTCTTCGTACTCCTGAAATTCTTGAACTTTGTTGTGAAAGCTTGATCATCGTATTTCTTTTAGGATTTATCTTTTGCATTAATCCTTTATTCTTCTTGTGCACAACAAGTCCAAAGTTCTTCAAATGTGGGATACTCCTTTCTTGTGTTCATGCTTGTGGAAAATGCATCCCATGTCTTGGGAAGACCATTTAGTACTATATTTACTAGTTCCTTCTCTGATATGATTTTTTAAATAGCTTATAGTTGATCTCTTAACTTATATATTATCACACAGTATGATGTTATGTTATCATCATCATTCATTTTCATGTCACAGAGCTCATTCTTTGGACTCATTACTTGTCCAATGTTTCTGACTAATAAGAGGTTAGTTAGGGCATCATACATCTTCTTAGATGAGTCAATATGAGAGATGTAGGGTATCAAGTGGTCTTTTACAGAATCCACTATGATACTCATGGCATTGATTTCATTGTCTTTGAACTTCTCCATAATTTCAATGTTCTCAGGTTCCTTCTCTTTTCCTTCTTCAAACTTTGGTTCCACGATTTTTCCTTTCACAATATACAACACTTTATTCTTGGCAAGGATGAGATCAATCCTTGTATCCCATGTTCTAAAGTTAGAATCCCCTTCTAACTTGTTTTATGACTTCATAGAGTAGGTCATGACTGCTTTGATTTGGTCAACCTTTGATTTTGACTTGGTCAACCTTTCACTTTGACCAAAAACTCAAACTTAACGTCTTAGCTTGCTGAGAGTACCAGGAGGTGTGATAGGCTAGGGCGCACTAGGCTATCCAAAAATTAGGTCAATCGCTTCACATAAGGTGCCTTAACAAGAGGGTTAGGGTTTTGTTGCTGCAACAAAACTTTGACTACAGCTGCAACAGTAACTGAGAAAATCCTCCCAATCTATCTTCCAGTGATTAGATTTTCTGAAGATAGTGTGGGCCCATAAAATGTTAGAAATAATAGGTGTGCTCATTCAACCATAGACAATATAGCAATATTGTCTCCCAACCATAGGCCGAAGCCACCCCCGAGCACCTTAACCTTGACAGAGAATAATTATGGAAGAAAACCCTAGGCCTAATAGCCAATAAATATAGCATACCTCTCTCTAGAGCTAGAACACAAGGAAAAAATTCCAAACAATAACCAAGAGAAAGTCCAAGCCTAAAACCAAAAATACTAGTTGCAGTGGCTGCAGCTCCAACTACTCTATAGACTTGCACACTTACTGAATTTATGTAGTGTGCACTAGATTTCTGCAGTTGTGAGTTGTGTGTCTACAAATGAGCTCTGACATCTTGTATTTATACTGTTCTTTCTTATATTTCTGGGTCGACTTCTCTTTTTGGAGGCTAAAGACTCAATATTAAATTGTTTTATTTAGCTGACTTGTCTTCTAGTGTTATATCCAATGATGTAGGGTATATTCTTGCTTCCTAGAATATTGTATTCTTGTCAGGGTTACACGTGGAGGTTAATACCTCCCACAGCTACCATAATATCAACACATACCAAGTAGTTGGTTAAATAACTATTTTAAAAGATAAGTGTTTATATTGCATTATGAGTTTATTATTGTGTATTAACTCTATATTTGAGAATGATTTATATGTTATTTTATTTGAGTTTATTATTTGCATTTTATGTTTATTTTAGAGTGTTGTAGATGCATTTAGTTCATGGAATCAGCACATGGTAAAAATTGTATGTTTTCTTGTAGTTGGTAAGCTACAGGATTAGTTAGCATAAAAAATTTAATCGTGTAATTCCTCACATAATGGACCTCAGCTAGGCTAGGGTACATTACATTATGACCTTAAAATAACTACATTCATTGATCAATGTTAACAAAACATCATTAGATATTTTGGCTAGCATGGTTCTCATTAAACAGATCGCCACTATGAGACCAAAAACAACTCCAACCATCGGATCATAATCCATAACCATCATTATATTTTCAAGTAAGCATTTTTCAATTAAGTCATGATTACCTCACTTCCTGAAAAGGTGATCCCCACCATCCACTTCTATATGATAATAAACCATCATCAAACATGCCAAAAACTAAACAAGCCAAATAATAAAGGTTAAATCATCAAGAACTATAATCAAAATAAAAATCATGATATTTAATCATGAAAAATTAGCTACATCGTCTATCAAAAATTTAGTTACAACAGAAAGAAAAGGCCTTCTATTATGCCTGAGGGACTGTTTAGCATGGAAATGGTATATTCTTGGTTTTGTTTTAGGGATGAAGAGGAAGATGTCCAAATGACTAAACAAATGTTGGGGAACTGGCTAGGTGATGTGTCAAGGCATTGGTTCAACCCTTCAACTTGTCATAGTATATCACATGAGTTGGCATTATGGCATTCTTGAATCAATGCAAGGGTGCAATGAGTGAATGTGCATGTGTATATTACGTACATGTGCAAGACTTTATTACGCAATCATGAATATTGGAACATATGTTTGGTTGCATTGTGTGAATGCTTGTTGTGTTAAAAATGCATATATGTTGAATGATATCTCATTGCTTTTTATGTTAACAATTAAAATTGATTGAAATAAGCTCATTTCATGGGTTGTTGTGAATGTGAAATGAAGAGATTATATGCATGAATAATTACACTTTGTTTGGTTGATACAAATTATGTCAAAGAGGACAGATTGCAAGTAGAATTGTCTTGGATATGGTAGTGAGTGTAAGTCCATAATGAAGACCAACTGTTATGAAATGAAAAGGCTAAGCATTATGAGGAGGATCTCATAGTTGTGAAATATTATTTTTATGTGAAACAAACTTAAAATTTATAATTAAAATTTTTATGATGGCATCTCATGGTAATTGTATGTGTATGATACATATGATATGATGGATTTTTCAAATAAATATAGATGATGGCTACTGTAATTTAAAAGCATGGGGAGGATGCTACTAGGATGACATTGGAACCTTGTGATATTCCTTGATCATCATAAGCCATTTTTTACTAGAGGTTTCTAGTGGGATTATGTATCAATAAGACTCTTTAATTATATGCTCTTCTTTCATGTGAAGCCTTGGCAAGATGGATCACCCAAGGGACTATTTAGTATAGAAGGAGATGCATGTGGCATGGAAGGTTGAGTGTAGCAGGGAAGAGGTGACTTGGATGAATCCATTGTGAGAGATTCATGTTATGTGCTAGCTAGGATAAAGAAGGCATCATATATTTTGGGTGTGTCAAAGAAAACAGTGATATGAATCTCACCCAGGGAAACAATGTGAAGAAAAAATATATATTTAGACAAATAAGTATTTCATTTATTTTCATACTTATCTTGTGATATGAATATATATTCCTCAGTTATGAATTTGAAATTATTGTGGATTGAATAATTTTTCTATATAAATGGCTACGATATGCATGTTTACCTTGATGATTGTTGTAAGTTTGAGCTGAAATGTTGAAGCCTAAGGAGAATCTCAAGGAAGTGAAATAAATTAAGGAACATCATTGTCCATATAGCCATAAAATTCAAGCAAACAAAGATAATAATAGTGTGGATGCACCCAAAGAATAGAGACATGGAGACATGATCTTATTTAGTGAAGGATAAGAACATCAAGGACAACATTATTCCAAGAGGGAGAGGAATGTGATGTCATGGTTTTGAACCTAGAATATAACATGTAATAAATCATATATGGATTCATGTGGGATGAGATATAATGATAATTTGTCTTAAATATGTAAAATTCATTGTAAATATTCATGTTGTGGAGCTCAATTCCAAGGCTCGATGTAACACCCATGTTTCCCCCAACTTGTAATTAATTATTAATTAGGATTACCATGATGTGGCATGGGAATGGTGTAAATGTATTATTGTTTGAATAGCCAAACACCTGACCATGGGGGTGAAGCCTTGAAAGTACTATCCATGATATCACTAGAGGAAATAATGTGAAAACTATAAGAGAGGGTTTGTTATGTCGAATGAACCCAAATTACTCTTTGATGAGGATAACAAACCTCCTCTAGATCCCAAGGAGAGAAATCAGTTAATGAAGAAAGGATAGGTGGTTGAACCATCAACCACCCCCATGACTGGAAGCATGGTCTAGCTGCAGAATGTCACCGCGAAGTACCACAGGGTCCTACAGACCTAGACTGACCCGATATTTCCTTCTAACAAAAGGAAGAGGATAGGAGGGTTGTGCGTACAAAGCACGTAAGGGAATAAAGAGAAGAGTGGAGAATGCGAGAATCTCTCCAGCTGAGAACAGGCAGAAGGCTGCAAGATTGATGTCGAGGAAACATGTAATAAACCTCGTCGAGGCCATAACAAAGGGAGGAATCCCTAAGAGTTTGCATAGAACAGGACATGAGTAGAATACCACGAACTTGATGTTGAGGAAGTATCTAATAAACATCACAGGAGATGTGAAAGAGAAAGGATCATTGAGAATTGGAATAAATTACCTAATGATATCATGGCTTGGCACGGAGGTGGCCAAAGAGCTAAGAATGAATGCCTCTAAGCCTATGGTTGGGTGGAAAGGCAAACACCCATAGTCAATTAGTTGGGGGCAACCTGTAATAGATAAGTATTCTCATATCCTGTGTAATTGAACTAAAACTATAGATTAAAGTTGGATATCGTATGAATGTTTCAGATATGTACATGTTTGCTTAATGGTTATATTGTATCCCTTTAACTCTACCTGATTGTGTATTTAAGCAAGTAAGGAATTATTTGGCTTGTACACATAATTGCCTGAGCCCTGTGGTGGCTCTAGTTAAAAAAAATGAACTATGAGTTTGTTGAAATTGGACATAGTCTCACGTGTGCATGTCGACACTCCTAGTCGTTCTGAATCTCCTGGAGGAAGGAGTCTGTTAATCTCAGGAGAGGTAGTGCATGTATGAACTGGATCTCTACGAGGCGGGCAAAGACCGAGAACCTCTTAAGTTCTAGAGTTGATGAATAAGAGCAAGGGGTGTGCAAAATAATTCCTCTACGTGTTAAGTTCATGAGAAATAGCGCAATGTTCCTAAGTATATTAGAGTTGATGAAGCTCAGGAGCGATTGAGAGATTCAAGTCTCAAAAAGGAAGATCCTTTCATTTGGAAGATGATTGGATGAGATTAGTTCAAGAGGAGCCAAATATCTTCATGATCGTCCGATCTGGAGAAGGGATGTAGATGTTAATCCTTCGAGCCCTTCGAACTTCGCGGATTTGATGAATTGGGTATATTCGTCATACAAGAGGTGAATCCCCCGAAGTCCCAAAGTATGAAAGTTAATCTGGTTCGTAGATCTAAGGATTCTTGAGAGCTATCTCGACCGTCAGATCTATGATGTAATTATCCTGGTGTTGACCGCTTCAGGAGGCCAGGGGTGTTGTAACATCAAGATCCCCCCCCGAAGGCCAATGTTGCAAAGTAATGTGGAATGTGGATCTAAGGATCCTTCGAGGCCCTTCTCAATCATTCATCATAAAGGACATCTGGCACCAAATCCTGTACTCCAAGAGTTTAACATGAAGCAAGTGAAAAATATTGAAGACTCCCGAAGTCGCAGGGAGCTGGAGGAGATCAGAACCGTCCATCAACCGAGATGTGTATCAGTATATCATGAACTTCGAAGGAGATCCACTCCAAAGGATTTGAATCTTGGAGTTTCGAAAAATCCTCAAATCTCGAAGTAACGGAGAGGATCTATACCATTCATCATTTGGGGATGCGTTGCGGGTGATATGTTACTTTGGATGATAGCCACTTCAGAGAAAAGTGGGACAAGAACTCCCTAAGGCTCTCAGGCTAGAGTCCACCTGAGTCATCGATATTAGAGGATAGGTGTTAGAATATATGACACTCTGAAAGGATTTCACTTTGGAGGTTTGTGGTTGCGAGTACTTGGGAATCTGCCGAAGTGCAGAGTCTCGAAGTAAATTAGAACTGTTGATGTTTGGTGGACGCATGGTGTAATATTGTGCAATCCAGAGACTCGTCACTCCAGAAGACTCGAGGGGAGGTATTTTGGAACTCGTCGAAGCACCTGAGCCCAAATTTTTGGTGGGTCATTGATCTGGAGAGGGAGAAGGGACCATGGATCCCTCTCCCATCATTTCATAACTTCATCAATTTAGAGTTTGAAATAGTTGGCGAGTGGTGAAGTGAAAATGCCCGAAGCCCGAAGTTTTGAAGTGCCCTTTGAGTAGGCATTGGGTCACAGCCCGAGATCTTATGAAGGAAGGGTCCAAGAATGGAAAGCTAGCGCATGTTTCTCAAATCCTTCAAAAGGGGCCAGGAAAGAGCCCACAAGTTTGGAAGGACCTGCACTTTGGAAAAAGGGAAACGTAGAGAGAGTTAAGGAAAATGAAATTTTGATGCCCCATCCCTTAAGGGTCGGGTGTGTTACAAATTGGTATCATAGCACAAAAACAACACTTTGCCTACTTGGGCTCATGTATGAGTTGTCTGAAAATAGTTTTGGAGGACTTTAAGGGTTAACACCCTATCTTACCCCATTCCCAAGAATCTTAGTAAAACTATACTGAAGAGAGGAGTGAGATATTTTACTATTGATAAATGGTTTGGAAATTTGCATTCTATGTTGCCAATGTTCCCAAATAAAGAGGCCGACTTCACTCTACAATCATATGTGTTGTTTCACAGACATAAAGTTGGATTGCCAAGGCTAGGATGAGCATGTTGAGAATATTACTGCCAAACGTAAATCGTCTGCATAAGTCCCTTGAGTACAAGGATGCAAATTAAAAAATTCAGTTGGGGTTTACCCCGACAACTTTGAATCATGCTTGTTTATGGCAGAGGAAGCCTACTATTTATTTTCATAGATTATGGCAGAGGAAGCCTACTAGTTATCATACATAAGAGACAAAAGTAACCTTTGTTGGTTATTATGAAGAGAGGGACACATCAATATGAGTATGACTGTGAGATTAGTCATGTAAGTGACCATAATATTTAACTGAAGAAAACTAATGATAAAACTAAATTGTCAAGGTGAATAAAGAGGTGCAAGAGATGCAGCTACATCTACACAAATATGTGCATACATACTTACGAGAATAATATGACTGCAAGATCTCAACTGAGATGGAAGCTCAATGTTGAGTGTTCCTATGAGACTTATCATAAGAATTTTTTGAAGATCCTTGGGAGAAGGATATAGAAGTTTGATATTTCCATGTGTGTGAATGACATGGAAAAAGGTGCAAGCAATGAGCTTGCATGATGAACGTTTGGATTGTGTGTGTTTATGCTTGAGTGCATGGATTTAATTCATTATGAAGCTTCTAGATATGAAGCCTGATAGTAATACCAGTTAGGTATGAATGATATTAAATGTGAAAGTGATGCACATGCATGATGTAAGAACAAATGTATACTAAAGGCACAATATGGATGCATTGATGAATGATATGTAAGGAAATAATTGCGCTTGCCAAGATTAAGTGAATACCGTGGATGCATGGTTGACTCCATTTCGAAGAGTCATGAAAGCTCTGTTTTGAATGATATATTAAGGGGAATGTGCTCCATTCTCTCAAGAAAGACTAGTATAAATAGAATAAAGAGTGGATGAGCAAGGATGCTCTGTTTTCATTATAAGAGGAAGATGATTCTGCCTTTGAGGGTCACATGAGAATGATTTTGAATAATCATGAGTTGACTAATTTTAAAGTACATATGTATGTAGGATATGAAATATACCCATGCCAGCTACACACATTCTTATGATTATGCATATGGTTAAGCCCATCGTGGATGTAAGCTAACAAAACCAGAATATGTGTGGATACACAATTGAAACGCATGGAAAAGATGCATGTTTATATTCTTTATGGAGTATCTAGTAAATAGCTAAAGCTAAATTGAGGTTGAGGTCATCACAAATAATGAAGGATATGCAATAAGGAAGTTTCATGCTAAAGGAGTTCCCTGTGGAGGAACTGAGTGAAGACTATGTTGGGAGAACATAGTCACAACCTTAATGATTATTGAGAATTAATCAGTGACATATATAAGAATACTTGATTACATTTTGAAAAACATCATGTAATGAATAGAATACTTATAATGAATCTTGACCATTCGGATAACCGAATGGTAATGTGTAGGATGCACAGGTTCATGATTCAATATGGGAAAAAGAATTTGCTATTAAATCATGTTGATGTATCCTAAGAGTTAGGATGAACCTATTGATGGGTATTAAATCCATTTAATTCAACAGTAGGAACCAAACCCACCATCGAGGCCCAATTATACTCTATAGAGTTTAATAGTGGAATGGTTCTCCAGATCTTGCGATCTGGCCAATTAATCGATGGGCTTTACGTTTTCTTGCGAAGGGGTCTCCTTTAGTTAGGACTTCCTCTTTTTGTATTTTCTCTTAGGTGGGACCGAAGTAAGATTGTAAGCCGGTATAAACCAACTTGGAAACAAAATAGAATTAAGTTTTAACTACTGGAGAAGAGTCTGTGCTTGGGATAACCCGCTACTCAAGCATGTAGACGACAATTCTATACCACGGGCCTAGTAATAATATATTAACCATGTGATAATCCAATTACTGTCTAAGATACTAATTATCAGAAAGAAAACAGATATGCGATAAAACAAAGGCAAGAAGAATAATCCACCTACTTAATCATCCATCACATAATAAGACAACGATTCATTTTCATCATTAAAGAAAAGAACAACAAAACATTTCACCAGATAACTTGACAAATAGATTTAATTTCTCTTACTCATTACAAAATCATTCATGAGACAAGATAGGAAATAGTTCTTCTCCATGTCCAATCTCACATGAATTTGATGAAAATAACTTTTTCTTTGGTCCAGAAGGATTTCTCAATTAAAGCTAGCTCGGAAATAGTTCTTAACAAACCAAAAAAAGAGTTTCTTGCAACAACCATAGACCCTTAACTAATTGGTCGATGTTCTTATTTATCACTAAAAATAATGGCTAAAGTGCAGTTAAACAAAACAAAACTCGTCGTGTGGCATACTCTTCTAACATTTTCTTTAACAATCAACCCAAGATATCACTTGAAAGGGTGAATTTTTCCATACTCTGACCAATTGATGAACAACTCCTCGCAAGTTTGGGACCATGGAAATATGTGTTTTTCCATCGGGAGTGTGTAAAATTCTCTAATATCCACTGCATGCATATGATACTTGATCTGACTAGAACTTAACTGTTGAAGCACAACCCGAGCGTTGATCGAATGTTCCAGAAATTGTTGTACCTGTCCTGGCGCTGTGTCGGACACCTTTGCTAGTCTTTCGGCTCATGAAGAATCTTTCTTGGCATGCAATTTGACTATGTCGCAGAAGTCGATGAAGTCGTTGGGTGTGTCAAACTCAGGCAATTTGATATCCTTCATCACCTTGTTGATATCCAGACCTAGTTTCTCTCGTATTCCTCAACGAGGTTACAGAGCCAATTTTTCTCGATAGTCGGAGGGATATTTCCTGCAATCGGAATTAAAATCATTTAGAAATGGGTTACAGAATAATATTCAGCAAAATATATGTAAATACATAAGCGTGAAGAATCTGGAGCGGTGCATACTTGTAAAGCTCACTAAGACTGATTGTTTGATACTTACGTGATCTCTGCAACCTTTCGAATTACCTGCATCATCTCTGTTAGCGCCATCATTTTTCTTCAGTTAGGTTGGGTTACATCTACATGCCATAGCATGAACGATCAGGTACGAAAAACATGAGATTCAAATTCATGGTAGTGGTTGTTTGGCCCTTGGGGTCGGGAAAGGATGTCAGAGTCGAACATGTGCTAAAAGTAAAAGAAAGTTCCAAAAGAGTCGGATAATGTCGTAAGGGAAGTCGTTAAATGCTCCAAGTCGAGGCAAGTTGCTCAAACAGGAGCCGCATCAGCAAGTGCATCAACCATCATCAACTCATTATGGACGCTGGGGAATTTAAAAAGAAATCGATGTTATCATACCACATATTATCTGCAACTCCTATCGACTGCATCTCACATGCTCCATATCATACCCATCATGTAGAAGTGACAAAGAAATTCTTTAAAACATCCTGTCGCAAGGTAACGTGCAGGATGCACAGGTTCATGATTCAATATGGGAAAAAGAATTTGCTATTAAATCATGTTGATGTATCCTAAGAGTTAGGATGAACCTGTTGATGGGTATTAAATCCATTTAATTCAATAGTAGGAACCAAACCCACCACCGAGGCCCAATTATACTCTATAGTGTTTAATAGTGGAATGGTTCTCCAGATCTTGCGATCCGACCAATTAATCGATGGGCTTTACATTTTCTTGCGAAGTGGTCTCCTTTAGTTAGGACTTCCTCTTTTTGTATTTTCTCTTAGGTGGGACCGAAGTAAGATTGTAAGCCGGTATAAACCAACTTGGAAACAAAATAGAATTAAGTTTTAACTACTGGAGAAGAGTTTGTGTTTTGGATAACCCGCTACTCAAGCATGCAGACGACAATTCTATACCACATTCCTAGTAATAATATATTAACCATGTGAGCATCCAATTACTATCTAAGATACTAATTATCAGAAAGAAAACAGATATGCGATAAAACAAAGGCAAGAAGAATAATCCACCTACTTAATCATCCATCACATAATAAGACAACGATTCATTTTCATCATTAAAGAAAAGAACAACAAAACATTTCACTAGATAACTTGACAAATAGATTTAATTTCTCTTACTCATTACAACATCATTCATGAGATGAGATAGGAAATAGTTCTTCTCCATGTCCAATCTCACATGAATTTGATGAAAATAACTTTGTCTCTGGTCCAGAAGGATTTCTCAATTAAAGCTAGCTCGGAAATAGTTCTTAACAAACCAAAAAAAGAGTTTCTTGCAACAACCATAGACCCTTAACTAATTGGTCGATGTTCTTATTTATCACTAAAAATAATGGCTAAAGTGTAGTTAAACAAAACAAAACTCGCAGTGTGGCGTACTCTTCTAACATTTTCTTTAACAGTCAACCCAAGATATCACTTGAAAGGGTGAATTTTCTCATACTCCGACCAATTGATGAACAACTCCTGACAAGTTTGGGACCATGGAAATCTGTGTTTTTCCATCGGGAGTGTGTAAAATTATTTGATATCCACTGGATGCGTATGATACTTGATCTAACTAGCACTTAACTGTTGAAGCACAACCCGAGCGTTGATCGAATGTTCCAGAAATTGTTGTACCTGTCCTGGCACTGTGTCGGTCACCTTTGCTAGTCTTTCGGCTCATGAAGAATATTGCTTGGCATGCAATTCGACTATGCCGCAGAAGTCAATGAAGTCGTCGGGTGTGTCAAACTCAGGCAATTTGATATCCTTCATCACCTTGTTGATATCCGGACCTAATTTCTCTCGGATTCCTCAACGAGGTTACAGAGCCAATTTTTCTCGATAGTCGGAGGGATATTTCCTGCAATCAGAATTAAAATCGTTTAGAAATGGGTTACAGAACAATATTCGACAAAATATATGTAAATACATAAGCGTGAAGAATCTGGACCGGTGCATACTTGTAAAGCTCGCTAAGACTGATTATTTGATACTTATGTGATCTCTGCAGCCTTTCGAATTACCTGCATCATCTCTATTAGCGCCATCATTTTTCTTCAGTTAGGTTGGGTTACATCTGCATGCCATAGCATGAACGATCAGGTACGAAAAACATGAGATTCAAATTCACGCTAGTTGTCGGTTGGCCCTTGGGGTAGGGAAAGGATGTCAGAGTCGAACATGTGCTAAAAGTACAAGAAAGTTCCAAAAGAGTCAGATAATGTCATAAGGGAAGTTGTTAAATGCTCCAGGTCGAGGCAAGTTTCTCAAACAGGAGCCGCATCAACAAGTGCATCAACCATCATCAAATCATTATGGATGCTGGGGAATTTAAAAATAAATTGATGTGATCATACCACATATTATCTGCAACTCCTATCGACTGCATCTCACACGCTCCAGATCATACCCGTCATGCAGAAGTGACAAAGAAATTCTTTAAAACATCCTATCGCAAGGCATTCAGTGTTCCCTGGTATGTTTCGACTCACTTCCCGCTCCATTATAAATTCTAGATGTTATGTATGTGTTCCACTTACCAGTCGAGGTTATGCATTGACTCGTTTCGTGAGACCAGCTCGATCAAATTATTTTCTTTGGGCCTTTTTCAAGTCACCCACACATAAGGTAGATACGTTGTCGCACCATGGGAACTCCTCAAAACTCAAGACGGGGCCTGCGAGGCAACCGAAGCACCAGGCTTGAGCCACAAAATGCTTGGGACTCATTCTTGTTTGCAGCGGGTGTTCCCGAGGGTTCAAATGGAGATTCCTACCTTTGCACAGAAACGATAGTCTCTCTTCTTGTGGAGGATAAAGTGGAAAGGGCATAGGTTGGAAGCCATGCTTCCTCAACAACAAATACTACGAACGAGAGGAAGGCCTGGAAAAAAAAAGGAAGTCAGGGGGGGTAAAACAAATCTCGATTGAGTCGTGCGCACGATCGGCCACCGAGGAGATCCTAATGCGCGCTATCCAGCTAGAGCCTGTTAGAACCACAAGTCGAGGAAACAGGATCCAAATGAGAAAGAGAGAATCCTCGGGTTCTAATGTCTGAGGACATAATCCGTAGCTGGAGTAGGAACAAATCGCAATAGTTGAACTTTACCAGAAGAATAGAGAATTACGTTAGCAATTGGTGGAAAAGAACCTTGAGGTGTTAGCGCCATAGGGTTGTGAAGGGAATGCAACCTGGCTCAAGTGACAACTTCATGAAGCACAAGATATGATCATGCAATTTTGGGAAGCACAACGGGTATCAGAAGAACAAAATATGACAACACCTACGGGAGTGTGAGGCAGTCGAGGAGAAAGTTTGCACACAAAAGAGGCATGATGGGCGGACTCTGTTTCTCATTTTCAGACGTGATGCAAAATTTTGATAGTCTTCCCTTTTTTCTTGTGAAAATTTTCATTTCCTCAATGTAACCGAGTTGGTTGGCCAAAAGGTGTAGACAGTGTCTATTGTATGTAATTTGAGCTCGATGGAAATATAAAAAGTCTCGATATTTTGACGAAAGGATTCTGGTCATAGTAGTTGAATGCATCATTTTTTTCTCTTTGCATATGAATTTATTGTTTTATTTTTCTAAATTTCTTGTAAGTTAACCCCGATATTGTACTTAGTGTTGCTCCAATTTTTTTTTTTTCATTGATATCCTTCTACGAAAAACCCCCGACACTGATTGATTTCATCAGATGGTACCAACGTGGCACCACTGACTTAGGATAAAAGGTACTAAAGACCAGGAACTTAGCTTACAGGTAATGGTGGGACTCGAGACTTTGTTCAAGTCAAGCACTTTAAGCTAAACGTGGGACTACCGATACAGAAAAGGTATCGGAGGTCGACTTTCGGCAATAAACCTATTGTGTGTCTTCCTTGTGATTTAACATCCTTGAAAAACCCCCGATACCGAAAACATTTCAAAAGTCGGCGATCAGCAATATCTTTCCTTTATTCATGCAACGCCTACTCTTTTCGCTCCTTACCGATGCCGAAGGGAATCAGTTGTCGGTGATATCCTTGTGTGATGCTTGTTGCAAAAGAGCATCTTTTGTTTGTCGACACCGACGAAAATCATCACTTGGCGACCTTGGTTCTCTCGAGTGATTTCTTTCATGCCCAATCCTTCCCGATGCCGAATTTCTTAAGCGCGTTGGGGAAAGTCTTGACTATTAATTCTCTAATTTAGATTTTAGTCTTTTAAGTTATTGGTTTTTGCATGCTCGAGAAAAATTTGAAAGACTTAAATGGAAAACAAAATGATAAGAAGAGGCGACATTTTTTCATTCTGAGGTCGAATTAGACAGTGCAACAGATCAAGTGGTACCCAAAAAGTAAAATTTGACATGGGATTTTTAGGGTGTGTTGAGTTCTCAACAAATGGCGACTTACTGGGCGAAATCAAAATCTATGTTTCTCCTTCAGGGCTCGACTGATGAAAAAAATGGTGGAGAACTTAGTTATTTTTGAATCAGAGCCTCTTTTACCCTTGCATTTGAAATTCTCTAGTTAATTCTTCCAGGTGTGCCTGTGGGGTCTTTAGCCTTTATTCCTCCTTCATTTCTGGTAACCCTGACTCTTTCCCCTTTTTACAAAATTCTAGCGAAGCATTCACTGGCATAGAGCCTTTAGGTACCTTTATCCACTTGCTTCGGTGTTTCTCCACTGCCAGCAAGCATCCATATCCCCGGTGGATTCACCCCGACATCACAAACCTTGCTCCGTTGCCAGCAAACATCCATAGCCCCGGAGGAGATATCTGCATACCCTCTCGTACTATTCACTCTTTTGATAATGTCAATTTTACTTCGGCATGATGCCCTGAGTGAGTGGGAGAGGATGATGTCTGTTTATATTTCAAAGTGAGATGGTTAAGGTGGATCCTTTGCTAGATTTGTCTTCGGGGTTCATCTAGTCCTTTCCAGATTTCCTTCTTTCCCTTAATGTCTTACCAAACCACTAAGCAGACACTTTTAACATTTCTCCGAAGTTTTTCATTTGTGAAAATTAGATAGAGGACTCCTCAAAGCAACCGCAAGTTCCTCTATGCTTCTTGTGTTTGTATGTGAGGGATGAGTTAGGAACAGAGTTGGCTATGTTGCATGATTTAAGGTCAACCATTGTATCACTGAACATAATCTTTAAAAGTGCAAAAGTCTAGAAAGCAAAAGAAAACAACAAAAAATGTATTCACAATCATGAAAACACTAATACAAAACACAAAACAATTTCATTTTTTATTTTTATTTTTGTTACTATTGGAAATATTATTTTAGGCCTTGTCCATTTACTGGGAGGGAATCATATTCCCCCCTCAGATTCTGTAACCAATAAGTGCCTGCCCCAATCTTCTCAGCCACCTGGAAAGGTCTGAGCCATAGATTTTGAAACTTAGATTGTTTTCCTTTAGGCTCATTCACTCTGTCCCATTTTAGGACTAAGTCTCCTACTTCAAAATTTTTCTCTTTAGCCTTATGTTTATCAAACCATCTTTTCACTATCTATTGGTGAGCTAGGAATTTTGACCTAGTCTTTTCTCTCTCTTCTTCTAGCATGACCAGAGTATCAATTCTTTGTTGCATGACCGATGAAGGTTCCCCGCTGGAATCTTGGGCTAGTTAAAGAGATGGAAGATAAATCCCATTTGGGAGAATGGCTTCCTGCCTGTAAACCAGAAAGTACGGGGAATTTCCTATAGCTTCCTTGGGTGTGACCCTATCATCCCATAGAGATTTATGGAGTAGATTATAACAATTCCTTTGGTTATCTGCAACCGTATTCTTTAATATTCTCACTAGGTTCTTATTAGTTGATTCTTCCACCCTGTTTCCCCATGGATAATAACTTGCAGAGTATCTAATTATGATTCCTTTGTCCAGAGCAAACTCTCTCAATAGGGTAGAAGAAAAATAAGTTGCATTATTGAAAACCAGGACAGAAGGGACCCCAAACCTTGTGATTAGTTGTTGTTCTATGAAGTGGATCACCAACTTCTCATTTACATGAGTCAGAGGGATGGATTCTACCCACTTCATGAAGTAATCGGTGGCAATAAGAATGTACTTTTGTTGTTTCAAAGAACTAGGTGTAATTTCTCCTATGATATCCAACCCCCATTGCTCAAAAGGCCTAGAGATAGTCATTGGTTGGAGTGGGACTGCCACTCTTTTCTCCCTCCTAGCACTTACTTGACAAGTTCTATAGTTTATAGCATAGGTGTGAGTGTCTTTGAACAAGTTGGGCCAATAATAGCCAACTCTCAATATCTTATGAGAGGTGGTGTTTCCTACGAAATGTCCACTAGCAGGGCCATCATGGAGCTCCTTCAGAACTTTTTCTGTATCTTTACATTAGAGATATCTTAATAGTACCCCATCATAATTAATCTGAAAGAGTACTGAATTTATGAGGTGATATTCTGCATATTTTAACCTAAGAGATCTCCTTTCCCTGGGGTTGAGATCTTTTGGACAAGTCCCATGGTGTAGGAGATAAGTTAGCTTCATGTACCAAGAATCTTGTCCCAAGGAAATGTATGAAACTTCGCCACACAATAATGTCATTTCATTCTCCCATCTGAAATCTTCATTTACTTGGTCCTGGGCTTCGGCTATAAGTTTGCATAATCCTTGCCCTTTAACTAGTTTGGAAGGTTTTATATCTAGATCAAATTCTTGAACTACTGCCATCCAGTTCCCTCTTCTTTCCCCCATATCCTATTGAGTGAATAGGGATCAGACTGCGGGGAGGGGCACAATTACTTTGGTGTGGTTCTTGAGGATGTAGGACCTAAAGTGTTTTACTGCCTTATATATTGCATAGGCATGTTTATCTATAGCAGGATAATTAAGTTCGTCTCCTTGAATATTAGTACTCATGAACGACACTGGAGCCTTGTTGTTTTCATCATCCTTCTGAGTCAATATTGTAGCTAACGACTAGTCAGAGGAGAAAGTATAGAGGAATAAATCTTTGTTGAAATCGAGACTTCATAACATGGGGGCTTGAGATATAACAATTTTGATGTTGCTGAAAGCATCCTTCCGTTCATTGTCCCATTTAAATTCAAAATATTTATGAATCATATTTTGTAATGGTTTAATAGTTTCTGCGAAATGGAGAGTGAATTTCCTCATGAAATTGATTTGCCCGAAAAAAGACTACATAGCTTTCTTGTTGTGAGGCAATGGGAGTTGAGCTATGGCCTTAATCCTTTCAAGGTCTATGTGAATGCATTCTTGAGATATGATGTGTCCTATAATCTTACCTTCCTTGACACAAAAAATATTTTTCTTAGGATTTAAGGATATGCCATATCTCCTACACTTTTCAAAAATCTGAGTTAAGTGTTGGATGTGCTCTTCTTTGTTCTTTGAATATGCAGTTACGTCATCCAGATACACTGCCACACACTTGTTTATTATTTCCTAAAATGCTACATCCATGGCCCTTTGGAAGGTCTCCCCTACGTTGATTAACCCAAAAGGCATGTGTTTATAAGCGAAGGTTCCCCACATGGTTTGGAAGGTAGTTTTCAAACGAACTTCCTCTAAAACCAAGACTTGGATGTAATCTGAAAAATCGTCCAGTAGAGAGAAAATCTCCGAGCCAGACATGGTCTGCAAAAGTTGCTCCATTGGTGGGACTGGGTAATTGTCCTTTTCTGAAGCTCTATTGAGGTTCCTAAAATCTAGGCATAAGCAGATTTCTCCAAAAATTTTCCTCATAGGAACTAAATTTTCTACCCACGTGGAATGTCTAACCTGGAAGATGATTTTGGCATCCAAAAGTTTCTTCAATTCTCTATACATGAGAGGTTCCAGGGATGGGTGACACTTTCAGAGATTTTGTTGGAAGGGTTTCACTTTGGGTCTTAACAGGATAGTGTGTTGAATGATGCCAGTATCATAAGTTTTCAGATCTCAATAAGACCATGCAAAGACATCTTGGTATTATATGAATAGTTTGAGGTAAGCCTTTCTTTCCTATTTATATATAGTCTTGTTGAGATTCACATTCTTTAGGTTTTTTGGGGTTCCGAGATTTATAGTTTCATGCAGAGGACAGGAGCTACCAATCTTTTAATTTTTAGGCCCCTTAAATCGTTCCTTCAGGTAAAAAAGGTTTTCCAAATTAACTATCCATTTCAGGATTGTGTGAGACCTCGATTTATCAATAGGATGACCTGTCCGAGGATCAGTTCCTTTTGATTTTTCCTGGAATACTTCATCATCAATAACGAAGTCTTTGAAATTATCTTGGTTAGTTAGAAAGTTGATGATCTGTTCATCCCCTTCAAAGACTTTCCAATTAGAAGTATTGTTCGGAACCGATGGTTTGTAGCGTAGTTCCACAATGAATCGAGAGGCTTCATAATATTCTAGAGGTGACAGCCTTGAATCAGCCATGGCCATGGAATCAGCAAGGATATTCTTTGTTCTGGGGATCACAGTGATATTGAAAGCTTCAAAATGCTCTATTAACCTATGCACTTCATGTTGATAATTATTTAGGTGTGGGGAATTGCAATTTATAGTATTCCTCACTTGTCTAATGACAATCACTGAGTCTCCAAAAACCTTCAATTCTTTTACGTTTAAGTCTATGACTTTCTTTAACCCTTGTACTAGAGATTCATACTCGGCGGTGTTATTGGTGCATTTGAATTCTAGTCTATAGGACATGAAATGAAGTTTACCTTTTGGATCAATGAGGATGCACTCTACCCCTGATCCTTCCTGTGATTTATATGCATCAAAATATATGGTCCAAATTTGTGAGTGAAAATTAATCGTTTCTTCCTTCCTATTACTTTCTTTCCCTCCTATCTTTTGTCCAGTGATTTCTAGCACAGGTTGTTGATAGGAGATTGTTTCCTCTGTTGGTATTGGAGATTTCTCTTGAAATACCATTTCAGAGTTCTGAGTGAGAGGGACATCGGATGGAAGAGGGGAGAATTTCCCTAAATAGGAATCGCAAGAATAATTGCCTAGGATGGGGAAATTTGTGGATGAGGGTTCGTTCAGGGTCTCTAGATTAGTGACCGTATGTTTCAGGTATCTCTCCCTATTGATTCTGATCATATTCTTGTATCCCTTCAGTGGTAGCCAAAGGTGTGCCCAGTCTGTACTAAATTACCCGTTCAACTTATTAGACCAATCTCAACTTAGTAATAACCCATAGGCCTCTAGGATGTCTACTACAATGATGTCAATCACTTGGAAAAATTTAGGATGTGTCGCTATCATGATCATTACATATTTGAGTTCACCCATGACTTTGACCTGGGTTTTGTCTAGTTGTGTTACATGTTTATCACTCTTGAGAGGAACGGCATTTAATTTTTTGCAAATAGATAAGGGCATCATGTTGGAAGATGCTCCTGAATCTACCAAACAATTGTGGAGGTTCCTATTGAAGACTTCAAACGTTAAGAGGAATGGTGAGACAAAAAAATTTCCCTTATTATCTTTCGAGCATGTATTCACAGTTGGTTTACTTACTAGATATGTGGAAGTTAGATTTCTTTGTTGTTCATTGCTTGTCATAGGGTTTTCTACTGATTTCAAATCTTGTAGCAAGAAATCGTTTTGCTGAGGGATTCTACATATGTCCATGACTGATATATTAGACTTCAAATTATTCAGATCTTCAACTACGTTGTACTCCAGTTTGGGCAATTCTCAGGTATGGATGCTAATAGGGTTC
Source organism: Picea engelmannii (assembly GCA_009831015.1). Classification (NCBI taxonomy): domain Eukaryota; kingdom Viridiplantae; phylum Streptophyta; class Pinopsida; order Pinales; family Pinaceae; genus Picea; species Picea engelmannii. Next base: position 1,306,845 of record ML782969.1, read on the forward strand.
TTACGGGGAGAAAATTGTGCTTTCAGGTGATCGGGAGTTGACCTTTCTCCTGACGTTTGAGTGGTAGTGGGATCCTTCAAGACAGGAGGACCTTTACTTCTAGTTTGCACAACTAAGACCTCTGTGGATGGTTCTTGAACCTGAAATAGGGTGTCGGAAGGCATAATTAGGTCAGGATCCCATATTAGCATTGATGTATCTTTTGGTGGGTCAATCTCTTCCTAGTTAGCAACATTCATAACCAAGCTTCTTGACTATTCAGTTAGGGAAAAATCATCCAAAAACCAGTTGGCCATCAAATTCATGGCATGCACCTATTGAGGGCAGTCTCTTTCAGAGAGGTTTTCCTGGTGATAAGTACAGAAAGAATCAGATGTGACATTCCCTAGGTTGATATTCAAATTAGCTGGGAGAGGTTCAATTGCTTTGAACGGTGGGTTTATTTTAAAGAAAGGCTTATAGGGCCTTTGGCCTTGGTTTCCTTCCCCTGTGTTTCTCTTCATGTCTATGATCTCATTTGATAATTTCTTAACCATACATTGTAGATCTTCTATGTCTCTGTTACACTTGCCGGGAGTTTGTTCTTCTTGTTTCCCTGGCGGTCTAGTCAGAAGGAGTCCTCTCCTGGGAGGAGGTTGAACTTATTTATTAACTAAATATACTTGGACTTCTTTACACCCTTTCATCTAGAATTCTATCGTTTTAGCTTCTTCAAAATTCTCAGCTAAGGTTCGTTTGGCAGCCCTGTTCACAAACATGGAAATAGAAGATGGGAGTGCATTAGAATATACTTCGATTTGCAACTCTTGACTTGGTTTGGCTTCGAGATGGAGTTTGTTTAATATGGTTGTGAATCTTTGATTGAAATATTTAACCTTCTCTTTTGAACTCATTGTGGCTATGAACAATTCGTCCATCAGAACTCCTATAGTGGTTTCTTCTGCAAATTTATCTAGAAAATCTTTTTGAAACTTTGTCCAACTAGTTATGGATCCTACAAGTAAGTTGAAATACCATGTGGAGGCTGAGTTCTCAAAAGTGTAGGGGAACAACCTACAAACTATGTCTTCATGCTGGACGTTCATAAGCCTAATCTCTAGTATAAATTTCTTGATATGATATTCTGGCAATCCTAAGGTTTCGGGATCGAACTTAGGAAGTAACTTCTCTGGATGTCGGGGAAGGTTATGGATTGGTCCCATGAGGGACAAATCATCTCTGGCCAACTAGGGTTGATTGGTCAATGGTGGGTTTCCACTTTCTTCATTATGGTCATTGTTGTCCTCCATATCTTCAGATTCTGAGTTAAAATCCTCCTCATCCGAAAAATCGTCTGGTTCAGAGACGTCATCAGCTAGCATTTCGAGTATCAGATCAAGAGGATCTTGGATTTCAGTGATTTCAAAATCTATTAATTCTTCTATCGTGTGCATGAAAACTTCGTCGAGAGTATTGACCATTGGTCTACTTATCATTTTTCTTCAAGGAAGTATCGGAGCTAAGGAAAACACACCGATCTAGTGGGTGTATGCTCTTGTGATTCTTCTAAATTGATTTAACTCCTCTTGAGGAAGAGCGTAAGGTATGTTAGAGTTAAAAGGTTCTTCCTCGGGCTATGGTGAGTTACTCATTTCATGAGTACTCAACGCGTGTGGGTTGTCTTGGGAATGACTAACCATGCATGTGGGTTGTTTTGAATCTATAGGTCATTTGAAGTACTATGAAAAATATGTATCCATCCATTTATTCGCAGGCCCTCCTTCTAGTGCCAGTTTTTTTAATGGGTTTTAAATCCCTTTAATTCAACAGTAGGAACTAAACCCGCCACCGAGGCCCAATTAGACTCTACAACGTTTAATAGTGGAGTGGTTCTCCAGATCTTGCGATCCGACCAATTAATTGATGGCCTTTACGTTTTCTTGTGAAGGCGTCTCCTTCAGTTGGGACTTTTTCTTTTTGTATTTTCTCTTAGGTGGGACCGAATTAAGATTGTAAGCCAATATGAACCAACTTGGAAACAAAATAGAATTAATTTTTAACTACTAGAGAAGAGATTGAGCTTGGGATAACCTGCTACTCAAGCATGCAGGCGATAATTCTATACCAAAGGCCTAGTAATAATACATTAACCATGTGAGCATCTAATTACTGTCTGAGATACTAATTATCAAAAAGAAAACATATATGCGATAAAACAAAGGAAATAAAAATAATCCACTTACTTAATCATCCATCACATGATAACACAACAATTCATATTCATCATTAAAGTAAAGAACAACAAAATATTGCACCAGATAACTTGACAAATAGATTTAATTTCTCTTACTCATTACAACATAATTCATGAGACAAGATAGGAAATAGTTCTTCTCCACGTCCAATCACACATGCATTTGATGAAAATAACTTTGTCTCTAGTCCAGAAGGATTTCTCAATTAAATCTAGCTTGGAAATAGTTCTTAACAAACCAAAAAAAGAGTTTCTTGCAGCAACCATCGACCCTTAACTACTTGGTCAATGTTATTATTTATAACATAAAATTCACTAAAAATAATGGCTAAAGTGTAGTTAAACAAAAAAAAACTCACCACGTGGTGTCCTCTTCTAACATTTTCTTTAACAGTCAACCCAAGATATCACTTGAAAGGGTGACTTTTCTCATACTCCAACCAACTGATGAAAAGCTCCTCGGATGTTTGGGCCCATGGAAATCTGTGTTGTTCCATCGGGAGTGCATAAATGTCTCTAATCTCCACTGCATGTGTCCGATGCTTGATCACACTAGCACGTAATTGTTGAAGGATATCCCGAGCGTTGATCATATGTTCTAGAAATTGTTGTACCTGTCCTGGCACTGTGTCAGTCACCTTTGCTAGTCTTTCGGCTCATGAAGAATATTTCTTGGCATGCGATTCAACTATGTCGCACAAGTCGATGAAGTCATTGGGTGTGCCGAACTCAGGCAATTTGATATCCTTCATCACCTTGTTGATCTCCGGACCTAGTTTCTCTCGGATTCTTCAGTGAGGATACAGAGCTAATTTTTCTTGATAGTCAGAGGGATCTTTCCTGTAATCAAAATTAAAATCGTTTAGAAATGGCTTACAAAACAATATTCAGAAAAATATATGTAAATATGTAAGTGTGAAGAATCCAGACCGGTGCATACTTGTAAAGCTTGTTAAGCCTAATTGTTTGATACTTACGTGATCTCTGCAACCTTTTGAATTACCTGCATCTCTGTTAGCGTCGTCATTTTTCTTCAATTAGGGTGGGTTACATCTGCACGTCGTAGCATGAACGATCAGGTACAGAAAACGCGAGATTCAAAGTCACGCCAGTGGTCAGTTGGCCCTTGGGGTTGGGAAAGGATGTCAGAGCCGAACATGTGCTAAAAGTATGAGAAAGTTACAAAAGAGTGGGATATTTTCGTAAGGGAAGTCGTTAAATGCTTTAGTTCGAGGAAAGTTTCTCAAACAGAAGTTGCATCAGCAAGTGCATCAACCATCATCAGCTCATTATGGAGGCTGGGGAATTTAAAAATAAATCGATACGATCATACCACATATTCTCTGCAAATCCTATCGGCTGCATCTCACACACCTCAGATCATACCCTTCATGCGTATGTGACACATAAATTCTTTAAAACATCTCGTCGCAAGGAATCCAGTGTTCCCTGGCACGTTTCGACTCATTTCTCACTCCGTTATAAATTATAGATGTTATGTATGTGCTCCACTTACTAGTCAAGGTTATGCACTGACTCATCTTGTGAGACCATATCAATAAAATTCTTTTCTTTGGTCCTTTGTCAAGTCACCCATGCATAAGGTAGATACATTTTCGCACCATGGGAACTCCTCAAAACTCAAGATGGGGTTTGTGAGGCAACCGAAGTGCCAGGATTGAGCCACAAAATGCTTGGGACTCATTCTTGTTTGTAGTGGGTGTTCCCGAGGCTTCAAAGGGATATTCCTACCTTCGCACGGAAATGATAGTCTCACCTCGTGTGGAGGATAAAGTGGAAGAAGTTATAACAGAAGGGCATAGGTTGGAAGCCACGCTTCCTCAATAGTAGATACCGCAGAAGAGAGGAAGCCCCCAAAAAAATTAGGATGTCGGGGGGGGAAACCAAATCTTGATTGAGTCATGCACACGATCGACCAGCAAGGAGATCCTAATGTGTTCTATCCAGCTAGAGTCTGTCGGAACCACAAGTCGAGGAAGCGGGAGCCGAACGAGAAAGAGAGAAGCCTCAAGTTCTAACGTGACCTAATCCACAACTGGAGAAAGCATAACTCACCATAGCTGAACTTTACCAATAGAATAGATAATTATGTCGGCAATTGGTGGCAAAGAACCTTGAGGTTTTAGCTCCATAGGGTCTTGAAGGGAAAGCAACCTGGCTCAAGCGAGAGCTTCAGGAAGCACAATATATGATCATGCAGTTGTGGGAAGTGCAAAGAGTATCGGAAGAACAAAATATGAAAACACCTCCGGGAGTGCAAGGCAGCCGGGGAGAAAGTCCGCACGCAGAAGAGGCATTATGGGCAGATTCTCTTTTGCATTTTCAGACGTGATGCAAAATTTTGATAGTCTTCCCTTTTTTCTTGTGAAAATTTTCATGTCCTCAATTTAACTGGGTTGGTCAGCCAAAAGGTGTAGACAGTGTCTATTGTATGTAATCTGAGCCCGATGGAAATATAAAAAGTCTCGAGATTTTGAAGAAAGGATTCTGGTCATAGTAGTTGAATGCATCATTTTTTTCTCTTTGTGTATGAATCTATTCACTAGTACATTTGGGTAAAATTCCGATGGCAAGGTTCGAGGCAATTGCCACTTTATATTGTTGGGAGAACGACAAACAACAGACCCCATCAAACGTCGTTTCACATGAAGTCTCTTTTCCGATGACATAGATTTCGTTGTTATTGCGACGTCTTGGAGGTGGCAAGACCGACGTCTTGAACGTGGCAAGACCAACGTCTTGAACGTGGCAAGAGAGACGTCTAGAACGTGGCAAGACCGACATCTTGAACGTGGCAAGAGAGACATCTTAAACATGGCAAGAGAGATGTCTGGAACGTGGCAAGAGAGACTTCTTGAACATGGAAAGACCGACGTATTGAAGGTGGCAAGAAATATGTCTAGAACGTTGCAAGAGAGACATTAAGAGGTATCATCTTCGACATGGTTGCTATGGGAGCGACACTCCAAGATGTCTCAATAGAGACTGTGTTGTAGGTACTTAAAAAAAAAATACAATATCAATACTGAGAGGGACAGGTACATTAACCTTTGCTAAGATACTAGCCATATCAATATTTAAATATATATCATCTATCTTAGGCAAGGTTGGTTGGGGAGGAGGAATAACTTCCAAAGGGGGTGTTGTATAATGAGGTTTAGGATCACTAGGATATGTCTCGGGTGTGTTATCATAGAAACTCACAATTGTTGAGCTAAAGTCCAAAATCTCAAGTGCAATCATGCGTAATAAGACTGCAAAAATATACTAGAGAGTAAGTCCCTATTTTTAGATAGGATCAAAATAACACTGTACTTTCTTGGGTATGTCGAAACAAGTGCCATCCAATACAAGATCCTATATACCAATGAG
>ML782970.1:25741-38200 GCA_009831015.1 Picea engelmannii
AATACAAATCTTTATCATACCTACTATAATTCGTTTTAATATAAGATAGGTTCTTAGATTAATAAGCAATAAGATGTCCTCCCTATTTAAGAACTATAATTAGTTGGGTACATCCTTCTTGTAGAAGTGCATGGATTTGTAATTTTATTTATTCACTTTCAATGAGGGTGAGGCATTATTCTAGGGCATTGGTAAAAGAGGCTCTTCAATGTGACAACAGGTTTGGGGGTGTTGGTGAACCTTGAGGTTCAATCAAGGCGTCTTGTTGGGAAGCTAGTAGAGGTTGTAATGAGGTCGAGGTGGGTTGAGTTGTATTGTCTACTTTGGTTTGTTTGAACATGGATAGATGGAGACACTTATGGAGAGCAATCTAGTGGATTGCATCATTGCGTGATATGGAGACAAATATTGGATTGGAAGAAGAGTGGAATATACATTTTTTGTCGTCCTTTATGAGCATATAAATATTATTGTATCCATCATATTGGGTGTAGTGGTCAGTTTGGTATGGTTTTCCCAAGATGATATTTGAGTAGTTGAGTGGGGTAACCTTGTAAGTAGTAGAGTCTTTAAAGTGAGCTTCAGTTAAGAACACATTTCTAAGATACCAAAAAATGTTGACCTCCCTCATTGACCCAACCAAGACGATATGGTGTAGGGTGAGTGATTATAGGGAGAGACAAAGATTTTACGAAGGTTGAAGAGACACCATTATTTTGATAGTCATTATCTAGAATGAGGTGGGCTATGTGATCCTTGATATCATAATTATTGGTAAATGACAATTCTTTGTTTGTATAGTGATGATCACATGTCATGAGGACTTATTTGGGATCAATTTTGGTGGGTTTTTCCACATCTATCATCGATGAAACATTGGGGAGAGAACATGGAGTAATTTGTGGTTCAAAAAATAGATCTTTGTCATTGCAACATGCAATGCTCATCGATTGAATTAGTTATGCTCCTATGGAAGTTACAATACTAGCTTGGGAGTTGAGGAAAATAAGGAGGGGTTTTGGGGAATGGTGTTGGAACATGAGTGGACCTACTTTGAGAGAAAGGTTTCTAGCCCAATTTGCATTCAGCTGCTCAAGCTCACTGAAATGCAAGAGACAAAGTAGAACTAGTAACCATAGCCACTTCATGATGTAAAGAAGGTAGTAATCCATAATAATTTTTTATAGTAAGTATATGTTCTTTATCTGAGATGAGAATCTAGAATTGAAGTATGGAAAAGATTTCAATGCATTGCTAGAATTTCTAACCTAAAATCTATTTGAGTTGTAGCTAGAATGCATAGATAACTTCATAATAACTAAAGTTTCTCTAAAATAGATACACAATAATATGAGACACTGTTATTGGAGTCATTGGGTATGGATGTGTTGTCATTTAATGTTATGTAGAAATACGAATTTCCTCCATCTTTAACTTGCTCCCACCAATGAGTAACAAACACTTCTAAACGAAAAATTGATAAACTTATGTTGGTTGGTTCATTCATGTCTAATTGAATGTTAAAATAGGATGAAATTGTCCTAATAGAATAATCCACCTGTTCTCCATCAAATATGCCAACAAACTTGGGGAGAGTCACATGTGACTTCTAGTAAAAAATGTGCTTGGAACTAGACCAAGTCTGAGTATTCTATGCCTTCATAGCTACCACATGCTCAATGAGTTGTTGGAGAATAGGGATCTATAGATCCACCACTGATAGTGCTCGAGTGTGAGAAATTGCATCACCATTCTTCTTGTTAGGATCCATGTAAACCCTTGTGCGCAAGGGCATGGAGAACTATAGAGTTGTAGGTTGCGCGTTGCTAGAAGGATGGAATTCAAAAGTCCATGGTGGGTGGGATTTGAACCCAATTCTACCCTATCTTTTTTTTATCCAAGGAATTAGATCTCGACTTGAGAGAGGGTATGAAATACTATATATGAGAGAGTATATCCATGTTGTTTGCTTGTTGAAGCCTATAAGGAGTATATCCTTATTTAAAAGAAGTTGTAGAAGCTTGTAGCTGGGATGGATCCCCATTTGTGAGAGGCTATACAATCCTTGAATATAACACTATGATATCAAATTGATACAACAAACAAAAGTTCAAATGTTATAACTCAATAATATGTTAAGATGACACACATTCTTTCTATTATTCATCTTTTATATAGAGTGTTGAGGAAAAGATATGAAATGATCTTACTCAAGCATTTTCATATCCTACATAACTAAAGCAAGATAGATGGGAATATCACCCTATGTTTATAGCCATCAAAATTAGTATCCTAATTCACAAGTATTGATTACAAGTGCTTAGGATGGTTTTTTATAAATAAAAGCTTGCTGAAAAAATCATTATTTATGTGATTTTCTGAACATAACAGATGATGGAATAAATATAGAGACAGAAGTAAAGACACCAAGTCAATAATCAAAACATATGAGACATAAAGCAATCATTTATTTCATTCCAATTCATCAAAACAATTGTTCTCTTTACAAAATTTTATGAGGAAGTTTTGGACCAAAGTCCACCTTAGATGTCCCCGAAGAAACATACAAAAGGATTTCTGACAGAAAGTAAAAAACTGAACTGTAAAAGCTGGATCAGCTTGCCACATATGGTTTCCCACTCGACTCTGCACAATTTCCTTTTTTAGTCATGAAATTTAATTCACAAACAGACAAGTCTACACAGACTATCAAACATAGATCAACACCTCTGAAAAACAAGTGTCTGGATGATGTAATTCAGCCCTGAATCTTGTTGTCTACAATAGGACCCTGCTATCATAAAAAAGAATTAGGCTTCTAATGAATTAAGGAATGAATGAAAATTGAATTATCTCAACAAAACTCAAAGAGAAAACCTTAGTATACTTCTCCTTATATTCCTTTGTTCCTCCTTTTTCTTTTTCCTTTAAGCAAATTAGAATTGGTTGAAGTAGTTGAACTACTTCTTTAGTTAAGTTAACTAAAACTCAACCAACTTTTTTTAGTTAAGGGGGAAAAATAATAAAATCATAATAAGGCTTTTTAATAAATAATAACTAGTAGGTGGGACCCCTTGTGACCCCCTTTAGTTCTTAACAATCATAACACAACTAGTTAATCAAACAAAACATCCCTCCTTGTGACTCCCATCATCAATTTCATATTTGACAATTTATATCAATGATAATTGAAATTATTTCCAAACATATATTACCCATATATCCAAAAATAGTGTGTTGTCCAAAAACTCAGAAGTCAACTGTTCTCAACAACTAATAAATAAAAGCCAAAATCCATATTTTCCACTCTGGGAGGCAATCTTTCCTTTGTTGCTATTGTCACCTTTTGATCTCTCTGAATTTGCCTTATGATGTGAGGAGCCTTTAGGCCTAATCTCACTGATCACATGAGAGAAAACATCTCTCAAATGCATATGGGATGACACGGATTTTGCAGAGTCATTTGAGGGCGAGGAGGGGGCAACAATGGATTTTCCTTTGTCAGAAGCATGGTGGGCCTCAATTTTTAACCTTTTTCTTGCATGGGAAGAATGTACTGGTGAGTGGACATGGGCATCTTTGGAAATTTGATTTATAGGTGGAGGAGTAGGTAGAGGTAAGTTAGGCCAGCCACGATGTTGGGAGACTGTCGAGTGGACAATCTCTTTCCATCTGTCATTTTCAAGGACTTCAGGTTGCAGTGAGACATGAGGGGGTACTGGGATACCAGGGACCTATGTGGATTGGAAGGGAGGCCTTTTAGGCCTAGGTTGGACTACTCCTTGCCCCATCCAGTTAAAAAATCTAGCTTGAAATAGCTGGCCTAATTCTTGCGAGTTTGCATCAAAGTGTATAGAGAATCTTGGCCTTCTAGGGCCCTTGTTCCAATTTCCTCTTCCTCGGTTACCCCGACCATGAATACCTCTGCTGAAAAAGCTCATTCCTGTATGCATTATTGATTAGAAAATAGTTTCTTGAACAATCATACATGAAAACTCTTTTAAATATGAAATAAAGTTTGGCTCAACAACATATCAGACTCATGCAATCCAATCCATACAAATCGTTTAATAGTTGTCGATGAGCAGGGGGTGAACAAGGGTTATGGGATATGTGAGGGGTTGTATTAAGAGAAATAATTTAAAATGAGGGGTAAAAGATCATGATTACTGCTCACAGACATCAAACAATCAACTGTATCGTAAACCAAAATAATATATCACTGTAATTCGTCTCTGCAATCCTTTAACTATCATAATACATAATTCATCTTAACTATAATTAAATTTTAGGAACATGGATTGGACAGTGAATATGGGAAGGCGAGGGGATTGTAATGTGCAAAAAATGAAATAATGGTAGGGAAAAGAGTGAATATTGTTCGTAAAATCAATTAAGTAATCCATAAAACAGTTCTATATTCAATGCAATGATCCAATACCAATTAAACAACTATTGTGACCAATTAAACCATTACTATGTGTTAAAACTTGTTCACTGTCCCACATTTAAATCTTCAACCCTTTTATTTAACACAATGTAACATCATACTCAAAATCACTATGCCTTTCAAACATCCTGTAAAAATAATTTTATTTCCTTTCATTTCTTCCCTTTTATATTTAAAACAAAATTCCAAGGAACACACAATCATATTTCTTTAACTCTGTTCATCATATAAAAATATCAACCACTGTCCATAATTTCCAAATCGTCAAATCAAACATAGACACATGTCTCTCCTGAGTTTCCCAGACTCTTTTAAAACATGCCTGATTCCATTCTTTTGACAACATTAACAATTAAATTTACAATGAAAACATACTACATAAACCCTGTGCTTCATCTCTGATGGTGCAAAAAAACAAAACGATGCATGATATCTCCATAACCATACACAGTAAACAACCAAATCTTAGTCATCAAATTTCCAATTTGTAACGATCCCGATCGAGTCAAATTAAACACACAACAACCACCATCTTCAATTTATACCATGCTGTAGGAACACACATACCAACGCATAACGAAAAGAGGCATCTCAGTGATTGTACATTATCGTTTACCCCAATCAATCAATTTATAACAATGCTGATTTATCGATTCAACTAACACAACAAAAGGAGGCAGTGACTGTATACCAATTATCATTTCTAGTTACAAATCTCCAACAACCGATCAAACAGAGACGAGCCAATAATCAAAGCCAATGTCAATACTACTCAACAAACTTATGAAAGTCAACAATATATGAGACAGAGTGCGGTTGGTTGAGTTTATCAAAATCGGGCTCTGTAATCAATGATTATAAGAAATAATCAAGGGTTCGTTCGATCACCAAAACATAGGGAGATTGGAGGTCAACCATATCAACAGTGGGTGAGAAAATTCGAGACAAGAACGGTGGAAACAAAAGCATCATAACCCTTAGCTTTGTAAAATAGGGTGACAATTAAACACTAGGTAGGGTAGTCCATGATGCAGAGGAGCAATGATTTCTCACTGGAGATTAATCAATATCAAGAATGCTCAGAGTCATAACCCCCGCGCTCTTCTCAAGGGCCGAACAATGCTGATGGAAATGTAGAACCTAGGCACTACCCACAACCCTAAAGCATACTTATTGGCATAATGGCCACCCAATAACCAACTGTGCTAATGCCAATACCACAAAATAAAACCATGACCAGGTGAAAAAGATATACAATGCCCAAAAGGTGGTTCAAAACATACACAACAACCCCATAGCACTGAATACAACTGGGTATGGTTACTGTTAATTGTGAGGAGGTAGACAAGAAGGCTAACAGAGCGAAATCTTACAACATATCCATAAAAACATCAGAGAGCCATCACAGTTTCCACCACATAGAACAACCAATGAAATCACAACTTCAACCATCAATTTTTCCATTTGCAAACGAATAACACACACAGTCATTCCAGAGAAAACACCCATGCATTTACATAGTTTCCAATCTCATGGAAAACAAAAGCCAACACATTATCGAGCAAACGTTTATTTCATTACAGAGCGAATTCATGGATGGGAGAAAAGAACCATACCTGTAACCAATGGCCTGAAAAATGCGAGATGGTCGAGCAGTTCCTTCTGTGCCTAAATCTCGAAGATTAGACACAACGAAACCAAATGAACAATAACCATGCTAGGGTGACGACCCAATGGGAGAGGTATGGAGTGACGTGAATTTACTGCACGTCACTTCCATCCTCCATTCATTCAATTTTGTAGTACACGACATCCAACCACAACCATACCATCAATCCATGCTATTAACTCCATGCTTCGAAACTTTCACATATTGCTTGCCAATTGCGCCACCCCAATCATATTAACCATTACCAAAACCATACTATAACAAATATCAAATGCGCCCAATATAACTCAATAATATTCGTATAGCCACTAACATTGCTAGTTAGGACTAACACTAATTTCATTTGCACATAGTATAACATAACATAGTATAGTTTAGTTCCCTTTCTTGGATATTTTTTATAAGTCCCTTTCCATTGCTCTTATTTCTTGTTGTTACTAACATTGTCTTGTGCAGGTGTAACAGGTAATGAATCAGGGTGCCAATAGAAAATGTAATGATAGTCAATATAATCCATTCATAACATGGCCTTTAGAGATTAGAATAACGAAATCAACACATAAAATGCATTACCCATCTGCCATTCATTCAAAAACAAAACCAATATTTCAACATCAATCATGTAGAACCCTGTAAGCAACATATAACAACAACATGAAATGTGTGAGAAGACTATCTCTGATCCTCCGGTCTACAAGGGGGGTCCCACCTACTAGTATTATATATCATTAGCATAGTTTAAATAATAGGCTTTAGCAATACTTTGCGGGCGAAATCCTCATTGCGATTTTTATCATCAAAATAGAAAACATATAATTAAATAAGAGATAGTCATAATCAAAGATGACGATGTGTGCAAGGAAAATAAAATATAGTAAACTCTAACCATCCTAAATAATTAATAAAATATAACCAATTCTAATAGTCACAATAATAAATACTTAGAAGCTCATCATATTAATAATTAATTGATTCTCTTTTGTAAAAGAAGAAAACCCTAAAACTTAATTATTAAAGAGCTAATAAAAGTGAAGGCCATAAATTGTGTGTCAACAAAGATCCTACCTTCTCCATGCCAAAAATTGATAACTTTTTTTCCAGATGAAAATTTGCCCAATTATTTTAGGGATATAATTTTTTTACATCACAGTGCATTTCAACGATCACTTTTGAAAAAAAATAAAAATACTTTCTCTCATAGCTAGAGGCAAAAAACATAAACCTCATATACTTTCCAATTCTAGAAGCATCATTCTAACTAGACTGTTACAAAAGTCTGAAATTCACAATCTCGAAAAGAAAAAGGACTCTAGCACTCTGATGCAAGAGTAAAACAACCTCCAAAGTAGATACTAGTGAATTTTATAGATCTCCCTGGGGCCTTCAACCCCCTTATACCAGCGAACAAAGGAGAGCTGTCCTTCTGGCTCCCCAAGATCCTGCTTGGATAAAGTATCATCTTCTGAATTGAAGTGCCTGTAAACATGGTGAAAAATGATATTCTGAAATTGATTAATAAGAACTTTGATTATGTTTTTCCAGCCTTCTAGTGTGCTTACCTGGAGTCTACCCTTACTCGTGAGCCAATCGATGATCACTCTAGAGACTCCCGTCACTCTTAGATTGTGGTAAGACACTAGATCAACAATCACAAGGGAGGCCCAGGCAGCTAATAATTCTGCCCTTGTGTTTGAACTGCTGCCACAATTATACATCCATCTGATAACCATGGAATCTTGAATTTTTATAATACCGCCCACCCCACATACAACTCCATTGATCTGAGATGGCCCATCGAACCACACAAAATCATCACCCAACTGATAACTTATGAAAACATCCAGAACAAATAAGAATCAAATGCAACTTTATCCTTTTTATGAATATGGTCTCGCTTGTCTTCTTGCACGAGATTGGAATAACAGTTTTACTTTTAATGAAAAATAATATCACACATGTATAACCTTCCATGCATGTTATGCAAGAAGAAGAAATGAAGGAATATCTAGTCCATCCATTATTATTCTTCATCCATTATTATTCTTTGAAGGATAAAGGTCTAAGTGTTATGCATCACAATGAGATTGATGGATAGAAAGAAAGGGTGGATGGAATCGTAAGGAATAGATAACAATAAAGGCCCTTGAATTCAGTTTGGCCCATAGATCTCATTATTGAGTTGAACCCATTATTCTTGTTTCCCCATGATCATGAAGTGTAGATGAAGGATTCCAAGAAAAAAATATGTTTCAATACTTTCAAAAATATATGAAAATAGATTGACCCCTAAATCTCATTCTCGATTTGAAAACATTATTCTTGTTATCCCATGAGCATGAAGTGTAGAAGAAGGATTTCAAGAAAAAAATATGTTTCAATATTTTCAAAAATCTCTGAAAAGATCAAACCTTAAAGGAATCCTTGGCCTTAAAGTTCAAGTTGAACCCATTATTCTTATTGCCCCATGAACATGAAGTGTACATGAAGGATTCCAAGAAATAAATATGTTTCAATACTTTCAAAAATATCTGAAAAAATCTCTCACCTTAAAGGAAGCCTTAGCCTTTAAGTTTGAGGACAACATCCCAAGCTTACATAACGTTAGACCCCCTATACAATGCACTACTTTTGAAATTAGGCATTATTTTGACTATTGGAAAGGTTTTTTGAAGCTTTATTGTTGTAAGAAGTTTTTGAGTATGTATATATTATAAATGATTTCCAAAATAAAATCTATATTTATTTTGGGAAAATGAATCTTTTGTATTTTTGGCATAAATTTTCACCTTGACATTGAAATTGAGCATTCCTTACACTATTGCAAAGATTTTGTGGAGGGATACCTTTTTTTTTTATTCCCAACTGATGTGTATAGGTTTTCAAGAAAAACAAAGGAATATTTTAATAGAAACATGTGAAAATGTGTTGGGACTAAAAAATAGTGTATAACAACAAAGTGATATCGCTCAATAAGATCTTTCCAATCCTATAAGGATAGATCCATTTTGAAGTCAAGTTAAAATGTTATGTCAAAAATAAAAATAAAAATAAAAATAAAAATGTTTTTTCATGTTAAAATATTTCATTTTCATTCTTTTCAAAACACACACATAGGAAGTATTTGATATTATTAAGAAATTCTGAAAGATAAATGATGACTTAAACCATACATTGAGGTAAAACATTATGATAAAAACATCATTTTATTAAATAATAATTTTTTTGTGAAAAGGTCTAATATCATATTGATTGAAACACTCTTACCAACCATCATTTTCTAACCATCCTTTGAATCAATCACTAAATTAAAATAATCATGATGATATGTGTCATGGACCTGTAGTTTTCTTAGATTGTTTTTTCCAATTTGATTCTGCCCAAGTCATTATAGCACCTATGGTTGTGCAACACTACCTTGCCTTAGTTGTAGTGGTTTGGACAACCTGCAACTACTACAACTAGATTATGCCTCTTCACATAAGGTTTTCCCATAACTTGACCTTAGTCTACAACAAGTTAGATGCCCAACCAAGTCAACACACTTAGTTCATCCAATAAGCAACACCATGCATGCATCTGATCGCAACCATAAAACATTTCAACAATACAACACTTAGCCAATTAACAGTATGCAAGGAATATAAACATCCAACATAATAAAGAATCCTTAATACACAACACAAGTATGGTGGTTGACACCCAAGCCATGTGCCTAAACACTTTATTATACAAAGAATGTTTACATGATACAATGGGGTGTTGCAACCCAACTATAGAATTACAAAGAGACCAAAGAAAAGTAGCCTCATGCCAAACTACCTAAAAACCTTGTACAAACCAACCCAAGAAGAGTCTTTCAACGTAGCTCCTACAAGTCCTATTCCACTCTCCATCTCACCAAGGTAGTCCAAGTCGTTCCATTGTGCCCAACCCTAAACTTGGCACAATTACATAACTCCTTGTACTCCTTACTATGTGAGCTCTTGTATGCTTCTTTGTAGGCCTTGTCACTTTGAGGCATACTCCTATATATACGAGTCTTATTGTGCACTAGTTAGCCAACTTACTCATCTTCAATGACTTTTCCACTGAGTCATATGTTGTGTCATTCCAAACTGTGTCAGATTTGTCGAGGCCATCCTAAGCTCATCCAAGTCATCATGTCTGCTCAATCGTTCTGTCCACCCAGGTCGTCTTTTCCACCCAAGTCGTCTTGTCCACCCAAGTTGTCTTATTTTCCAGGTCATCTTGTCCACCCAGGTAATCTTATCCGCCAGGTCATCTTATCTTCCATGCCATCTTAATCCCATTAAAGGAAAATTTTTCCACTCATGTTGGTTGAACCATTTGTCCCAAGTGCACCCAACTCATCTGATTCTGCATGACTGAACCTAATACACCCAACTCAATGATGAATGTGACCCATAGTTGTGTTCCACATAATCATGTGCCCAAAGGCACCTCAACAGTTTGTTGCAACCCCCAAGTTGGACCACCTAACTCCATCAATCTGTATAAGTCTAGGAACCCAAGTCATCAAGAATTATTATATTCATTTGTCATGCCAATGCATGTTCATGTATGAGGCTACCTATTACAATATTACTTTACCTCTAGCCAATTTCATCCAACTCCTTCAGTGAGTCTGACTTTCCATTGTATACAATGCACCTTGTATGTTCACAAGTGTGCTCAAGTATTTCTATGATGGCATGCCTTGCCAATGGGCCAATGCATCCACTATCCATGCCACACCTTGCCAATGGACCAAGGCACCCAAATCATCCAAAGTATTCCTTGATAATGGTCCAAGGCATCCATCCAATGTGCACCTTTCCAACGAACCAAGGCAACTCAACTGGTTTATATAAGGCATTGTCTATTGAAGATGTCCATCTATGTCAATGTGAAAAAGGTACATGTCACCACTCTAGGTGAGGTTCTTACATCCTCCACTAAAAATAATTTTCATCCTTAACAACATCCTAAGAACCTCTCATCCTCAAGTTATTGTCCACATCCATGCATTCATCTGCAATTGACATGCCCAACTACTCCACATTGTTCATGAAAAGATTGTCATGAAAACACCCTCCATCCAATCCTCCTTTGGACAAGTGACACTTTAACCAACTCTATTAACAATTCCACTGTTATTGTTTCCTCTTGATATTGCAGCTACATTTTGATCCTATAATGTTGGGACCACTTACTATGAATGCAACAATTCAACCTTCATCAAGAAGTTTGTCAAGTCATCCAAGTGTTGCACACACTTGACCTACTATGGATTTTTCACTTTGACTAACTCATCATGCTTTTTTGCATTGGATCCCTCAAGTATTGAATTGGTTGGGTGATCAGTCCAACTGTCACATCCAATCCCTGAGCACACACATCTTCATGCCTGATAACCAATCTTTTCCTTCTACAATTCAGTCACTTTGCACAACTCTTTTAGACCAAGGTAATTTCTCAAAGGTGCACTAGGATCCACCACCTACTCATAGGAAATGAGCCAACTTGTTGTATCTCAATGAAAATTCAATGGAAAGTGGCTGCCAAGACCACTGCTAACATACACAATCCATCTAACATATAAGTCATGTGAAGATTGTAGAATATCACCATACTTATATGTCAAATACCTCAACAGAGGCACGTTTGAACCAATTCTTCCCCCGCCTTCTTTCGACAATTGTTCAATTTCTATGTTATCTTGTCAATCATCTCACCCAAGTGTGCCCAAGGAGGGTTTATCCACTTCCTTGTTCCTCACATACCAAAGTCACCATGCCCTTGCCTTGTCATCTTGATCCACTGCCAATTATCTTAGCCCATATAGGTTGAATGCTTCCTTGTCAAAATCTTTTGTCATATTCATTTTCCTACTCAGGTCTAGGACATCCTTCTTGGCCAAAAAAACATTTTCCAACATATCCATTACTGTCACCATGGTATCCATTATGGATTCAAGCAAGTGATTATTTTATCTAACACTTTCACTGCTCATCCAAACTGTCCAAGTCTTGCACATATAGACTTGTTATTGCACCATTAATTTGAGGAACCTATGATGCAGGAGAATCGTCAACAAAGCACAAGTGGAGGACAACTGGGTACACTAGGGCACATTTTGAAGAATTTTAAATTTTGAAGAAAGCATATCACCCAAATCTTTTGAAAAGAATTGCAATTAATGAACATCTTTAATGCTATGGAGTTGGATGATTTCATGAGGACATCAGAGGATGCATTTTCTTTTAATGAAGCAGAGTATAGTACAGATTCATTGTGTTCGATCTTATCTGTCTGTCACCAACATTTATTGTAATAAATT
>ML782970.1:39368-53781 GCA_009831015.1 Picea engelmannii
TAATGGCTTTTGACCTGTGAGTAAAATGGTTTTATTTTCATTATAATATCTTCATATTCTTTGAATAATTAATTATGCATTGATTTAAATTAGCTTTAGTCTTGTTTATGAATACATGGTTAATTGCTATCATTTATATATTATTTTTTTCAATCTTTAAGAATCTATTATCCCAAAAGTTCTTCTTGGACCATATGATGAACATATTTTGTTGAAACTATATGAGAAAAGAATTTACTCTTTGGATTTTGTGCTTTTGTAGATTGTGCAATGTTAATATTGTTTCTCATATAATTTTTGAATATGAAACTTTATTTGTATTGAATTAGCTTTA
Organism: Picea engelmannii; assembly: GCA_009831015.1. Taxonomy (NCBI): domain Eukaryota; kingdom Viridiplantae; phylum Streptophyta; class Pinopsida; order Pinales; family Pinaceae; genus Picea; species Picea engelmannii. Next base: position 39,703 of record ML782970.1, read on the forward strand.
GACTATTCTACATATAATTTTTTATATCATGCTTTTCTTTATGTTGTTCATTATCTTTTGGTTTAGTTTATATCTGTGATTGATCATCTATTCAAGTATTTTGAGTTTACATCTGATGCTAGATAGCTGGTAACACCATTCCTGAGAATTGGAATTTCTTTCATTTTCAGTTATTGGACATTTCAAGGTCACAAGATATATAATTATTTATTTTCCTGTCGTTATAAACTCACTCCAGAATATGAAACACTTCCTTGAATTTCTTCAGGAAGTATTATGCTTTATTTGTCATAGGTTTACACTTGACACAGGTTAAAAGGAGCTCATACAAATACAGAGAGATGAATTTAGCTTAGTATTGTTGATCAATGAGAGGTTAGTAAGTGCATTGCATTCTTTTATTCAGATTTGTGTATATATGAATGAGACGATGATTGCATTAATTAGCTTTGACTATTTCTGTGTCATTGTTTCAATTGTATTTACTTAGTATTTATTATTTTAAAAGATTTAAACTAAAAAAAACAAAAATATTTATGTTCTTGTTCTTACTTTATCTTATTTTGAAACATTATTATAAACATTCATTTTCGCAAGATTTCAAGTAAACCTTGTAAACTATATATACATTGTTTATAATCATTTGTATATTCACGTTTCTTTTTAATAAACATTAGTAAGTAATATATCATTTGTTAGAATCATAGATTTTAGATTAGTTTCATTTATTTTATTATTTTTAAGACTTTAGTTGGCCAACAGAGCCATTACACCCGTCGGGTCATTTCATTCCAAACGGCTTGGGTTATTTAGACAACCCAGGTCCGTATTTGACCTTCCAGTTGATGGTGTGTCACTTACACCCGGAAACACCCTCTTATATAAATATTTATATTGTTTCCCAGTAGAGGTTGTTGGTGTTAGAATATTGGGTGTGCTTGTTTAACCATAGACAATATAACGATATTGTCACCCAACCATAAGCACTAATTCCACCCCCGAGCACCTTGAACTTGACAGAGAGAAAAATTATGGTGGAAAACCAATAGCCAACCAAGGCTAATGCACCAAGAAAATATAAACAAAACTGATAAGAGATTCCAACCTAGAAAAACTGAAAATACAGATTCCAGGACTGTGGCAACAATTATTCCCCAGACTTGCGCACTATTGGACTTCTGCAGTGCACACAAGTGGATTTCTGCAATTATGAGAGATCTATCTCAAATGAGAACTAGTGTCCTATATTTATACTGCTTTTTCCATTCTGTCTGGGATGACTTCTCTTTCTGGGTGCTAAAGACTTACTATAAAATATTTTCTTTAGCCGACTTATCTTCTAGGGTTATCCAAGTCTTTTCTTTCTTCCGAAAAATTCTAATCTCATCAAAGGTAAAAAATAGAGGTTAATACCTCTCACAACTACCATAATATCAACAATCCCTCCTAGCTAGGGAGGTATAACAAGTAATGGTCTTGAGCACAAACAAACCATTCAACCGGTGGCATCATTATAACCACACAGGCTATCTCATGATTGAATCACGAGCACCGTCATCATTATCCATATGGACAATCTTCATGACAATTAGTACAATATCATATGATAGAACACAATTGTGTCTATCCATAGTAGTACATAACTACTATCCAGTGTGTTATCTCCTCAAATAAATCAATTGAGATTTTTCATTTTAGGTGATAGGATGTCTTTTAAAAAAATACTTTTAAAATTTTTTAAAGCTCATTTTCTCAAAGCTTTATGCATGTAATAAAGTTAAAATAAACTTTTGTTTAGTTTTTATTTGATCTAATTCAAATCTCAGGTTTCGGTGGCTTAGTTGAACATTTCGATTGTTCATTAGCCACCGAAAGCCTTATCTTTTGGTAGCATAAACAAAGGAATTTAGGACTATTTTAGCCACCGAAATCGTAGAAGTGGGGAAAGAGTCAGCATGTCCTTTCACACGTTTCAACTAACAGGTTTGAAGTTTTATAATTGCAATAAGCTGCCGAAAAAATAGGAGAACGAACCGTTCACGACTGGGAGCTGATCTCTATATGATATAAGAGAATATTTCCATATTGTTGTATCATCAAGCCATATTCTTACGCACCCTCCATCATTATAGTTATTGACGATGATTGCTGCAAATCATCAACCATTCTGTCGCATCCCTTGTAATCAGTGCCACGTTCTAAAGCTCGCCTCAGTTTTCTCATTTCTGTCACAGTCGAGCCGACTCTCCCTAACTCTACGCTGTGTAACTCTCCTCCGAAATCCATTTCCTTCGATCACAGGTGTGTGGAAGCATTGTGGAAAATGAAGAAAGGAGCGTCAAACTTGAGGAAAAATATCGACGACATCAATTACTTGGAATCTCACCCGAAGGTATGTCAACTGTTCAAGGATGCATGGTGTTATAATTTTTGCAAAAAATTACAGAGTTCTCATCACCAGGTGGCAGAGGCATTTTCCCTCAATTTCGATGGAAATAAAGAAATCATAGGTCGGGATGAATTCGAGATAGATGAATCCCTCATAGTTGAAGTAACAGAGCTTCCCAGGACTGGAGAAAAATGGTTTAAAACTATTGTCACTAAGAATGTTGAATTCAGGTCTTATTTGAAACCAAAACACATGGGTTTGATATGGAAGAAAAACATTCCTGTGTCTTTCCTTGAAGAGAAATGGCAACAGTTACTAAAATCCATAATGGTTTATATAACTTGTGAAGGGCGATATAACAGAGTGATAATTTACCATTTTAAACTCATAAATCATTTGACTAGTAGAAAGCCACTCAATCTGCCCTATTTTCTCCACAAGAGATTATCCAAAATGGCTCACCAAGTCAAGGCCAAGCCCAATAAAGTTGCAGGTAGATTATCCCACCACAGTCTGATTAAACTTTTGGTTTGTGAGCTGTTGCAAAGAAGACGCAAAGAGTGGAATTACTTCTTGTTCTGGAATGATTTCCAGACTGAGGTACAACCAGAGGGTAAAAAGAGTCCTCATTCTAAGAAGTCTTCTACTCCCAGAAGTGGAAAGAGCTGGAGGAGAGATATCTCTCCAGCTCCAATTAATCAACCCCCTCTTGCCTCTAATCTTGATAAAACTAAGAAGAAATTAAATTTCAACAGTGAAAAAGAAAAGGCCAAAGAATCCCCAGTGAACAAAAGCATTCTTAATCTTCCTTACACAGACTCAGAGGATGAAGAGCACTAGATTGAAACAGGGCACGAGGATTCAGTTGCCACAGTGCGTGAAAATTATGTTTTTGTAGATATATACACATCAAGTTATGAAGACCTTCTGTCACCTACACCTCAAGAAGAACAAGAACCACAAATTGCAGATGCCTCATCTAGAAAATGAGTGAAGCAAAGTAAATCTAAGGAAATCAAGAAGCTTAAGAAGAAGTTAGTCGAGCAAGAAGTGTTATAAAGGGTAATCAAAACCAGGTATGAAACCCTGTCGAATAACTTTGCAGAAAGCAACTCATCCTTGGAAAAATTAGCTCATGAAAGCATAAAGGAAAAGAAAAAGAAGGACAAGATTGTAAAAGACTACAACAACTTATGGAGAGTAGCTCAAGGCTTGAAGAAAAAGGTGAGGGCTTTGAGGAAACAAGCTATGTCTTCAAAACACTAGGCTCAGACACATGCTTCTCTTGAAACCCTAGTAGAGGTGGCAGTTCAGTGCAATGAACCATAGGCAACCAGTAACCCTACAATCTTTGAGCAAGATGCAGAAGCCTAAAAAGATGAGTCCTAAGGCGTTTTTGAGCTAAGACAAAAGGTATTTTTGAAATTTTGATAATTTCACTAATCTCAGGTTTTGGTGGCTTAGGTGAACATATCGATTGTTCATTAGCCATGCAAAACAGATCTTTTGGTAGCTAATTGGTCCAAATTCTGTCTACTCTAGTTACCGAAAGCACTGATAAGGAAAAACGTTAATATTTTTGTATAGGTCCAAGTTTTCCTTGTCCAAAAGCCTTAGAAATGGCTCAAATCAATGGAAGATAATTAATGACATCCTTATCAAGAGTTTTTTTTGGTTTTGGAGATTCTCTACAAGACAGAAAGGTAAAAAACGATTAGCTATTTTCAAGGATATGAAGCTATTTGACTATCAACAAGTGTCATGTTCAACTCCTCCCATATCACATGAGATCCAGCAGCCTCGGAAGGCTCACTACACCTACCAAAGAATATAAAGAACATAAAGATCATTCGAGAATTTGAATTGACCTAGTTTATAGGATCTTTGCCTACTTTCTTGGGCCAGTTATTGATTTTCTATTTTAGGCAAAAGTTGATCCAGTAATCTAGGATCTTGAAACTGTTTGTAAAGGGCTATAAAGCCCAAAACATTTGATGAAAAAAAAATTCAATTTTGAGTTCTGTAATCCACTGTTATTATGATAAAGACACCTTCTTTAATATATTAAGCCTGCAAGCTTCTTTCATTGTTATTATCAGACTCTCTTTATATTTTTCTATGCCTATGAGTTGAAATCATTTCTTTGTCTATGTTTAAAGGTCCCATGGTAACTGTCATCTTACCTTTGATTGTTAAGCAAGAATCATAAGCATCCTTTGATAGTTTGTTGACCCATCATATATATTGTTATGTATGTTCTGGTTAATTGATTGGTTTTCTTATCCATTTGATCTACAAACCTATATTATAATAGCTCTTGAAGGCCTTGTACTGCATGAATATAGCTAGACTATCTTGAAGATACAATCTAGTGAATTAGTTATTCATCTTGATCCAAACCCACACCCATTATTGAGAAAATAATTGTAAAAAGTCCAGTTACCAGGCATCTCTTAGATACAACCTAGGAGAGTTTCCTGGAGTGATAACAAATTGGCACCATTGCTGGGGAGAGGAGACTGAAGCTCAACTTCCTTGGGAGATGACAAGATCCAACTTTGATGATAGACAAAGTTTGGACACATTTTCGGTTGTAATCATCTATCTGGCGACTCCATTGGAACAAAGTGGCTCTGAGAAGGGTTCATACCAAGGAAAAACAAGAAATACCACTGGCATCACCAGTTCCAGATTCTGAGAAGATCATCAGAAGTGGAAAATCATTGCAAAGACAAACTTCCATATCTGCAAGAGAATCTGAACCAGGTATTTCAAGAAAAACTTCTTCTTTTGTATCTAGAGAACCTCTTGTCGAATCCCCTTCTGCTGAAACTTCTAGTGCTCAGAAAATTGAAATTGTGTCAGAAAGCTTGAAGGGTGACGAGCCTTCAATTTCCTCTGATGTTATAGATTCTATTTCTGAGCATGTTACTATATCCAACTTAGGATAAGAAGTTAATCCATACAAGAAGATGACTCTTTCTCTTCCTTGAATTCTTCACCAACTGAGCCTGTAGAGAGTTTTTTCCATACTCATACCAGTCTTCCCGTTCTTGAAGATATTTAATAAGATCTTTCCTCTAAGGGTGAAGAAAACTTGGCCTTGCTGCTCGGTCAGTTTTAAAGAGCTTCTTACTTTCAACCTTATTCAAGAAACACATTCCAGGGTAGTCATCCTACCAGTGCTTCCCCTTCATTCCTTAGTGAAGTAAGACTACCATTGTCTATAGTCTCACCTATCCCATCTCAGCCATCATCTACATAAACTTCTTCCTCTGCAGCAACCCCCAATATTTCCATGACTACCCCTTTGACAAAAATGGAACAAATCTTAGCCAATAGGTATGCCCCTCTTGTGTTGTCCAATCCCTTATCAGCCATGCCAATAGAAGATTATCAGAAATATATGCCAAAGTTTACTAGATCTGGGGATTATACTGCTGAAGAACATATAGAATCTTTCTATGCTTATGCTAAGAATATTAACATTTCAGAGGAAGATGTTTGGACCAGAATTTTTTTGCAGAGCTTGGATGGTCAATCCAGGAAGTGGTTCAAGGAACTGCCAACAAATTCAGTGGCAGGTATTGAGAAATTAGATGAAGTGTTTTTGAAACATTGGGGAGAAAGAAGAGACCTCTTATATTATATTACTGAATTTGGAAATCTAAGAAGAGAAAATGGAGAGTCTGTCTCACCAAAAGATTCAATAAGATGTTTGGAAAGATCCCAACAGAGATTAAGCCAACTGATGCATCAACAAAGATTACTTACTCTTCTGCCTTTGATCCAAAATTTTTCTTAATCCTTAGAGAAAGAATGTCATCCACACTCTCTTTAATGCAAGACACTGCTCTCGAGGTTGAATCTAACATTATGGCATCTCAGAAACTTAAAGGAAAATTTGAGAGAAAGAAGTCGTCTACTGATCCTCCCTCTTCTTCAAATACCAAAATGGAAAAGATGGCCAAGATGTTGGAAAACTTGACCTCAGAAATGTCAAAACTGAAAATTCAAAGTCATCAACCAACAAGAAGTAAAGAGCCTAATGCCTATGCTCCTAGGAATCCCAATGCATTCCCTTATAGAAGGAACAACTAGCAAGTCCAGATCCTTCAGAGAGACAAGAATGCAGCTGAAGACCAAAGGATTAGGGCCCCCTTCGAAAATGCAATGCTAGAAGAAGAGCAGGAGCTATCTCATGATGAAGTTGAAGAAGAAGACGACATCAATTTCTTTGGGGATGAAAATGATTCCTCCTTCTTGACACAAACAGATTATGAGGAGGCCTAGATGGACGAGCAGTTTCATGAGGCAAGCATTGAAGAATATTTTTATCAGATAGATGATTAGCCAGGTTACAATTTAAGATCTAAGATTTCCACTCCAAATCCATTGCTTGTTGCCCCCGGAAAAAAGAGAGATGTTGCTACCAAGTAGCCTACTTCTTCTGCAAAGCATACCTCCACTCCTGCAAAACAACAACAAAAGCAATTGCAACCCGAAGCTAAAGAAAATGTGTCCCTTAGATCTCCTTCTAATGAGGCAAAACCTTCAAATAAAATATCATATTCATTTAATTTTGAATCAGAAATTCAGAAGGTGAAAATACCTATGCCATTGACTAAACTTACGAAGAATGACATATTCAAGTCTACTATCCTGAAGTCCCTTCAACCAAAGACTCCCCCAACTGCTGATTATGTAAACCTTCAATATGAAAAGCCCACAATGACTATAGGAACTATGGTAGAATACTGAGATGATTCTTGTCCACCCTTCTACATATCGCTGAATATCCATGACAAGATCCTTCACAACTGCTTGCTTGACTCGGGAGCGTCACACAATCTTATGCCTAAAGCAGTGATGGATGAACTTGGGCTTGACATCACAAAACCATACCATGATCTCTTCTCTTTTGACTCTAGGAAAGTCAAATTCCTCGGCCTCATAAAAGACCTTGTCATAAACCTTTCCCAGCTGCCAATGAGAAGCATGGTAATGGATGTTGTAGTGGCTAATATCCCACCCAAGTTCGTCCTCCTCTTGTCGCGTTCATGGAGAAAAAGGCTAGGAGGTACCTTGAAGATGGATCTTTCGTATGCCACAGTCCTGGTGTTTGGAGGAGAGCTAAAGAGACTTTACAGAGAAAATCAACTTGCCTACATCATTAGTCATTGGAAGAATTCTATAAACCATCCCATTTATGCACTAGACACAGACTTTGGGTCATGCATTATGCATATAGATGATTCTCAGCTAGCTCCTTTGCAGCTCACAAAGCCTACTAATTATCATACTGATGGAGAGATTACTCATGTGTGGAGCATGTTCTTTGTTGGTTCTAGTACCAAAGACTCAGTAGGTGCAGGTGTAGTTTTGATTTCTCCTTCAAAAGAGGTTATTCATTTGTCTTTTAAACTTGATTTCAAAACTACTAATAATATAGTAGAGTATGAGGCTTTGCTATTGGGATTAAATTCTGCCAAGGAGATGGGAATCAAAGGACTAAAAGTGTTTGGAGATGCAGATCTCATCATACAACAAGTGAATAGTACTTTCCAAGCAAAACATGTCAGGTTGAAAGCTTACAGTGATGAGGTATGGAAAATCAGGGACTCTTTCTCCATTTTTGATATTTCTTATATACCTGGGGCTATGAATCACCTTGCTAATTCCCTTTCTATCTCAGGCAGTATGTTCATTCCTCCCATGCCTCCCAGACTGAATTATGAAATCCAAGTCAAATATAGACCATCCCTACCCGACAATATCAAATATTGGAAAGTCTTTGAAGATGATGATGAGCTTGGTAGATTTATCCAGGTGGTAGATGAATTTTCTGATATGCATATTGACCAGGAAAATCAAAATGTAGAGGAATCCAAAAAGCCTAACTTAAAAAGAAAAATGGATCAACATGATATTGTTCAGCTGCCCAACAATTATATACCTTGGGCTTTGGTGCCTCTTGAGAAGCTTTTCGACCAAAACGATGTCCCATACAAACCTGATAAGAAGGAGAAGAATCCTGTTGTCCATGAGCACAATATAAGAAGCCAAAGTCATCCTAAATTCATAAATTTGTCCATTGAATTAACTACTGACCAGAGGTCAGAATATTGTAGCATTATGAAGGAATTTGCTGATGTTTTTGCCTGGAAATACAGTGATCTAAAAACCTATGATCCTAATGTCATTCAACATAAGATTCCCCTTGAGAAAGACACCATTCATTTCAAACAGAAATTTAGACCTATCAGTCCTCTCCTATTACCTGTAATTGAAAAAGAAATAAAAAATCTTCTTGATGCCAAAATCATAATCCCATTAATATACTCTAAATGGATTGCAAATCTAGTAATAGTGAGAAATAAAAATGGTGAGATCGGGTTATGCGTTGATTTTAGAAACTTAAATAAATGCTCAAAGAAAGACAACTATCCCCTACCCAATATGGAACACTTGCTGCAAAGAATTTCAGGGGCCACTGTCATGTCTTTCCTAGATGGCTTCTCAGGACATAACCAGGTTTTTGTACATCCTGATGACCAAGAAAAACCTACCTTTACTACTCCTTTGGGTACCTTCATGTACACCAAGATTCCATTCGGGCTAATAAATGCTGGGGCCACTTTTTAGAGGGCCATGGACATAGATTTCATGGGAGAGAAGGACAAGTTTGTCCTCATCTATCTCGATGATATCATAGTTTATTCTAGCTATCATGAAGAGCATCTGAAGCATCTGAAGCATCTGAAAAGAGTATTTTTGAAATGCAAACAGTTCGGGATTTCGCTGAACCCCCCAAAAATCTCAATTTTCTCTCAAGAAGGGTAAGCTCCTAGGCCACATTGTTTCAGCAGAAGGAGTAAAAATTGATCCATCTTGGGTGGAAGAAATTCAGAGGTTGTCCATACTAAGGTCAAAGAAGGATATCCAATCTCTACTCGGTAAGATAAATTTTGTCAGAAGATTTATTCCTAATTTCGCTAAGTTAGTGAAACACATAACCTCTATGATAAAAAAGGGATCTCAGATAAAATGGACAGAAAATACAAGAATTTCATTTCAAGATATCAAATAGGCTATCATGGAATCCCCCACTCTAATTAGTTTGGATTATGCCAAGAACTTCTATATTTTCTCTTTTGCTTCCTATGACACAGTGGCAACAATCTTGTTACAAAAAGATGATGAAGGTCTTGATCACCCGGTGGCTTTTTTTCAACAAATCACTCAGAGACGTTGAACTAAGGTATGATCCTATAGAAAAACAAGATTATGCTCTCATTAAGTCATTAAAATATTTCAAAATTTATATCCTCCATGTAAAGGTTGTTGCCTATGTTCCTTCAGACTCTGTGAAGGATGTATTGACTCAGCATTATATTGATGGAAAAAGAGCTAAATGGATCGCAAAGCTGATTGAGTTTGACATAGAAGTTAAGCCCACTAAGCTAGTAAAAGGCCAATGCCTTGCTAAGATTTTGACAGAAGAGAACTGTGATCGTTTGGACATAAATTTCATTGGGGAAAGTTCAACAAGTTTGTAGATAGGGGTAGCAGCAGAAGAACAACATGGTAGCTAGTAGGTGGCCGAGAATTTGTCTTCATGTGAGTGGTATTAAGGTATTATTCATTTTTTACAGAAGTTGTAGGTTTCTCCTGAACTTAGCATGACTCAAGCCTGAGCCCTTAAGCTCAAAGCAATTAAATTTTGCATTAATGATAATCTTTTGTATTGGAAAGATCCCGCTGGTTTACTACTAAGATGTTTAAACAAAGAAGAGTCAAATGAAGTCATGCATTAGTTTCATTCAAGTATTTGTGGAGGCCATCATTATTGGAATACCACAGCTCATAAAATCTTAAGGGCTAGGTATTATTGGCCTTTTATTTTTTCAGATGTGTGCGCCTTTGTGAAATCTTGTGATAAGTGTCAAAGATTCACAAGAAAACATCAACTAAAATCTCTGCCCCTGAGACCTATTGTAGTGAATGGTCCTTTTCAACAGTGGGGTTTAGATTTCATAGGCGAGATTAATCCTTCATCTAGTGGTCAGCATAAATGGATCTTGGTAGCCATTGACTATTTTACAAAGTGGATAGAATCAATCCCCACTATAAATGCCACTCATCAGGTCGTCATGAAATTTCTCTATGAAAACATCCTGATCAGAATTGGTTGCCCAAAAAGGCTAGTGACAGATAATGCAACATCCTTCAAATTTGATGCATTGGTTGACATGTGTAAGTCAATGGGAATTCAATTGGTACACTCTACTTCCTACTACCCTCAAGGTAATGGCCTTGCCGAGTTGTCCAATAAGAGTCTAGTCAGAATCATCAAAAAGCTATTAGAGAAGAATCAAAAGAGTTGGGATTCTAAACTAAAGTTTTCTCTTTGGGAAGATAGAGTAACTAACAAGAAATCCATAGGAACTTCTCCCTTCAAACTAGTTTATGGCACTGGTGCCATTTTCTCCATTCAACTAGTTTTACCAGTGGCTAGGTTTTTTTAGGAGGAACAAACTAAATCAAATGATATGGTGAGAAAAATGCTTGACTTGGTAGAATTGCAGTAGGTCAGAGAACAGTTGGTGGATAAATCAGAAGCTCATCAAAAGAGGATCAAGGATACTTTTGACAGAAAAGAAAAGGTGGATGACTTTCAGGTTGGTGACTGGGTTCTGAAATGGGATGCAATCAGACAAGATAAAGGCAAGCATGACAAGTTTGATTCTTTGTGGACTGGTCCTTTCATGATAACTCAAGTACAACACAACAACACCTTCATTCTGCAAAGTTTGGAAGGTGAAGAAATGTTTGGTGGCCTAGTCAATGGGCGTTTTTTGAAACTCTATTTTATCTAAGGCTTCAAAGCCTTGTCATTGTAATTTTATTTTCAGTTTTTGTTTTTGTAAAATAACTCCATGCCCAATGGAAACACTAGTAGATAGGTTTAAATTTTCATTTTTCAGGAAAGGCATTGGTTCTGTGGTTCTTGAAACCTCACAGGGAGGCTTTCACCCCCAATAGGAGCCAGTGTTATCTCCTCAAATAAATCAATTGAGATTTTTCATTTTAGGTGATAGGATGTCTTTTAAAAAAAATACTTTTTAATTTTTTTAAAGCTCATTTTCTCAAAGCTTTACGCATGTAATAAAGTTAAAATAAACTTTTATTTAGTTTTTATTTGATCTAATTCAAATCTCAGGTTTCGGTGTCTTAGGCGAACATTTCGATTGCTCATTAGCCACCGAAAGCCTTATCTTTCGGTAGCTTAAACAAAGGAATTCAGGGCTATTTTAGCCACAAAAATTGTAGAAGCGGGGAAAGAGTCAGAACGTCCTTTCACACGTTTCAACCGTCGGGTTTGAAGTTTTATAATTGCAATAAGCCACCAAAAAGACATGAGAACGAACCGTTAACGATTGGGAGATGTTATTTGTATGATATAAGTGAATCTTTTCAGATTGATATATCATCAAGCCATATGCTTATGTACCCTCCATCATTACAGTTATCGACCATGATTGCTGCAAATCATCAACCGTTCTGCCACATCCCTTGTAATCAGTTCCACGTTCTAAAGATAGCCTTAGTTTTCTCATTTCTGTCATAGACGAGCCGACTCTCCCTAACTCTACGCTGTGTAACTCTCCCCCAAAATCCATTTCCTTCAATCACAAGTGTGTGGAAGCATTGTGGCAAATGAAGAAAGGATCGTCAACCTTGACGAAAGAGATCAACGACATCAGTTACTTGGAATCACACCTAGAGGTATGTCAACTATTCAGGGATGTAGGGTGTTATGATTTTTTCAAAAAATTACAGAGTTCTCATCAGCAGGTGGCAGAGGCCTTTGCTCTCAATTTTGATGGAAAGAAAGCAATCATAGGTCAGGATGAATTCGAGATAGATGAAGCCCTCATAGCTGAAGTAATAGAGCTTCCCAGGACTAGATAAAAATGGTTTAAAACTACTGTCACTAAGAATTTTGAATTCATGTCTTAGTTGAAACTAGAACACAGGGGTTTGATATGGAATAAAGACATTCTTGTGTCTTTCCTTGAAGAGAAATGGTAGCAGTTACTAAAAGCCATAATGGTTTATATAACTTGTGAAGGATGATATAATAGAGTGATGATTTACCATTTTAAACTCATAAATCATTTGACTGGTAGAAACCCACTCATTCTCCACAAAAGCTTATCCAAAATGGCTCATCAAGTCAAGGCCAAGCCCAATAAAGTTGCARKTAGATTATCCCACCACAGTCTGATTAAACTTTTGGTTTGTGAGCTGTTGCAAAGAAGAGGCAAAGAGTGGAATTACTTCTTGTTCTGGAATGATTTCCAGACTRAGGTACAACYAGAGGGTAAAAAGAGTCCTCATTCCAAGAAGTCTTCTACTCCCAGAAGTGGAAAGAGGAGGAGGAGAGMTATCTCTCCATCTCCAGTTAATCAACCCTCTCCTACCTCTAAGCTTGATAAAACTAAGAAGAAATTAAATTTCAACAGTGAAAAAGAAAAGGCCAAAGAATCCTCAGTGAACAAAAGCATTCTTAATCTTCCTTACACATACTCAGAGGATGAAGAGAACCATATTGAAACAGAGCATGAGGATTTAGTTACCACAGGGTGTGAAAATTCTATTTTTGTAGATATATACATAACAAGTTATGAAGGCCTTCCATCACCTACACCTCAAGAAGAACAAGAACCACAAATTGCAGATGCCTCATCTAGAAAATGAGTGAAGCAGAGTAAATCTAAGGAAATCAAGAAGCTTAAGAAGAAGTTAGCCGAGCAAGAAGTTCTAGAAAGGGTAATCAAAACCAAGTATGAAACCCTGTCGAAGAACTTTGCAGAAAGAAACTCATCCTTGGAAAGATTATCTCATGAAAGCATAAAGGAAAAGAAAAAGAAGGACAAGATTGTAAAATACTACAACAACTCATGGAGAGTAGCTCAAGGATTGAAGAAAAAGGTCAGGGCTTTGAGGAAACAAGCTATGTGTTCAAAACACTAGGCTCATACACATGCATCTCTTGAAACCCTAGCAGAGGTGGAAGTTCAGTGCAATGAACCAGAGGGAGCCAGTAAACCTACAATCTTTGAGAAAGATGCAGAAGCCTAAAAAGATCAGTCCTAAGGCGTTTTTGAGCTAAGACAAAAGGTATTTTTGAAATTTTGATAATTTCACTAATCTCAGGTTTCGGTGGCTTAGGTGAACATATCGAGTGTTCATTAGCCATCGAAAGTAGAGATTTCAGTAGCTAATTGGTTTGAATTCTGTCTACTCTAGTTACCGAAAGCATTGTTAAGGAAGAAAGTTAATATTTTTGCATAGGTCCAAGTTTTCCTTGTCTAAAAGCCTCAGAAATGGTTCAAATCAATGGAAGATAATTAATGACATCCTTATCAAGAGTTTGTTTTAGTTTTGGAGATGCTCTACAAGACAGAAAGGTAAAAAACGGTTAGTTATTTTCAAGGATATGAAGTTGTTTGGCTGTCAACAGGTGTCATGTTCGACTTCCCCCATATCACATGAGATCCAACATCCTCAAAAGGCTCACTACACCTACCAAAGAATATGAAGAAAATAAAGATCATTTGATAATTTGAATTGACCTAGTTTATAGGATCTTTGCCTACTTTCTTGGGCCAGTAATTGATTTT
>ML782970.1:58104-69001 GCA_009831015.1 Picea engelmannii
TTTATCTCAAATAAAGTAGTATTTGATCTCAATGTGTTTCGACCATTCATGAAACACTGGGTGTTCTGATATCCTTACACAACTCTGATTATGGTCGAATCTGGAACCTGATCAAATAATCCATAAATCATCTTTCTCAGCCATACTACTTCTGTACATGCCTCACATGCTATGATATATTCTACTTTTGCTATTCTAAGTGCGACATAATTATGTTTCCTGTTGCTCCAAGATATCATAGTGGAGCCCAAGCTGAAACACATCCCTGAAGTACTCCTTCTGTCTTCTGCACTTCCTGCCCAATATGAATCTATGAATCCATGAAGTTGTATATCGCTAGATGCAGTATGTCGTAAACCATAGTTTAGTGTCCCACAAATATATCTTAGAATATGCTTTGCAACTATCCATAATTCCAAACTTATGAAGAATATTCACTGCATGCTTTCCTTGTCCAAGGAATACTTCACCACTCTTCTGCCATACTTCTAGTCCCAAGTAATAATGCATGAGACCAATATCTTTCATATTGAACTCAGAATCTAGTTCCTTTTTACACTAGATGATGAGAGACTCTTCACCTTTCAAGAATAAATCATCGACATACAGTAGTAGAATCACATGTGTATTGTTCAAGACTTTGTAGTAAATATTTGGATCTGCATGACTCTTGGAGAAACCAAGTCTTATTAGGTAGCTATCTATTCTGGCATACCAAGCTCTTGGAGATTGATTGAATCCACATAAGGATTTATTTAGTCTGCAAACATGAGTGTCTCGGGAGTGTACTTCAAATCCTTGAGGTTGTTCAATGTATACTTCTTCTTCAATTTCTTCATTGAGGAAAACTGTTTTTACATCCATCTGATGTAAAATCCATCCCATGGAAGAATCAAGAGACATAATGGCTCTAATAGAAGTATATTTGGAAACAAGAGAAAATGTCTCGTCATAGTCTTCTCCCTCCTTCTGGGAGAACCCTCTAGCTACGAACCTTGCTTTATATTTTTCCATGCTTCCATTTGCTGGATGTCTAATCTTATAGACCCATTTTGAAGTTACTACTGATTTTTCTTTAGGTTTAGGCACAATTTCCCATACATCATTTTTCATGATGGACTGGTGTTCTTCTATCATGGCTTCTTTCCATTGTTTCTTATGATCTACCTCTTCAAATGTGTTGGGTTCTTCATTTAGAAGATTTCTCATACATGCTACATAGCTGGAGAATCTCTTGGGATTTTTTCTTTTTTCTGAAGGTGCCACTTGGGGCTTTGTGTCTTTCTGCTTCTTGTAGGGTAGCTTCAAGCCAAGCTGGATGTTTCTTGGTTTTGGGTACAATGTCTGATTAAATATTTTCACATGGTTTCATCAGATGATCAAGTTATTTTGTTTCTTCATTCTAACTTTCTGAAAGACATGTGTGTTGGCACAGGGGAAGAACCAGGGTTCAGCTCCAAGAGTGCACCAACAAGCCCTAGCTACTGGCCCTTTCGACAACACCTGTGAAGCAGATGCAGTCTCACCTGAAGCAAATATGAGGGGGTTGCAGGACATAGATGTCTACAACCATGGGAATATCAAGTGGATCTATTACAAAAACAACACAACATGCATCTATGACTTATCAAGCTAGATCTACCCTACACAGTTATAGATCTGATCTAATAAAACAATGCAAATAAAAATATAATAGTGGATGAGATCAAAGCATCAACCACACACACAACACAAGATGTACATGGTTCAACCTCTCTCTAGGGCTACGTCCACAAAACTATTCTTATGATTTATTAAGGTAAAGCATACAGTTCTTGTCTGCGTTCTCATCTCACAGATCTTCTTCTTCTTCTCTCTTTCTCTCCCCTTCCTACGCACCCAACTATAGGACCTGACCTTCGCACACAGCTGAAGATATTACAATACCAGAAGGCTCACTCTCTTAACACTTCCCTTTCTCAATACAATGATCTCTCACACAATACTATATCTAGATCAACAACAATATCGTACCAACCCGACCCAAGTCCTCTTGACCCTTATTTATACCTTATAGTACCTCATCGATGGCCTTAGGTCGAAACCTAGGTGCCAAAACCCTAGGTGTCTAAAACCCTAGGCATGTCTTTCCTTCCTTCTCGTGCGGTGCTCCAAAGCATCTAACGATGGATTTTCCCCACTTGATGAGTTGTCCTCGATCCATATTTCTTGATGTTCTATCATCTTCAATCTCCTCATCCCACAACTTGCGTTTCTATACTTCACTCCATCTTTTCTTCTCTCTGCTCACTTCGACCCAGTGACAATCACTATGTCTCTGCAAAGTGCACATTTCACCTTTTCTTCCTTGTTCTTCGCTCTCTTCCATAACCAAGGGCCAACAGGCCCCCAACACTCACCTATGACTCATCCTGAGGAACTTTGGATCTGATTCTTCTCCTTTACTTTGAGTTTGGGCTGCGTAGTGTAGCCTTTGCTTTTTGCTCTATGCCTCTGTCACATCCTTGTGAAGACTATATTTTCTGTGTCTAGTACCCAGTTTCAACTACACTTGGTACCTAGAACCTTTTGTTCCATGTTCCTACTGAGGTGTGCGAGGCAGCTGGTTGTCATAGTACAACTTCAACCGACTCCCATTTACCAATCCTTCCTTTCGTTCTCCCTTCAATGTTTCTAGTTGCGCAACTCCCCCTTTGGTAACATAAGAAATCCCGTACGGTGTGAGCCAATGCGTTCTGAACTTCCCAGGATGTTTCAGGAACTTACTATCATATAGAAATACTAAATCATCTTGCTTGAATGCCTTCTTCTTGATGTTCCTGTCATGATAGGCCTTCTCTCTTCCCTTCTAAACCTGCTGGTGGAATCCTGCAATAAATCTGTCTTCTTCCAGTTCAACCAACTATGCAAGCCTCTCTTGAACAATGCTGGTCTCATCCATACCTGTAAAGGAAACAATTCTTAAGCTTGGCACTAAGTATTCCATTGGAACAATAGCTTCAAGACCATAATCCAACTTGAAAGGGGTCTGCATTGTTAATTTCTTGCAAGTGGTTCTATAGGCCCATAGTATTGTAGATACTCTTAAATCCCAATCATCTTTGTTCACATTGCAAATCTTTGTCAATGCGGTCTCCAAGATCTTGTTGAATGCTTCAAATTTTCCATTTTCTTGTGGATGGTAAGGTGTACTCTTCTGATGGTGGAATGCAAATTCTTCAGTCAGGGCTTCAACTATCTTGTTGATGAAGTGTGTGCCTTGATCTCCCATAAGGATTTTGGGGCATCCAAACCTATTTATTATGTCATCAAATATAAAACGTGCAGCTGTAGTTGCACTACAGTCTTTTACTGCTCTGGCTTCGGCCCATCTGGTTAAGTATTATGTCACAGTAATGATATACCTTGCTCCTGTGTGCTTTCCTGGTGGTTTTATAGGTCCCACGAAGTCAATGGCCCACTTTTCAAATTCTTGTAGGGTCATTTGCGGAACTAATGGCATTTGATCTCTTCAAAATGGTTTTCCAACTATCTGGCATACATCACAGGATCTAGCATAATCTTTAGCATCTCTGTGTAAGGTAGGCCACCAAAGGCCAGCTCTAAGAACCTTCTGCGCAGTTGCTTTCCCTGCAGAATGTCCTCCTATGATGCCTTCATGAGATTCTGCAAGGATCAGTGGTCACTCTGTCTCCATAATGCATCTCCTTAATATCACATTGGGTCCCATCTTATATAGCTGACCAACTATAATTGAAAAGTCTGTAGCACGCACCACTAACTGTTTCTTCTGGGGAATTGTGTACTCACTAGGTGCCATTCCTGTTGACAGGAACTGGACTATGTCTGTGAAGTGTTCATCAATCTTTCTAATGGTGAGCAGCTATGCATCTGACAATGTATCCTCCAAACTGGTGGGTTCTTCACCATGTTCCAACCTCGACAAGTGGTTAGGGCCCTTGTTCACTCTTCCTGGCCTAACTTTGATCTAAAAATCATATTATTGAAATAGAAGAAGCCATCTACATATTCACCCCCCAAAAATGGCTTGTTGACTAGGTACTTTAGCGTGGAGTGATCTGTGAACATTTTAAAGTGTCCTCCCAACAAATAGTGGCAGAATTTTTGCAACCCATACACCATGGCTAATCCTTCTCTCTCAGTAGTGGTGTAATTAATTTTAGTTGTAGATAGCTTCCTGCTAGAAAAAGCTAACAGATGGTCGATATCCCCTTTTCCAGGTTGGGCCAACACTGCTCCCAATGTAATAGAAGACACATTGACATGCACATGAAACTCTTTGCTCCAATCTGCAAAAACCAGAATAGGCACAATAACCATATTTTGTTTCAGTGTGTCAAAGCTCATCTGGCATTCTTCTGTCCAGCTACACTGACAATATTTCTTCAACAACTTCTCCATTGATGTTGTAATTTGGGCATATCCTTTAATGAATTTCCTATAATATCCAGTATGTCTTAGTGCAGTGCGCAGTTGTTTGACTGAAGTAGGAGGTGGCTAATCAACTATAATTGAAATTTTTTATGGATCAACTAGAAATCCCTGCTTGCATACAATATGGCCTAATAGTACTCCAAATGGTGAGAAGAAGATGCACTTCTTCAATTTCAAATCAATTTGACACTGACTGCATTTATCCAACATTAGCCTTAGACATTCAATATGGTTTTTCAACAAACTAAACATAGTCCAGTCATCAAAATATGCTTCTAAACATTTATGAAAAAATTCTTTGAATGCTTCGACCACCACCCTGAAAAAGATGGCTAGGGCATTATTCAGTCCAAATGGAATCACTGTATATTGGTAGGATCCCCATTCTATGGAAAACATGGTCTTGTGGTCGTCCTCCTTGGTAATCTAGATTTGATGGTATCCTGCAAATCTATCTGTAAAAGAATATACCTCCTGGCCTCCCACATTGTCTAACACTTCGTTAGTGAATGGTGTAGGGAAGGGGTCATGCAAACATGCATCATTCAACTTCCTGATATCCACACATATCCTGATTTCTCTTGTCTTCTTGTCTTGCACGACCATAGGGATAATCCACTCCGACTCTTCGATAGGTTCAATAATCCCTGCTTCCTGCATTCTGTCAAGCTCAATCTTCACTTCTTCCTTGTATTTTGGGTTCAATCTATAGGGTCTTTGCTTGACTGGCCTCACACCTAGTTTCAAAGGGATCCTCATGTCTCCCATAGGACTGTTGATACCCTTCATATCAGTGAACTTGGTTGGAAACAAGTCCTGATATTCGTGCAGTAAATTTGTAATCTTGTCAATGGTAGCATCATCCCAATAATCTCTGACATTGACAACCTTCAGTGTCTCCTCTGTCCCAATGTTGACTTTTTAAATCTTGATTCCCTGACCAATAAATGGTATCTCAACTCCTAGTCCTTCCACATTTATTTGGCCGTCTATTTCTACGATGTTCACCTTCCTAGGATCATCATCGTCATCGACATTGATGTTGTAGCATCTTTGCAATTTATGGAGAGGTGCAGTCCATTTGACCTCTTCTTGTTCCATAGGGAGGCTAGATGCCTCCTTGAATACCTTCTTTCTCACAATCTGTAATGATTGGTCTACTGAAGGATATTCACTTTCAAATAAAAAGGTGGTTACAAAATTTTGAATCATACATTCCTAGTCTGCAGTGATGAGGCGCAACTCTGCTTGAAGGTACCAATTGATAAGGGTCGTATATAGTGTGTTAATGAATCTGTGCACCCATTTTTCTTGAGGGATGTCACTCCAGGCCTCTTCTCAGCTTCACATATGGTATTTTGGGAAACTTCAACTAGTGTACCTTACTTTGCAACTTACTACTTGTGCTCAGAATCGTGTTGTCATTAAAGTTCCCCATTTTGTCCAGTCTATAATATTGGTTTTATGTGTCCCCACCATCTTGCTGGTGTAGCTTTTAGGGCCTCATCCATGGCCAATAGTCTTTTTTGTGTTGGTACAATTGCTTCAAAGTCTGATAGGAAGGCTTCTAAAGGATCCAGACCATCAAATGTGGGTACATTACTCACCGTTGTGCCGATCCAACGAACTTCTTTGGTTAATATAGCACATCTTCTGGTAGATACTTCATACATATGTTTTTTCCAGTTATCTAGTGCTTCTTCTAAATCTTATGAACATGTGTTGTTACTTCGCCAACTTATATTCCCATCGACTGTAGGGTTGATGTAATCTTGTTGTTTGGTTGTTAGTTTGTAGATGTTTTCCAATTCATATGCATGGTCTTCTTCTCTGATGGGCTCTGTGTATCACAGACCTTCATCTAGAACTAAGGGTGTAATCACCCGAAGGCCATCTCTTTCAAAGGTCATAAGTCTTTTCTTCAAATCAACTACAGTGGAATTGTTAAAGGCCCAATCGGTTCCTAACAACACATGGTAAGGGCAACTGTCATCGACTATCTCAATTACCTCAAAATCTGCAAATGTTCTTACCTCGTCAATGTCCACAGGGACATGCTCTAATCGTCCAAATGGGCTGATAGCTTGCTGATTAGCCATCCTAAGTCTGATAGGGGAATAAATCAACCTCAGTTTTCCCATTAGTGCCCAAGTTTGCTTCGTCATGACATTGAACTCCGACACTAAGTTGAGGACCACATAGTCTATATCATATTCTCCTATCTGAGCATTCAAGTGTAATTCTTTATTTGTCCTTCTCTTCTTACTAATTTGGTGTACTTCCCTATTCAATAAGGGGTCTATCATTCATAACTCATATTGTCTGATTAAGTTCTGTAGCTCTTGTACAACATTTTCATCCTTAATCAACTTAATACAAGTGTATAAAAATTCGATGAGCTTACTAACCTCTTTTCCTCCTTTTGGCGAAGTCGACTGATCAAATGCCCAAGGGATTTCATATTATTTGATTTCTGGTTGTGTCTTTGAGGAAGAAACTTGAATTTCTTTGAACTCTTACCTTTCTTCTTGAAAGATTTGTTTTTCTTTCTTCACATCAAAATTTTGGGTCTTCTCTGCAGCTTTCCTGATACCTGAGTCTTTTGCGATATTTCCTTGGGTCATTCTATCTTCTCCTGTAGCATCACTTCCTCAAGTGATAACAACAAATCTAGGGTCTACTTCGCAAGGTTTAACATAGATCAATTGCACTTGCGGATTCTACTGGGGTCCTCATGTTTCTTGAAGCTTGGCTAGCAGCACAGGGTAGTCCTCAATGACATGCTCGAAGGAGTTTCAATAACTGTAAGTGGTGCAAGGGTTCTGATAGTCCCTTGCTAGATGTTTGGGTTGCATGCAATTATAACAGATTATTTATCCTCGGCCTCGACACATACCTCCTCCTAGTCCTCGTCCTCTAAATCCACCATGAGGATTGAAGTTTCCTCTTCCTGGGGAGTTATACTGCATAGTGTTTCCTTCTTGATGTACCTCACCTTGGATCTTATATATCTCTCTCGATATTTCATGCATGAGATCATAAGCTATACAATCTCTATCATCATGCCTTACTGATTTATAGAATGTGCAGTACAAGTTTGTGGGTGTCTAAACATATTTCTGCATGTAATAACACTCATCAGGGCGATGTCAATTTTTGCATACTTGACTTGCTTCAAGGGGCTCAGAGCTCCAGAAGTCAAGTATTCATTGAATAGAGTGTAGTGTTCCTTGTCATGACCTTCTGATCTGCATATGACACACAATATGTCTTCTCTTTTGTCTTTTCCCTTGTCTTTCTTCATGTCTTCGAATTTTAGAGACAAACTAGGTAGCTAACTCAAGATATGACTCATACCTGAGCTGGATTCTCCCATAGGGGATGATTCAAGCTTCATGGAAATCTCCAATGATTCCACTTGTGAAGCAATCTTCTACTGCATCAGGGGAACTCTGATATGTGGTAAAAGAGCAGTGATGAACCATTCTTTGTTCTGCTCATCTGGGAACTTAAAGGTCAATCTTCCAGTTAGGGTTTTGAATCTCTGATCGAACTCCCAAACAGGTTCGGCTACCTTTTGCTTGATCTCTTTCAGCTCTGTAATACTTTGGGACTATGAATTAGGTTTCTTAAAATCTACAATCAACACGTTCTTGATTTCATTCAGTGGCTTAGGTTGTGCAAGTCCTTGGACAAGCTTCATGTACTAGCTTAATGCGCGATCCCTCAATGTAGTGCTAAACTGGTTTCTTTTAATAGATTCATCGATAACATTCTTAATGTTCCACACAACCTCACATAGGAACCAGTGCTGATCATGATCTTCAGATCCATCTCCTCTAAAGATAGGGAGCCTCATCTCATCTTCCATGGAGCTACCCAGGCTTCCTGTCTGAGTAAATGTTGAACTGCTAGTAATAGTACTCTGTGGACTCTGGTGATTCTGACTATTCTGATTACTTATCACTGTTGAGGCAATAGGAGGGTTAATAGTACTTACTTGAGTGGTCTGCATAGTTCCTGAGGTTTCCAGCTCGTTCCAACGAAATTCTTCAGCTTTCCCTTCTTTTTCTCCGGTGGGTTCTAAATGTTCTTCATCCATCAGATCTGCTTCTTCTCCACTGTAGAAACTCTCTTCCCCATATTTTTTCTTAAATAGGTTCTCAAGGTGAACCCCTCTGAATACTCTTCCACTGTGCATATGTCCAGCTTCTGTGTCACTGTCGCTATCCGAATTCTTGAACATCATCCTTTTCAAATATTCTCGATCTACTGTATCTTCAAGATGTTCTTCTCAAGAAAAAATATCTTGAGTCTCAACTTCAGGAATTGTAAAAATTTTCCCTTGGGTCCTTTAAAGAAATATCTTTCAACTTGGCTATATGACTCTACTCTATCAACAACAAATTTAATGATATACCCTACAATGGTACTATCAAACCAGTGATCTACTGCTCTGGATACAACGTTATCAACTCTTTTAACCTTCAGGATCAGTGTCATCGTCCAAACCATAGGAGGTCTAAATCTGATCTCGAACTGGGTATCTGCCAACCTACCTAACCACTCGTATAACTCTTGATGGATCCCTCCAAAGAATATCTCATGAATGTTGGTAAAGATATATTTCTCCAACCAATATTCTATACTAAGATTAGGGTTCTTGTTTTGGGCTTCAACGAAGTCCTTCTCTTCATCCTCTATCCACTTTTGAGTTTTTTTCTTCGATGGGAACCACCTTGACATTCCCTCAAGAAGATTCCTTTCCTAGCAACAAAACCATTTGTTGGCATAGGGGCAGATCCAGGGTTCAGCTCCAAGAGTGCACCAACAAGCCCTAGCTACTGGCCCTTTCAGCAACACCTGCGAAGCAGATGCAGTCTCACCCAAAGCAACTATGAGGGGGTTGCAGGACAAAGATGTCTACAACTAGGGGAATATCAAGTGGATCTATTACAACAACAACACAATATGCATCTATCACTTATCAAGCTAGATCTACCCTGCATAGTTATAGATCTGATCTAATACAACAATGAAAATAACAATATAAACGTGGCTGAGATCAAAGCATCAACCACACACAGAACACAATATGTACGTGGTTCACCCTCTCTCTAGGGCTACGTCCACATAATTGTGATTATGATTTATTAAGGTAAAGCATACAATTCTTGCCTGCATTCTCAGCTCGCAAATATTCTTCTTCTTCTCTCTTTCTCTCCCCTTCCTATGCACCCAAATGCAATCACTATGTCTTCCACGAAGTGCGCATTTCATCTTTACTAACTTGTTCTTTGCTCTCATCCATAACCAAGGGTCAACAAGATGATTTCTTCATTAGGATGTTCATACTCTTCTTCTTCTATAGTTTCTTCTACATATTTCTTGAAAGCCATCTTTTGATTGAAGGTTACGTCTCTGCTGACTTCAACCTTATGTTGTTCTGGGATACAGATTTTGTAGGCCTTGGATGATTCATTATATCCTAAGAATATGCCCTTCTTTCTAGAAGGTTCTAATTTCTTCCTTTTATCCTTGGGGATGTGAAAGTAAACAAGGCATCCAAAGATTCTTAAGTGTTCCACATTAGGTTTCTTTCCTAAGAAGGATTCTTCTAGAGTCATATCCTTCAACATGCAATGGGGACTTCTATTCTGAACATATATTGTTGTCATGGCTTCTTCTCCCCACATATACATAGATAAACCTTGATCGTTCAATAGTGCCTTCACAGTTTATTCAATAGATCTATTCTTCCTTTATGATACACCATTTTGTTGAGGATTATGAGGAACAATTAGCTCCCTCCTAACCCCTGTTGATTTTCAAAAGGAAACAAATACCTTGGATGTATATTCTCCTCCATTATCTGTTCTTAAGGTCTTGATTTTCTTGTTTGTGAGGTTCTCTATCTTTGCTCTAAATTATTGAAACTTGTTGAAAAGTTCATCCTTTGTCTTCAAGAGATATAACCAAGTGTTTCTTGAGTAATCATCTATGGAAATTACATAGTAAAGATAACCTCCTAGATATTTGACTGGCATCGAACCGCAAACATATGAATGTATTAAATCTAGGATTTCCTTAGATCTATTATTGTTTCTTGAGAATGGTTTCTTAACATTCTTACCAAGAGGACATTTCAAATTCCTTCATGTGTATATTGTATTTATGGTATTCCGTCAACCATCTTTTTGAGGAAGGGTAATGCTTGATAGTTGATATGAGCATACCTTCTATGCCAAATTTCATTGGGATTAACTTCATCATGTACAAAGGCTTCATCATTTCATTCTAGTAGTATGTATAGTCTTCCTTCATGGGTTCCAATAACTCTAGCATTCTCTATGTTGGAGTCTCTAGGCCAAGATAATACTTTTCCATCTACAAAGGCTATCTTGTTTCCTTTGTCTTCTAGGCAAGATATGGATACAATATT
>ML782970.1:78215-91541 GCA_009831015.1 Picea engelmannii
AATTTATGTAGCACTTGTTTGTTTAGTTAAATTAGTAATTATAGTGACCAACACAATGAAGTTGTAAGACTTCATGGATTTCCCAGGAGTATTCTTTCAGACAGGGATACCAAATTTGTTGGTCATTTCTGGAGAACATTGTGGAAGAATATGGGAATAGAACTATCCTTTAGTTCTGCATATCACTCTCAAATGCATGGACAAACTGAGGTGGTGAACCGAAGTTTAGGAGATTTTTTGAGAAGTTTGGTCAATGAACATCATAGCCAGTGGGATTAGATTCTAGCACAAGCGGAGTTTGCATACAATGACTCAGTGAACATAAGTATAAGAAGGAGTCCATTTAATATAGTATATGGAATGAATTTGAGGGGAGTGTCATAGTTAAGATATCTGGAGCATAGTGAATTTAGAAGTGTTGGAGCCGAAGACTTTGTTGTAGAAATGTAGGAGCTTCATAATCATATCAAAGAGCAGTTGCAAAGGAGCAACAGTGAATACAAATGCAGAGATGATCAACATAGGAGGAAACTTCAATTTGAAGTTGGAGATCAAGTTCTAACACATATTAGGAAGGAGAGGTTCCCAAGAGGAACATAAAATAAAGTAAAGTTGAAGAAGATAGGACCGTGCAAAATCCTAAGAAAATTTGGTGAGAATGACTATGAGATAGAGCTGCCAAAAGGTGTGGGTATATCACCCATATTCAACATTGAGGACCTGTATCCTTACAGGGAAGATGAAACTAGAGGACCCGAAGATCATAAGGAGATCCAATGGAAAAAACAGATGCCCGTAGCAGAAAATCCACAGATGGAGCAGATCATATATAGGTGAATTGGTAAGAAGACCAGAAGGAAGATATGTTTTGAATATTTGGTAAAATGGAAGGGACGCCCAATAGAATATGCCAGTTGGGTAAGCAAAGAAGATATCCAGAAGCATGGAAGGTCAGTATAGGAGCTCATGGACAAGAGTCCATGAATTTTTCAGCTAGAGGAGTATGATGCAGGAGCATCGCCAACAAAGCACGAGTGGAGGACATCTGGGTACACTAGCACACGTTTTGAAGAATTTTAAATTTTGAAGAATGTGTATCACCCAAATATTTTGAAAACAATTGTAATTAAAGAACATCTTTAATGCTATGGAGCTAGATGATTTCATAAGGACATTGGAGGATGCATTTGATTTTAATGAAGCTGAGTGCAATATAGATTTGATGTGTTCGATCTTATCTGTCTGTCACCAACATTTATTGTAATAAATTCTAGTAGTTGAAAGATTTTATTTTGATAGGATAGCTATAGAGTAGTTGGAGGGAAGAGCTCAAAGATCCCCTCTTGTATAAAGCTTTGTATTGTTTCCCAGTAGAGGTTGTTGGCACTCTAGTTATTGAGAGTTGTTTCCATTGTAGCTGAGAGTTGAGAGATACCGAGAAGTAGTATATGAACACATGTATATTTTAGTTGAATGAATATAATAGAGAATCATTGTTCCAAATGCATGGTGTTTTCGTGTCTATATGAATGAATGAATGGTAGACTCTATGTTTATTTGCAATTCTCTATTATTTCTTGTTCTTGTGTTTATGTATGCATTTACATGGTTGAATGTATGAATCTATGAATATTTAAATAAGATTCAATTGTTTCTCTTCGACGAGCAAGTGCAAGTGTGCATAGTGTCTGCAAGGAGTGCGTTGGAAGAATCTATTTTGATTCATAAGCTCAGGAACTATAACATGAAACTTATGTGTGAAAGGAGTGCATAACGTTTGCAAGGTGTGCGTGATAGAGTCCATGTCGGCTCATAAAGTTCTAGAGAGATAGCTTCAAGGAAGTTTGTTGCAAGTAGTGTGCGACAGAGTATTTTGACTCACAATTTCAGGAGGAGTAGCGAGAACCGCCCACAGATAAGCCAAGTTGTGGAGGAAGACCTGTTGCAATATGTGCATAGGCTGAAATTCGACTAAGGGTCATTGAGGGCGTTCTAAGAAAGAAAAATTTCAAGGAAGAACAAGCTCAGGAGGAAGAGTGGCGAGGAATCTTAAAATGGAGGAGTCCTTTGAGGTTTCCCGCAATCAAAAAAGCGATATCTATCCAGGGGGGATTGGGATCATACCAAACCGTCATATATGGGAGAAGTTGCATGGAGGATAGTTGCGAGGTGTTTTGACATTTTGAAATTTTAGAGCATTTAGAAGTGTTGAGAGGTGGGATGGCCGAAGTTGCGTTGTCGCGAGGTGAATATTAACCGTTGGATGCGAGGATACATGTGGAAGGGGATCAAAGAATCTAAGAGTTAGAGGTTCGAAGGAAGTAAGGGTGGAGTAAGTGAAACTTTGTGAAGTCACGAAACTTGAAGTACAATTGGACCGTCAGATCTAGGGAGAGATGTGAAAAAGATCCACAAATTTGGGGAAAGGTGTTTCAGAAGGAAATAAAGGTGGAGGTTGCAATATCACCAGAGCCCGAAGTGGCGAAACTAGTACTCATAATCGATGTTTCCAAGCGCTAGAGAGAGGAGTAGCAGGTAGTTTGAAATTGCAGGTGACATTAAGGGGATCTATGTGAGTGTATAAATTGTTTAGGGTTTGTTGAAGGCCTGAAGAACCAATTTGGTTCCAGGATTTTGAATATCCAAGACCGGGAGGTCACAAAATCCCCAAGAGGGAAGGGGGTTGTGCTGTCAACCTACCAAAACAATATTTTCATGCTATAGTCCAGTCTACCTATACAATTTCTTAAGACCAAGGGAGATTCCCCACCTTTTCCTCCAAGCATCAAGTCATCTTCCACAACTCAACATTCAAAAAAGAGTAACCATTGACCATCACAACCATTTACCTCAAGCACACCAACAATCTATCCAAAGTGTTCTAAGTCAAATGAGTCAGCCAAAATATTTCCATACCTCTTTCCTAAGAGAGGCATGTCCACATCAATAATTTTGTCACCTTAAACCAATTATATTTCCAATATATAATGATCTATCAATCATATGCAAGCTACCTAAGGGGCGTGCCACGTTGTTCCTCATCCTAAGCCCCCACATATAGAGTTGGGGGATCAACTTCCAAGTCAACTTGGTTTGCATTCATGGTTGCACCATATAGGTCGATGGAGAAATTTTTCGTGGTTGAATCCTTTGTTGTCTCCATGTATCACATATAACAAATCTACCTTGCCTCACCAATATTACTTTGGTGCTCTCATCATGGATTCCCAAGGAAAATACTTGACCTCTTCCTCAAGGATTTCAAGCTATTTCCCACAACCCAACAGATTTTATAAGGCACAGATGCACTAATGCCTCATCTTAGAAAAAAAACTGGCCAACATGCCATCACTGTAGAGAAGAGGATTTCCTACTACCACCACAAGTTTCTAACAAAACAACTCCTCCATGGTATTCCCTTTTCACCAAACTTGGCACCTTGAAGTGCCCCTAGGATCCATTTCCTACTTCATGGAAACAAGGCACCCAAGGTTCAAATCAATGAATGGAATATGGAAAGCAGCTTCCAAGGCCACCTCCAACAACTACAATACAAGTCTACCTAATGTCTACCAAGGGACTTGTCTCAACAATCCATCGTTCCAAATTTTTGTCCAAAACGCTGCCTAGACCCTTTTGTCAAGGTTCCCAGAATATCCAATATTTCTTTTGAAGGCTATGCCACTTGGGTTTTTCCCAAGGTTTTTGGATTATCCATCAAAGTGGGTTGCACTTGATCTTCCCCCATTTTTCCCAACTTCACTTTCAAAGAACATCTCATGGGAACATTCTGATAATACATGAAACAAAGAACAATCATACCTCCAAACAAAGGAAAACTTGGCTGCATCAACGGTTTGAATCCACCTTTCTACCTCAATCTTGTAATGCACCCAAGACAACAATAACGTTCCACACAAACTTGTCTTGGATGCCTTCCACACTAAGGCAAAAATCTGCAATATCAATCTTCAACCTTCAAGCCAATCTATGGTCACTTTCCAAACTTATGCCAATTTTTTCCACATCACAGGTTCAACCAAATGTGATGAGAGCAATTGAATGGATCTAAATTATTACTTGTCATAGTATTGAAGTACCAACCTTCACAAATTCAGTCCCGCAACAAATTTTCATGGAAGTAAAAATGGTGAAGATAACCAATATGTCTCTAAAAGTGTCTCTAATACCAATTGTCATGGGAGTGACAATGGTGAAGAGCACCCAAAATCTTCTCTAAAATCACTTGTCAAGGACTTGCAATCCACCCATATATTTTTGTGCAACTTGAGTCCCCCCAAGTCATTCTGACACCTATGGTCATGTGACATTTACTTACCTCAGTCATAGTGGCTGGTGTCTAGTGAAAGTGCACTTGATGGATGCATTCCCAAGGGAGTATGCTTGATGAGTGCAACTCACAATTGTGGTATGTGGAAACTTGTGCTCAAAGGCACCTCAATTGTTTTCCACGATCCTCGAGTATGGACCACTTAAATCCATTAATCCATATAAGTCTAGGAACCCAAGTCATCAATCCTTCTTGTCTTCATCCATAATGTCAATGCATGTTTGCAGATGAGGTTGGTTGCAACAACGTTACTTTATCTCTAGCCAATTTTTTCCAACCCCTTTAGTGCATTCGATTTTCCACTATATGCAGTGTGCCATGTATGTCCACAAGTGCACCTAATTCCATATGCAATGGTGTGCCTTGCAAATGGGACAATGCATCCACTATTGATGCCACACCTTGTGAATGGGCGAATGCATCCACTATTGATTCCACGCCTTGCAAAAGGGCCAAGGTTCCCAAATCATCTGAAGTATGCCTTGCCAATGGGCCATGTCATCTCAAGAAATTAATCTAAGGCATCATCCATTAAATATGTCCATTCATGCCAATGTGATGGAGGTTCCCATCTCCACTCTAGGTAAGGGTCTTACAGTATGGTTGTCAATACATGGTTAACCAAACAATMTAATCCCAATACCTAATTTAAAAAGTCTAAGAGCCTCAATATGTTAATGTTGATTAATTGGTTTGGTTTTCATTGATGTCAACCCTTGAAAAACGTTTGGTAGCGAATTCTAATAGCACAATGGTTTGGGTAATGGAYCCAAGTTTGGTTGATGGATAATGGTATGAGTTTTGAGATATTTGCAGGTAACACTATTCCATATGGATATTACATGTCATTCCATTTCTGGTGGTATGTGGAACGTCACATAACTCCTCACGGTTAGAGAGTTATGGCCATGTGAAGTGGAGAACCCTTATGAGTCATCTATAAGCCCTAAAAAGTCAAAGTGTTTGCAAAAGAAATTATTTAAATAATAAAGTTAATGGAGAACTCCCTAAAATGAGTAAAGTGGAATGCTACATGAAAGTATAAATAAGAGGCAAGGCTCTCTCTCATTTAAACACACTTGAACACAATTAAATATCTATTGTTGTGTAAGGCTTATTGCAAATACTTATTGATAGATTTGAAGTGGCGAAAGTCTGAGGTATCACGAAGGGTTGATGACAAAAGTCTCATAATTACAGTGAATACTTGAAAACCCTAAGTTCTGAGGTGTACGTGGGCTAGCAGTATAGAAGGGTGTGTACATACGCGGGATACCAGTACAACATGACGCATACATATGTTGGTTGTTAGTATAACAGGGCACGCACTTGAGGTCAAAGACATGGAAATATGAGGAGATGAAGAATCCGAGGTTTTAGATTCTGAGAACAAGCTCCCAGGAATGTCTACAGTGATCAAAAGCATAAGATCTATCCACTGGGTTAAAAGGTATGTCTTATTTCTATGAATAGTTGGATTTTGATGTATGCTTGAGAAATGGTTATGGAGATTTGAGGATTTTCCCTAGAGAGACTAGTGGTTGCATGGGATCTTCTGTATAAGTCAGATCTACAGAAATACAATGCTGGTATAATTTATCATTGATACATCTTGTTAGAGTTGTGGCACATCTTGTATTTCTTGGAATATGGCTAAGGGTTTTTATGGTACATAGTTGAGAGCTTGTATTTTTGAAGTGGTTGATGTATTGAAAGGTTGAATACTAGAAAGGGTTTGATTTTTGGATCATGTGAGGGATACTATACTTGTTCATGATTACACACACTTATATGGCACATGACCAAAGAGAGATATAGATATTTTGGGTAAAGGCACATGGGACAGATACAATCTGGATACAGTGACATGTTACAGATCTATGTGAAAAAGTTACAGAGGGTCAGAAGTTTTCAAGAGAAAACCCTATTTTTCAAAAGGCATACACAGGATGCATAAAAGTTTGGTCATGTACATAAATGGGCTGCATAAAAAATAGGGCATGTACATACACGTGCTGCAACACTATAGGTCATGTGCCTTTTGTATTTTGTTGATACATGTTCAATTAAAGTACATATTGATTACAAGGCAATTGTACAGGTTGGATACAGGTCAGTGGTACAGGTTGATACAATTGTACAATGGTACATCTCACAGTGATAGTGTAACAGTGGTTCCATCATTCTACTTATACGTCAGGGTGGTTGGACGGGGCAAGGACAGGTGGTTGTAGCCACCTTCCGGTTGTAGCCGAGAACATAGGGGGTTGTAGCCAGAGAATTAGGGAGTTAGAGCTTCCCTCAGGTTGTATCCTGAGAAACTAGGGGCTTGGAGCCTCCTTCCAGTTGCAGCTAGAAAACAAAGGAAGTTGGTGCTTCCAATGAATGTAATTCTTCAATACATATAAGAAAAAACATTATGCAGGTTTATCTCACTTTGGGTTTCCACTTAAAAACATTGGTATACTGTTTATTTACTCTGCAAATATTGGATGATAATGCTACATTGATATAACACTTGCATTATATGGTTAAAAATGATTAGATTTCTCTATTACTGATTCACCCCCCCTCTCAGTAATCCAAAAATAGTTATCAGATCAGGTTCCTTTAGAAATCAGTTTAACCATTGAAAGGTAGATCATGGAGAGCAAAAACATGTATAAAATTGGAATACCACAGTTTGATGGACAAAAGTATGCATTTTGGAGCATAAGGATGGAGACATATATACAGGCACACAGATTTGAAATTTGGCAATCAATTGTAGATGGATACACAACATCAGTAGTTCCGTCGACAAGTGACAAAGCAGTGAAACTCGGTCAGAATAATTCCAAAGCCACAAATGCACTTCTGAATGGTCTTAGAGAATCAATATTCACCGAATTTTGATATTGTAAATCCTCTAAAGATATTTGGGACAAACTTTGAAATATTTATGAAGGAGATTCAAAAGTCAAGGCAACAAAGATTCAAACTTACATAGGTCAGTTCGAACAACTAAATATGAAAGAATATGAGAATATTACAGCTTAATTTTTATGAGTCAATGAAAAAATGAATGCAATCACAAGATTGGGAAAATAAATCAAAGAATTTGTAATTGTTCAAAAGGTACTAAGATCTCTTCCTATGAGATTTGACCCTAAGATATCAACACTATAAGAAAGAGAAGATCTAAACTCAATAAGCATGGATGAACTACATGGAATCTTCATAGCATATGAAATGAGAAATGAACAGAAGAATCCAAATATAAAAGAAGAAGCCTTCAAAGAATCCAAAAGGTCAAAGAAAAAGGGAAAGAAAAAAGAAAAATAACATATCAACAACAATGACATCTCGGAAGATGATGAAGAAGCGACCAACTTTGTCAGAAGATTGAACACAGGAACCAATAGCTGGTATAGAGGTAAGATTCCTTTGATTTGTTTAATCGTGATGGTATTGGTCATTTTGCTAACAAATGTCCTCATAATAAAAAGAGAAATGATGAAGGTTACTCAAATAGAAAACAAACATATAAAGGCAAAAGAACCAAAAATAAAGTTTTCAAGAAAAACGTATGCACCAAAGAAGACATCTCATCATCAGATGAAGATGAAGTCAGTGACTATGAGATAGAAAGAGTTCTATTCATGGCAGTAGAATAATTTGATAAAGAAGACTCCGAAGAAGAATATGAAGAGGCCGAAGAAGAATATCAAGAGGCAGAAGTTGACTACCGAGAAGAATGGTTGTGTGTCGTAGAATTTATCAAAAGAGAAAAGAAGAAACTACAAGCAGAAATAGACAATAAAGAAGACACTTAGGAACTAGAACAAATGATCACAAATTTGAAGGTTCAAATTGAAGAAGATAAAATAATTGAAGAAGCACTCAAAGAAGAGCTAGAAGGAAGAGAGAGGATCATTAGAAATTTGGAAGAAAATATTGTCACATTAAGAAAGGATCTTTAAAAGAAAAATATGCAGAACAACTCAAAATTTTTGAATGACATTATCAACAATAAAAACCCTCATCATGACAAGTCTGGACTTGGATACAATTAGACAAAAAAGGGATCAAGCTCCAAAACAACAGAACAAGAAACATATCCAAAAATCTATGCAGAAACAATCAAAGGGGATAGGAAGTTCTACAAAGAAAATTACATGGACACTCCTCCACCGACAAGATTCAAATTTCAGAATCAACGACCGACAGAAATAGATAAGCCTCAGAAAGAAGAATGATTCATAAGAGTACCTCCATTCAGAACATATTCAACTTCGAGGTATTAAGCTATATTTTTTTTATTTTATGTTATGCATGTAATAATTTTGGACATTAAGTTGTGAATTTCAGAGCTAACAAAAGGGACATAAATAACTTTGAAAGTCATACAAAAAAGGGTTATCCAAGAAGGCCTAGTGAAACACAGAGAATAAGTTACAACATGTTTGAATATTTGAGCACTGAAGTGGAATGCTACAAATGTAACAAATTTGGACACATGGCCAAACATTGCAAAATGACAGTCCCTCCTAGAGAACCACAACAGAGCAACAACAATCATAGACATGAACCTCAGAAAAGGACATGGATAAGAAAGCATAATCAGTATAGCAATGAAGAATGCACACTCACTTTACAAGCTAAGAAGAAGAAACGTGGTTGGTATGTTGACAATGGTTGTTCAAAACACATGATAGGTGATAGAGACATGTTTCTTACATTAAGAAAGGAAAGAGATGGATTGGTCTCCTTCAGAAATGATGATTAAGCTAAAATCACTGGAAAATACATAGTCAGAATTGGGAACAAGAATACCAAGGAAGAAAATGTTCCACTAGTAGAAGATATGAAACATAATCTTCTAAGTATGATTCAAATGTGTGACCAAGGTCATAAAGTTATTTTCAATTCAAAAAAATGCGAGATAAGACAAGAAGGTCTAGGAAAATTGATTGCAACAACTGGGAGAAATTCAAGCAACATATATGTATTAAGAGAAATTGGAAATGAAAAATGTTGCCTATGAAAGGAAGATGAAAGTTGGATATGGCACAAAAGAATGGGTCACATACATTTTGATAACCTTGTCAAAGTCAGCAAAAGGGAAGAAATTAGAGAAATTCCCCATATCACGAAACCAACCAACACTTTATGGAAGCATTGTCAACAAGGAAAGAAAACAAAGACCAGGTTCAAATCAAAGGAATATTCAATGACAAGACCACTGGAAATTGTGCATACTGGTCGAGTTGGACCTACTACAAAAAAGGGTTTAAAGGGTGAGAAATAATTTATGTTATCAGTTGATGATTATACAAGAATGGCTACAGTTTGCTTCCTTAGGAATAAGTCAGAATCTTTTGAAAACTTCAAGGTCTACAAGGAAAGGGTTGAAAATGAAATGGATTCAAAAATCAAATGATTTATATCTGATAATGGAGGAGAGTTCACTTCAAAGGAATTTATGGAATACTGCAGCATGCATGGAATAAAAGGGAAATTCTACGTTGCTAGGACACCTCAACAGAATGGAGTTGTTGAAATAAAGAATAGGACAATGGCTCGAACAATGCTAATAGATTCCAAACTAACATATATCTTTTTGACACAGGTAATGCATACAACAATTCACATTCAAAATAGAGTAATGTTCAGGAACACCATTGAAAAAAATCCTTATGAGCTATGGAACAGAAGACCAACAAATGTGAAGCACTTTAGAGTTTTTGGAAGCAACTGCTACATCAAAAGAGAAGATGGCAGAATGGGAAAGTTTGACTCTTGTTTCGACAAAGGAGTATTTGTTGGTTACTCAAGTACAAGGAAATCATACAAGTGTTACAACCTGAGATTGAACAAAGTTGTGGAAAGCATCAACGTAACAATTAATGAAACAGGTAGACAAGAATTAAAGGAAGAAGAAAATGAATCAATGGAACAAATTTACGAGAGGAAGAAGAAAAAGATGAAGAAGAAGTAGAAGGGGAAGACGAAGAGGACCAGGCAGAAGTAGAAGAGCAAGTTCAACAAGTGCCTCCAAAGACACCTAGCAAACGAGTACAAAAGAATCATCCTTTAGATCAGATTATCGGAAAAAAATATGTAGGAGTTGAGATCAGAAGAAAAATCCGTTCACCAAAACAAATGCACCTAACACTCTCATCTATAATTGAACAAAGAATTTTTGAAGAGGCCAGAAAGGATGAATTTTGGAATAAGGCCATGGATGAAGAATTGCATCAAATAGAGAAGAATGACACTTGGGAATTGGTTCAAAGACCAAAGAATAAGAATGTGATTGGAACAAAGTGGGTATTCATAAATAAATTGAATGAATATGGACAGGTTACAAGGAACAAATCTAGATTGGTATGTAAAGGATACACACAGGTTGAAGGAATTGACTTTGAAGATACATTTTCTCTAGTTTCCAGAATGGAAACAATCTGATTGCTCCTAGATTATGCATGCTCCAAGAATATTAAAGTGTATCAGATGGATGTGAAATCATCTTTTCTGAATGAAGAACTTGAAGAAGAAGTCTACATTGAAAAACCAGGAGGATTTCAGTTGTCAGAAAACACATATTATGTGTGTAAATTGAATAAGGCCTTGTATGTTCTAAAATAGGTTCCTAAAGCATGTTACTCTAGACTGGATAAATATTTACAGCAGGAAGGGTTCAAAAAAGGAAGTGTCGACAACAACCTCTACATCAAGGTAACTCAAGATAATATTTTATTAATTGAAGTTTATGTTGATGATATTATTTTTGGAAGCAATGATGACAAGTTAAGCCATAAATTTGCAAAGGATATGAAGAATGAATTTGAAATTTCATTACTTGGAGAACTATCCTTCTTTCTGGGTCTTTAGATACGTCAAAGCAACCAAGGAATTTTTATTTCTCAAACTAATTATATCACAAAAATGCTAAAGAGGTTCGGAATGGAAGATTGAAAACTAGTTACCACTCCTATGAAAACTAGTTGCAAGTTGAGGAAAGATGATTCAAAGTTTACAGACCAGAAACAATACAGGTCAATGATTGGAAGCTTACTATATGTGACAACATTTAGACCAGATGTAATGCAGGTAGTTGGATAGGTGGCACGATTTCAAGCAACACTAAAGGAATCACATGTATTAGTAGTGAAGAGGATTTTTAGATATCTCAAGGGAACATGAGAATTTGTATTATGGTATCCAAAAGGAAAGGATCTATCATTTATTGCTTACACAGATGCAGATTGGGCAAGATGCATTGATGACTGACGAAGCACCAATGGAGCAATGTTTTACGTGGGTGAGTGTTTAGTATCATGGTTACGCAAGAAACAATCACCAATATCCTTATCTACAGCTGAGGAAGAGTATATTGCAGCAGCAACATGTTGTACATAGGTTTTATGGATGAAACAAACTTTGACATATATACAAGTTGAGTATGATGAGCCCATTCCAATCTATTGTGATAATACAAGCGCCATTAATATCTCAAAGAACCCAGTGATGCACTTCAAGATGAAGCAAATTCTAATAAAGTATCACTTTCTACGTGAACATGTTGCAGAGAAGAACATCAGAGTTGAATATGTGGGCACACAATAACAAGTGGAAGACATATTTATGAAAACCGCTTCCAAGAGAAGCCTTTGAGTATCTTCGCCAGAGACTCAGAGTAATTTCTACTCCAAAATGAATGCTTTTGAATGCTTATCTTATATGTCTTAGATTTACATGACAAAGCACCATAAAGAGGACAGTTCAGGTCTGAAGATCAGTTTCAGGAAGAGTTCAGTAAGGAGGAGTATCCCCAAGGACAGTTCAGTTAGGGGGAACAACCCCATATGAAAAGATACCTTTTCCATTGATGAAAAGGGGGAGGGATTTACCAGATGTAGTGCACAGAGGCATGGTTCCAGGGGGAGCGATGGTCACAGGGGGAACATGAGTGATATGACTCCAGTATTTCATGACATGACTTCAGTATTGCATCAACGTGTTTCCATGAATGTCAAAGGGGGAGATTGTTTATTAATTGGGCTGGTTGTCATTGATGTCAACCCTTGAAGAAATTCTGGTAGAGAATTCTAGTAGCACAATGGTTTGGGTAATGGACCCAAGTTTGGTTGATGGATAATGGTATGAGTTCAGGTAAGACTATTCCAGATGGATAGTACATGTCATTCCATTTCTGGTGGTATGAAGAACGCCACATAACGCCTCATGGTTAGAGAATTATGGCCATGTGAAGTTGGAGAACCCTCATGAGTCATCTAGAAGCCCCAAAAAGTCAAAGTGTTTGCAAAATTAATTATTTAAATAATGAAGTTAATGGAGCAATACCTAAAATAAGGAAAGTGGAATGCTACTTGAAAGTATAAATAAGAGTCAAGGCTCTCTCATTTAAACACACTTGAACACAAAAGGATGACGATGAAAGTCTCAGAATTACAACGAATACTTGAAAACCCTAAGTTCTGAGGTGTATGCGGGCTAGTAGTACAACAGGGTGCGTACATACATGGGCTACCAATACAGAAGGATGCCTACATACGCAGACTGTTAGTATAACATGGCACGTTCCTGAGCTCAAAGACATGTAAATCTGAGGAGATGAAGAAGCCGAGGTTTTAGATTCTGAGAACAAGCTCCCATGAATGTCTACAATGATCAAAAGCATCAGATTTATCCACTAGGTTAAAAGGTATGTCTTATTTCTATGAATAGTTGGATTTTAATGTATGCTTGAGAAATGGTTATGGAGATTTGTGGATTCTCCCTAGAGAGACTAGTGGCTACATGGGATCTTCTGTATAAGTCATATCTACAGAAATATAGTGATGGTATAATTTATCATTAAGACATCTTGTTAGAGTTGTGGCACATATTGTATTTCTTGGCATATGGCTAAGGGTTTTTATGGTAGATAGTTGAGAGCTTGTATTTGTGAAGTGGTTGATGTATTAAAA
>ML782970.1:121086-149657 GCA_009831015.1 Picea engelmannii
CAGGCACTTGGTTAGCCATGTTGATTAAGGTTGGTTGTATTGATGTCAACCCTTGAAGAAAGCCCTGTATCACAAAGGTTGGGTAATGGACCCGATATTGTTTTATGTAAAGATGACTCGTTATTGTCTTGTCATGGTTGATAATAAGTAGAAATGGATGAACTCCAAAGTGGTCCCCTTATGGTGAAACCCCTCAAGGGAAGACGCTTTGTGGATTGAGTTATCCTAGAAGTATGGTTAGAAAACCCATGCTTATTTGTGGAATAATGATATGAACACCAATGAATTTTTCAGTGAAACTATACTATATGGATAGTGCTTATCATGCCATTTCCAGTGGCATGTGGAAAGTCACATAACTCCTCACGGTTTGAGAGTTATGGCCTTACGAAGTTGGAGGACCCTCACATGTCATCTAGAAGCCCCAAAAGGTCAAAGTAGTCAAAGTGGTTTAAGAGATTTTAAAAGGTAAATAATAAATTGAAGTGGTGAGTGTAATATAATTCAAAGTGAATACAAAATAAATTAATTCAATAATAAATTTAATGGAGAAATTAGAAGTGGGTTAACCCTAAAATAAGGAAAGTGGGTAAAGTGACCTAGAAGATGTTTTTAAGGAAGCTACTCTGAGAGTATAAATAAGAGGCAAGGCTCTCTCATTTAAGACACACTTGAGCATGTTTAATACCTATAGGTTTATGAGATAAACAAAGGATATCTAATCCAAATTTCTGAGGAAAGTGAAGAAAAGAAGGCCGAAATTCAAGGAAGGATAAATTCTTTTGATGATGCTTTCTAAGGTATGTTTTTTTTCAGGTCATCTCACCATTTTCAAATAACGTTTTTTATAGAATGATTCAGACTGTGAAATTTCTATTCCATTGAGGAAACATATCCAAGTATTTTTGGTAAACAATTTATCTTGTGGGTCGTTGTATTTTTGGAGTTACACTTCGTGGAAAATAGGGTTTGTGGCTAGTCCTGAAACTAGCCAAAAACAGGTGTTCTGGGTAAAAAAGTCATAACTTATTCATAACAAGTCCAAATTCAGTAAGAAAAAATGTGTTGGTTAGATTACAATATTTAGTATGCTGTGTAACATTTTCAGATCAATTCAACAAATATTCTGTGCGGGGCACGCTCTACAAGGTCGCTCTCTAGAATAATCTAGAATTTAGCAAGGTGTTCCATTTTTGCCATAAATACTTTTCTGAGAGGTTCCAAGTAGTGACACCTAGAGGAATTGCATAAAAAAAATTGAAGAACATTGTGTATCGGTTTCAGATATTTATTCATTACAGGTACAAAGTTATGATTATTGCAAGTTAGGGTTGTTGACTAATCCAAAACTAGTCTTGTGAGACTAAAGAAACGTTTGATGAAAATGCTAGTATCTTGTTGTTAAAGTTAAGGAAGGTTTGCAGGTATGTGATCATATACACTAGGTATATTATAGAGTTACAAATCACATTTGGATGATGAAATTGATGAGGGCTTTTGGTTGAGGTACAAGTTGGGTACATGGTTGAGACAAGTAGTTGATGAGTTGACACATATATGAGGTGTATAGTTGATGATGTTGGTACATATTGATGAGTCATAGTTGATGAGTACTTGAAACATGATTGGTACATGGTTGGTTGCACTTGTTTATGGTATAGGTTGATTATATATTGTTTGGTACAAGTTGGTGCATGGTTGATGCACTTGTTTATGTCACAAGTTGATTATAGATTGTTTGGTATAGGTTGGTGCATGGTTGATGCACTTGTTTATGGTACAATTTGATTACAAGTTGAGGTACAGGTTGATGCATGGTTGATGCATGGTTCAGGTTTATTGTTACATGTTTATAATGGTATATCTCATAGTGATAGTGTGACATTGGTTCGATCATTCTACTTCTACTTCAGGATTGTTGGACGGGGCAAGGATAGGTGGTTGTAGCCACCTTCCGGTTGTAGCCAAATAAAATAGGGGGTTGTAGCCTCCTTCTGGTTGTAGTAAGAGAATAGGGGAGTTAGAGCTTCCCTCATGTTGTAGCCTGATAAACTAGGGGGTTGGAGCCTCCTTCTAGTTGCAACTGGAAAACAAAGGAAGTTGGTGCTTCCAATGAATGTAATTCTTCAAGACATATAAGATAAAGCATTCTTTGGTTTTCTCTCGATTTAGGTTTCCATGTAAAACACTGGTGTACTGTGTATGTGTGTGATTGTTCATTTATTATTGCTCATTATTGGATAATAATTCTACATTGATATAACACTTGGATTATTTGGAGAAAAAAGATTATAATTATACTATTACTAATTCACCCCCCCTCTCAATAATCCAACAATTGGTATCAGAGTAGGTTCCTTCAGAAATCCTTTTAACCACTGAAAGGTAGATCATGGAGAGTACCAACTCATATAAAAATGGAATACCACACTTTGATGGACATAAGTATGCTTTTTGGAGCATAAGGATGAAGACATATATACAAGAACAGGGGTTTGGAATTTGGCAATCAATTGTAGATGGATACAAAGTACCAGTAGTTCCACCAAAAAATGACAAAGTAGTGAAACTTGGTAAGAATAATTCCAAAGCTACAAATTCACTTTTGAATGGTCTCAGTGAAACAATATTCACCAAAGTTTCACATTGTAAATCCACCAAAGATATTTGGGACAAGCTTAGAAATATTTATGAAGGAGATACAAAAGTCAAAGCAACAAAACTGCAAACTTACAGAGGTCAGTTCGAACAACTAAAAATGAAGGAAGATGAGAATATTTCAGCCCACTTCTTAAGAGTTGACGAAACAGTGAATGCAATCATAGGATTGGGAGAAGAAATTGAAGAATCTGTAATTGTTCAAAAGGTAGTAAGATATCTTCCTATGAGATTCAACCCTAAGATATCAACACTAGAAGAAAGATCAGATTTGAACTCAATAAGCATGGATGAAATTCATGGAATCTTCAAAGCATATGAAATGAGAGCTGAACAGGAAAATCTAGATGTAAAGGAAGCATCCTTCAAAGCATCCAAAAGATCAAAGAAAAAGAAAAAGGAACAAGAAGAATATAGCAACAACAACGACGTCTTGGAAGATTATGAAGAAGTGGCCAACTTCGTGAAAAGACTGAACAAGGGAACTGATGGTAGGTATAGAGGTAAGCTTCCTTTAATTTTTTTTAATTGTGATGGTATTGGTCATTTTACTAACAAATGTCCTCATAAGAAAAAGAGAAATGATGAAGGTTACTCAAAAGGAAAACACACATATAAAGGCAAAAGAACTACAAAGAAAGACTTCAAGAAAAGATTATGCATCAAAGAAGACATCTCATCATCAGATGAAGATGAAATCAGTGAAAGTGAGATAGGAAGAGTTCTATTCATGGCAGTAAAGGATTTTGACAAAGAAGACTCCGAAGAAGAATATGAAGAAGCCAAATAAGGATATGAAGAAGTCGAAGATGAAATTGAAGAGGCAGAAGTTGACTACTGAGAATAATTAATGTGTGCCATAGAAATTATCAGAAGAGAAAAGAAGAAAAACAAGAAACTACAAGCAGAACTAGACAAGAAAAAGGACACTCAAGAACTAGAACAAATGATCACAAGATTGAAGGTTCAAATAAAATAAGATAAAAGAATTGAAGAAGCACTCAAAGAACAACTAGAATAAAAGGACAAGATCATTGGAAACTTGGAAGCAGAGATTGTCACACTAAGAAAGGACATTCAAAGGAAAAATATGCAGAATAGCTCAAAAGTTCTGGATGACATTATCAATAGTAAAAAATATCATCTTGAAAAGTATGGACTTGGATACAATTAGACATAAAAGGGATCAAGATCCAAAACAAAAAATCAAGAAACAAATCCAAAAATCTATGTAGAAACAATCAAAGGGGATAGGAAGATGTACAAGGAAGATTACATGGACACTCCTCCACCAAGAAGATTCAAAGTTAAGAATCAACAACAGATAGATAGACCTCAAGAAGAAGAAGGATTCATAAGAGCACCTTCTTTCAGAAGATATTCAACTCCCAGGTATCAAACTATATTTTTTGGTTTATGTTATGCATGTAATAATTTTGGACATAAAGTTGTGAACTACAGAGCTAACAACAGGAACAATAACAACTTTGAGACTCATACACAAAGGGGTTACTCAAGAAGACCTAGTGAAACACAAAGAATAAGTTACAACAGGTTTGAATCTTTTTGCACTGAAGTGGAATGTTACAAATGTAACAATTTTGGACACGTGGCCAAAAATTGCAGAATGAAATTCCCTCAACCTCAACAGAATAACAATAGTCATAGACAAGAACCTCATAAAATGACATGGATAAGAAAGAAAGATCAATATAACAATGAAGAATGAACAAACGCTCTACAAGCTAAGCAAAAAAAACACGGTTGGTATGTTGACAGTGGGTGTTCAAATACATGACAGGTGATAGAGATAAATTTCTTACATTGTGAAAGGAAAGAAATGGATCAGTCTCCTTCGGAAATGATAATTCAACCAAAATCATTGGAGAAGGCACAGTCTGAATTGGGAACAAGAATAAAAATGCACAAAATGTTCTACTGGTATAAGATATGAAACATAATCTTCTAAGTGTGAG
The DNA here is from genome assembly GCA_009831015.1 of Picea engelmannii. Lineage (NCBI taxonomy): Eukaryota > Viridiplantae > Streptophyta > Pinopsida > Pinales > Pinaceae > Picea > Picea engelmannii. The sequence goes on from ML782970.1 coordinate 125,721, forward strand.
TCAAATGTGTGACCAAGGTCATAAAGTTACTTTCGATTCACAAAAGTGTGAGATTGGAAGAGAAGGTTCATGGAAATTGGTCGATGCAACTGCAAGAACTTCAAACAACATATATGTGTTAAGTGAAATTGGAAATGAAAAGTGTTTTTTAGGAAAAGAAGATGAAAATTGGCTATGGCACAGAAGAATGGGTCACATGCATTTTGATAACCTTGTCAAAGTCAGAAAAAGAGAAGCAGTCAGAGAAATGCCCTAGATCACGAAACCAACCAACACTTTATGCAATCATTGTCAACAAGGAAAGCAAACAAAGACCAGGTTCAAATCAAAGGAATATTCAACAACAAGACCACTGGAAATTGTGCATACTGATCTAGTTGGACCAACTACAACAAATATCTTAAAAGGTGAGAGATACTTTATGTTATTAGTTGATGATTATACAAGAATGATTGCAGTTTTCTTTCTCAAGAACAAGTCACAAGATTTTGAAAAATTCAAGATCTACAAGGAAATTGTTGAAAATGAGATGGATTCAAGAATAAAATGCTTGAAATCTGATAATGGAGGAGAGTTCACTTCAAAGGAATTTATGGACTACTGCAGCAGCCATGGAATAAAAAAGGCAATTCTCCATTGCTAGGACACCTCAAACAATGCTAATGGATTTCAAATTGATAGATATATTTTGGACATAGGAAATGCATACAACAATTCACATTGAAAATAGAGTAATTCTCAGAAACAACACTGATAAAACTCCCTACGAGCTATGGAAAGGAAGACCAACAAATGTGAAGCGCTTCAAAGTTTTTGGAAGAAAATGCTACATCAAAAGAGAAGATGGAAGAATGGGAAAGTTTGACTCTCATGTGGACAAAGGAGTACTTGTTGGTTACTCAATTACAAGGAAAGCATACAAGTGTTACAATCTAATATTGAACAAAGTTGTGGAAAGCATCAACGTAACAATTGATGAAACAGGCAAACCATAATCAAAGGAAGATGAAAACAAATCAATGGAGCAACTTTTCAAAGAAGATGAAGTAGAAGAGGAATATGAAGAGAATCCGACAGAAACATAAGATCAAGTTCAACAAGTATCTCCAAAGACACCTATCAAACGAGTACAGAAGAATCATCCTTCAGATCAGATTATTGGAAACAAAGATGTAGGAGTTGAGACTAGAAGAAAAATATGTTCACCAGAATAAACACACCTAGCACTCTTATCTACAATTGAACCAAAATATTTTGAAGAAGCCAACAAGGATGAATTTTGGAATAAGGCCATGAATGAAGAATTGGATCAAATAGAGAAAAATGACACTTGGGAACTGGTTCCAAGACCAAAGTATACGAATGTGATCGACACAAAATGGGTTTTCAGGAATAAATTAAATGAAGATGGACAAGTTACAAGGAACAAAGCTAGATTGGTATGTAAAGGATATGCACAGATTGAAGGAATTGACTTTGAAGAGACATTTTCCCCAGTTGCCAGAATGGAAGCAATCCAGTTGCTTTTAGCCTATGTGTGCTCCAAAAATGTTAAAGTATATCAGATCAACGTAAAATCAACTTTTCTAAATGGGGAACTTGAAGAAGAAGTCTACATTGAACAACCAGAAGGATTTCAGTTGTCGGAGAATGTTGATTATGTGTGTAAATTAAAGAAGGCCTTGTATGGTCTAAAACATGCTCCTAGAGCATGGTACTCTAGACTGGATAAGTATCTGCAATAGGCAGGGATCAAAAAAGGAAGTGCAGACAACAACCTCTACATCAAGGTAAGTGAAGGTAATATTTTATTAATTGAAGTTTATATTGATGATATTATTTTTGGTAGTGATGATGACAAGTTAAGCCATAAATTTGCAAAATGAATTTGAAATGTCATTACTTGGAGAACTATCCTTCTTTTTGGGACTTTAGATACGTCAAAGCAGCCAAGGAATATTTATGTCTCAAACCAATTATATCATAGAAATGCTAAAGATGTTCGGAATGGAAGATTGCAAACCAGTTATCACTCCCATGCAAACCAGTTGCAAGTTGAGCAAAGATGATGATTCAAAGTCTACAGATTAGAGGCAATATAGGTCAATGATTGGTAGTCGACTATATGTGACAACATCCAGACTAGATGTAATGCAGACAGTTGGACAGGTGGCACAATTTCAAGCAGCACCAAAGGAGTCACATGTGTTAGCAGTGAAGAGGATTTTCAAATATCTCAAAGGAACATAAGAGTTTGGATTATGGTATCCAAAAGGAAAGGATCTATCACTTATTTCCTACAAAGATGCAAATTGGGCAAGTTGTATTGATGATCAACGAAGTATTAGTGGAACAAAATTCTACTTGGGTGAGTGTTTAGTATCATGGCTAAGCAAGAAGCAATCATCAATATCTTTATCTACAACTGAGGTAGAGTATATTGCAGCAACATCATGTTGCACACAGGTTCTTTGGATGAAACAAACTCTGACAGATATATAGGTTGAGTATGATGAACCCATTCCAATATATTGTGATAATACAAGTTCCATCAATATCTCGAAGAACTCGGTGATGAACTCCAAGACAAAGCACATTCCAATAAAGTATCACTTTCTATGGGAGAAGGTTGCAGAAAACAACATCATAGTTGAGTATGTGGGAACAAAAGAACATGTGGCAGACATATTCAAAAAACCACTTCCACGGAAATACTTTGAATATCTTCACCGAAGACTTGGAGTTATTTCTACTCCAAAATGAATTATTTTTGAATGCTTATCTTATATGTCTTATATTTACACAAGGAAGCACCATAAGAGGATAATTCAGTCAGGGGGAGAAACCTCGGATGGAAAGATACATTTTCCATTGATGACAAAGGGGGAGATATTTATCAGATTCAGAGGATAGAGGCAGAGGAAAGAGGCATGGTTCCATGGGGAGCATGAGTGATATGATTTCAGTATTGCATCAGAGTGTTTCCATCAATGCCAAAGGGGGAGATTGTTGATTAAGGTTGGTTGTCATTGATGTCAACCCTTGAAGAAAGCCCTGTAGCACAAAGGTTGGGTAATGGAACCAAGATTGTTTGATGTAAATATGACTCATTATTGTATTTCCATGGTTGATAATAAGTAGAAATGGATGAACTCCAAGTGGTCCCCTTATGGTGAAATCCCTCACGGGAAAACACTTTGCGGATTGAGTTATCGTAGAAGTATGGTTAGAGAACCCATGCTTATTTGTGGAATAATGAGATGAATGTCAGTGAATTTGTCAGTGAAACTATCCTATATGGATAGTTCTTTTCATGCCATTTCTGATGGTATGTGGAAAGTCACATAACTCCTCACGGTTTGAGAGTTATGGCCTTACGAAGTTGGAGGACCCTCATATGTCATCTAGAAGCCCCAAAAGATCAAAGTAGTCAAAGTGGTTTAAGAGATTTTAAAAGGTAAATAATAAATTGAAGTGATGAGTGTAATATAATTCAAAGTGAATACAAAATAAATTAATTCATTAATAAATTTAATGGAGAAATTAGAAGTGGGTTAACCCTAAAATAATGAAAGTGGGCAAAGTGACCTAGAATATGTTTTTAAGGAAGCTACTTGGAGAGTATAAATAAGAGGAAAGGCTCTCTCATTTAAGAAACACTTGAGAATATTGAATACCTATAGGTTTCTGAGGTAACCAAAGGATATCTAAGCCACATTTCTGAGGAAAGTGAAGAAAAGAAGGCCATAATTCAAGGAAGGTTAAATTCTTTTGATGATGCTTTCTAAGGTATGTTTTTTTCAGGGCATCTCACCATTTTCGCAATAATTTTTTTTATAGAATGATTAAGACCATGAAATTTATCTTCCATTGAGGAAACATATATAAGTATCCATGGTAAAAAATTCATCTTGTGGGTCGTTGTATTTTTGGAGTTACACTCCGTGGAAAATAAGGTTTGTGGCTAGTCTTGAAACTAGTCAAAAACAGGTGTTTCGGGTACAAACGTCATAACTTATTAATAACAGATACAAATTAAATAAGACAAATTTTTTTGGTTATAGTACAGTCTATAGTATGTTTTGAGTTTTAGAACAATTCAACAAATATTTTGTGCGGAGCATGCTCTACAAGGTCACTCTCTAGAATAATCCAGAATTCAACAAGGTGTGCCATTTTTTCCATAAATCCTTTTTTGAGAGGTTCCAAGTAGTGAAACCTGGAGGAATTGCATAAAACACACTGAATAAAATCTTATATCAGTTTCATATCTTTATTCATTATAGGTACAAAGTTATGATTATTTCAAGTTAGGGTTGTTGACTAATCCAAAACTAGTCCTGTGAGACTAAAGAAACGTTTGATGAAAATTCTAGTCTCTTGTTGTTAAAGTTAAGGAAGGTTTGCAGGTATGTGATCATATACACCAGTTCTATTATAGAGTTAAAAATAACATTTGTATGATGAAATTGATGAGGGATTTTGGTTGAGGTACAAGTTGGGTACATGGTTGAGACAAGTAGTTGACGAGTTGGCACATACATGAGGTGTATAGTTGATGATGTTGGTACATATTGATGAGTCATAGTTGATGAGTACTTGACACATGATTGGTACATACTTGGTACATGTTTGGTTTCACTTTTTTATGGTACAGGTTGGTTACATATTGTTTGGTACAGGTTGGTGCATGGTTGATGCACTTCTTTATGGTACAGGTTGATTACAGGTTGAGCTACCGGTTGATGCATGGTTGATGCATGGTTCAGGTTTATTGGTACATGTTTACAGTGGTATATCTCACAGAAATAGTGTGACAGTGGTTCCATCATTCTACTTCTATTTCAGGGCGGTGGGATGAGGCAAGGACAAGTGGTTGTATCCGCCTTACGATTGTAGCCAGAGAACATAGGGGATTGTAGCCTCCTTCTAGTTGTAGCTAGAGAATTGGGGATTTGGAGCTTCCCTCAAGTTGTAGCCTGAGAAACTAGGGGGTTGGAGCCTCCTTCCAGTTGCAGCTGGAAAACAAAGGAAGTTGGTGCTTCCAATGAATGTAATTCTTCAAGACATATAAGATAAACCATTCTGTGGTTTTCTCCCGATTTGGGTTTCCACGTAAAACACTGGTGTACTGTGTATGTGTGTGATTATTCATTTTTTATTGCTCATTATTGGATAATAATTCTACATTGATATAACTCTTGGATTATTTGAAGAAAAATGATTATAATTATGCTATTACTAATTCACCCCCCCTCTCAGTAATCCAACAAGCCACCCACTTGGAAAATCTTAAGGACACTATAATTTTTTCATCAAACAACTTCCTTACCTCCTTTTTAATCAATGGCAACAACAAAGGGTTATTCTTCTCAAATTTTTCTTGAAAGGTTTATGATCATCCTTAATTGGAATTACATGTTGAATTGCCTTAGTATCATAGACCTTTAAATCTTCATAACTCCATGAAAATACATCAGGGAAATCCTTCATTAGGCTGATATGCCTCCATTTAATTTATGGACTAAGTGTCTTGGAAAATTTGATGATGTTGGGATCCTTCTAATTCCCAATGTTGCAATCTTCTATGTTCTCATCATTTGCAATGATTTTAGGATTTCTGGCTACATCGTTGTTGTCATAAATCTTTTCCAATGGGACCAAGCCTTTGGGAATAATTTTATTTTTGATCTACACTATATCTCTTCCAACAATCGAATTTTGAAAATAGTCATCATTGGTGAACACAACTACATCTTCATTCTCTTCACAACAACACTCATCATCAATACTTGAATTAGCAAATTCATCACTCATCTGAAGGAATCTTTTTACCTATTTGTCATCTTCAAATATTTGCCAATATTTAATGTTTTCGGGTATTGCTGGCATATGCTTGACTTCAATTTCATACTTTTTGTTAGGAAAAATTGGAATTTTGAAAACATAGGCTAAAGTAGCTAGAGCATATGCAATTAGATTCCCCCCCCTAGGAATCACTGATAAATTGTATTCTAAAAACTCTTCAAGAAGATCAAGTACTATATTCCTATATGCCCTCAATACACGATGCTTGGACTGATATATACCCTTTACCTAATTTATGCCAAGCTTGGAATATCCATGCACAACTATCCTCCTAGCACCCAATTCTTTTAAGGTCATCAATCCAAAAATTAATGGCTCATATTCAACCATGTTATTGGTGCAATCAAAAACAAGTTTGTAAGAACAAAGTTTTGCACCTATCTTGGGAGGGTTAATCCACACACCATATTGTGCTCCTTCTCTGCTAGCAGCTCCATAAAATCTCATGTTCCACATCTCATCCTCTTCAATGTTTTTTTGATCTATAATTTCCTCTGCTTGATGATCAAATTTGTCTTTGACAATCATAACAGTCATTGGATCCTTCTCTTCAAAACTCAAGTCATTATAGAAAATAGAGGAACCAACCTCAATATTTGTAGAGTAAATGGGATGGTTGTTTGGTTGGGTTTTGCTACTCACCATGTACTTGAGAAACACTTTTCTATACAACCTCCTTTCTTGGCCAAAAACATGGATACTAGCATATGACATATCCATTTTCAAAGTCCCTTTCAACTTTGCAACCCAAGATTTAGATAACAACATGCCAAATTTAGGAGGAATGTCAACAACCACCACATCCATAATCAAATTTTTTGATGGAATTTGAGACAATGATACAACCAGATCTTTGATTAAACCTAAGCATTTCACATTCCTTGAGTCAAAATAGAAAATATCCTTGTAAGGCCTTGTAATATCTAGGCCCAACTCATCCATGACTACCTTGGGCATCATATTATTTGATGCTCCTAAATCTAACATGACATTATGTAAGGTCAAGTCATGAATTTTAAGAGTAACATAGAAAGGAGGGACATCATCAACATCACCACTCTCCTCCACACGTGGGCCAAAAAATATAGCAGGGTGATCATATTGCACATTCAAGGTGATAGGGGATTCTTCCATTTTGATCATCTTAATGATCTGATTTCTATATTCACCATTTTTAATCAACTCATTGAATGGAGCAAAAAAATTGATTTTAGCCATTTCACTTTCAAAATTAAAAGGAGATGGGGATTTTTCTACCTCTTTGATGACTGCTTCCTTTCTTTCCTCATGTATCTTCTTTGGGGGTTCTTCTTTGGATTTTTCTTTCTCCATTACATCCTTCCCTAAATTGTCTTTCTTAGTTTGGCTTGAAGAAGGTGTATTGATCTGAAGTTCCCTTGTAGGTTTTTCCTTTGGGGGACTTGCAGGCACCTTTTTGCTTCTAAGGCTGTACTGTTTCTAAAACTGCGTAATATCATTTTGAACTCCCTTATTATACTCTTCTATTTCCATTGACAATATACCATCATTATCCTACATAAACTTATCATTTGCATCCATAAATTGAGAATGTTCTTATTTAGTTAAGAACACATTTGTTTTTGTATCATCACAACAATGCATATTGTCTTCAATTGTTTGATCAAAATATTCATTTACATAGTTGCTTTTCAAAGGAGGTTTTATTTGTTGATCACCTTGTTTTCTCTGGTTTCTTTTCCTGATCTATGGAACTAGAGCTCTTCTAAAATTTTGATTTATGGGCTGAAAATCAGTTTGATCTCTCATGGTAGGCTTATTATCCAAGAACATTCTTTCCATGAATCTTTCCATAGTTTTCATCATCAAATCAAATTTCTCATCTAATGATTGAGAAGTTGAGGGCTATGCTTCTCCTTGGACCTTTTTCACATCTCTGTTAGGATTATTTTTGATCTTTCCCGAGGCCATTAGATTTACCTCCACTTCAATTTAAATACTCATCATGTCATCTAGTGTATTGGATCTCCTTTCTCTCAACATCAATGCAAATTCACTGTCAAAAGAATCAACATATCAAAGTTGAGAAGCCCCAGGAGGGGGTTTTACTTCAGTAGGAATTGAATTATAAACCTTCATAAATCAGATTGAAAACTTTTGTACTATTTCATTAAGTGATCTCTTTATGTTATTGTATTGAGTTAGAAACTGAAGAGGATTCTTCTTGTCACCCCATCTTGCAAGGAAAAGAGTTTCAAAGGCTGCAAAACTAGGGATACTCATTGTAGGAAGAGATTTGAACCATTTTCTAACTTCTCCTTAAAGACTTTGTGCAAACAACCCTACCTTTTCATACTTATGGTCTACCTCCTCAAGGTCAAAAAAATCATTAAACCAATCTAAATGTATTTGGGCTGATACATTCTCTTCAACATCAAATGATCTGATTCTCTCATTATAATTTTGAGGTAAATCATGCAACTGGGCAGGCAAGGCAAGAGGAGAAAATTTGGCTGCTATGGCTCTAGGAAGATTTTGGGCTATCTGAATAGTCTGAGTGGGGACAATATGAATAGGAATAGTATGAATGGGGACAATGGGAATCAAATACTAGAATTTCTTCTCATCAAATATAATTTCATTCGCATTAGACTTTGATCTATATCTGAACAATCTTTGTTCAATTTTTAAATCAAAGTCAAGGTCATCAATACTCTTTACCCCGTCTTTGGGAAAAGATAGATTTTTGTCTAGGAAAGAAAATGATTTGATTGTCTTTTATTTTATTTTATGTAAGAGTTTATCAGGATCAGACACAGATTCTATAGGTTCTGGATCAAGGTTCCTTCTAGTGTAAATTATTTTAGGAGCAATGATTTCTTATTTTCTAAAAAAAGACTTTATGCTACTGATCTTATTAAATGATGTCGCCAAGGTAAGAATAGTTCAATCAATACAGGTATTTGATTCACTGTTACCCTCAGGAATCAAATCTAAATATTTTAGTCGTTCTTTCCAAGGGAAAATTTTCAATTTCATCCATGGCAGTGACGCCAAAATGTTAACAATGAGTAAATTGTTGGGATGAAGAAACAATCTACAAAGGTAGCCTACAAACCAACTTTAAGAATGGAAACTAGTCGTTCCAATCTAGAGAGGGATCTCTCTAAGACTTGATCTCTGATAGACAAGTTTCTTTGAATTGATGGCTATATTTAGAAGTTTGAGATATTCTTTTCAAGGTTTGCTGGCAAAGAGGTACAATATTTCTACGGATATCGAGTCAACCCTTGGAAACAAAAGAAAACAATGCTTGGTAGGTAGAAATCCTCAGAGGAACAAAGGCTAAACAAAGTGATGAACTTCAGTGTTAGAGTTTGATTATGTAGGGTGAAAGAAGAACATAAATACATAATAGAATCAAAGCATCATAAAGGATGAATTCTGACCTTAGTTAAGAACTTAAACATAATTTAAATCAGTTAAGTCTAGAGAACCATTAGATGAATTTTGGACTTTAAATTTACCAATTTAAAGAGAAGAAAAGTGTAGATTAAAATAAGTACACAAGGAATACATACAAAGAAGAGTACAACCTTCATACCACCACCATTAGAATCTTTTTCACAAGGAGTTCAAGACTTCTGCATTTGTATTTCTGTTAGATTCAAAAAATTACATTGAGGATCAAAATGCCTATACTTCTTCCCACCCATTTACATCAAAATAGTCAATATATATAGAAAACTAAGGCTACATTTAGCTACTAGGAATCGAACTACTACATCCTAGAGTTATGGATCTGGTTGCTTTCAAAGAGAACAACAACCTATACAAGATTTACCAAAAATAGAAAACTTGATTTGCCAATCATAATATAACTAAAATATCATTTACAATCATAGATCCTTGAGAAATATTTGATCATGTGGTTGTGAGGAGTCATCATATGCACTATTGGACAACCCTGTCACCCTTGCGCATCGAATTCTGGTTATTGTTGTGCAAGTACTGGTTACAACGTTTGCGTAGCGAATTCACGTAGAGAATATTCATTCTAAGGTTGCTCACGTGAATCCAGTTGGTTGCAAAGGCTGGGATCATTTAGCTTGTCCTTAGCTTATTTATCCAATTTCACTTGTAGTCATAAGGTCCTATTTTCCTTTCTCAATGATAAGTTCTATCTCTTGAAATTTCTCACCTACCTCAACAAAGTTGCATTCCTTTTCAATTTTGATTGAGCATAAAAAATGGTTGCACATGCATTGTCTATGGTTGTTCTGCATTTTTTGTAATGATTCATGATTCCTTCCTTTGATATTCTCTTTTCTTCCCTAAGCTTGATAATATCATATTGAACTTCTCTTAGCTGCTTATTCAACCATTTTATGTTCTTTTCTCCTCCTGTGGATAAAGTAGGATATTTATGACTTGCTTTATTCTATGGTGTTTGTGCTTCAAGAGTCTTTTATGTTAGTTTCCTTTTCAATTTTATGTTCTCCTGATAGAGTTGGGATATAATATGTTGAGCTTTCTTGAGTTGTTGTTGCACCTCTTTGACATCTACATATTTCTCCCTTGTTTTCACTTTCTCCTCATTAATCTCCTAGGATGAAAATTCAACAAACTATGTTTGAATTGTGGGTATGGGAAACATCCTAGCAGAGGACCTAGTGCATGGTTTACTGGGAGAATGTGTTTCCTTAGGTTCACCAATGCATCTTAGTTTTCTTATTTTCTCCAAGTCTAGTCGACTGAGTGATGGATTCTCAATCTCTTTTCCTTTTCCCCTTTCAACAACACCTCCTCCTTTTATCCCTGAACTATGAGATGTTGATTTCTCAGTAGACAAGGGAGTATCTCCTTTAGGATCCAGGGAAATGTTTGTTGAATTTAAGAAGGAATCCCAATCCCTGTTTAGCTTTCCAAGCTCTTCAACCACCAACAACTTCACCAAGGAAAAATGGAATAGGCTACTCTCTAGATGGTCAGCTTTGGCTTGGACATTGTCTACCATTTTCCCCAGGCTTTAAACCATTTCTCTCCTTGCATAGGAATATTTGTAGCAGCTGATATGGTCTCCTATGACACTGGAAAATTGATCCCTGTAATAATTGTGCAGACACCATTAAAGTTAAGAGAAAACTACTTGGTTAGCTGCACATTATACCCCTAAACCTTTTCACAGAATCTCATGCATCCAACTTGTTCAAAGGACACCCTAATCATTAGGACTACGTTTACCAAATTTAAATTATGTGGCTCAAACCTCATGAATTTCCCTCTTCTTACATTATTTTTTTTTCGTTGAGGAGTTGTAATGATTTTGATATATGTCAATCCTGTGTGAACTACAGGTGTGCAATAATAGATTGAAATAACCTTTGTGCAATGAAAATTGGAACAATAACCTCTGTGCAGAAAATGAGAGCAATAACCTCTATGCAACAAATGAGAATAACGACTTTTGCACGGTGCACAACAACAAGTAGCAAAAGAAAACTCTGCACAACAAATAAATCAATGACAGGAAACTCGACGCAGTAACGGACAATAGTAGAAAACTCGGTGCAACAATAAGGATGGCAAGAGTTTAGATCAAATGAATGGAAAGCTAGTTATGTGAAAAGAAAACTCTTTCCTGAGGATAACTTGCAATGGGCTCCAATAAAGGCTCTTGAACAATAATTTAAACAAATGGAGAGTGCGCAGAAAAAACATAGTGAAATATTTGCATAGAGAATATCAACACACAAGATTTTCATAGTGGCTGACAACACAACATTTGCATAACAGAGAGATTTGGAGCTTCTTGGAGAGGCTATGGATGACGCACAGGTCTTGGAGGAAATGGAGAAAAACAAAAGGTGGCTAATATTTATGCTCTAATGGATAAGGAATGAAATTATGAAAAGGGAAGTGGTTATCCATAGCGACGAGATGTTTCAAGGCAAGTTAAAGATTTGCGCAGTGAGTACACCTTTGAAGTTTGCAATGGTACAAATGATATGGAGTGCCATGATTGTTCCTTTTCTAACCTCATGATTAGGTGATGATGAACCATAATACCTTTTGACATGACATTCATCCTAACCTTTCATTCGACCTTAGCACATAATTTTCCACCTTTTAATGTGACTTGAGACTTAGCAAAGGAGACCATTACAACTTGAACATGATGAAATTTACACTCTTGACTCTTTGCCTTTATGATGGTGTTTTATGAAAAAGACAATACACCCTTTAAACCCACTTATAGCTAAACCCCTTACTGACATTTCAAGCCATTCTTTATTTGATTACTGACCTCATAAGCCTTGACACACTAACTATGACTCATCTAGGAATGTCTTGATTGTCCCAAGATCATGGCATGACTTTGAAAACTTTTGGACAAGCCTCTAACTCTAGCTATGGAAATCATGGTGCTAACACCCTAAATGGGTGACATCCATGTAAATTAGGGTTTTATTTGTGAAAAAGTAAAATTTTAAATGAATTGTTTAATATTACTTTGTTAAGGAGGAAAGATTAGGGTTGTTGACTCCTAATCTTATGGTTTACCCCTTAATTTGTGGACAAGCCACCTTGGTGACATTTTGTATAAATAAGAGACCATAAGATCTCATTTTAACATAAATATCCATTCTAAGAGGCTATTGGACTAGAATTTTCACTAGCTTTGAGCATTTTCTCTATCTCTTTTCACTTGTATTGGTTTTTCTTGGATATTGGTGGAAAAGTGATTCTCTAGGCTTGGAATCTCTTTCTCTTGCATGTGTGTTTTCTAAATCTTGGAGATAAGGGTTTGTTCAATACTACTTATGAATTTGGTAAGAGAAATTTACATTTATTGTCTAGTTATCTTGCTTTAAATTCTATAATTTGTCACTTGTCAAGCCCTTGGGAGAAGTATAAGGGAATACACCCTCCCCAAGGTATTTTCATTCGCTTGTTTTGAAGGAGATTATTATGCCCAAGTTGCCTTGGAGAATTACAAGGGCATACACCCTCCAAGGTATTCTTGTTTTGGTTTGCGAAACCATAGGAATTACAAGGGTGTACACCCCTAGGGCATTTGTAAGTCAAATATTTTATCCAATATTAACTTTTGTAAGGTCTATTTGTTGTTCAAGGTGTTTTTTCCAAGATAAATACAAGGGTGTTAGCATGTTTACAAGTAGAGTGTGCTTGTCATTGATGGAAAGAACAATAGAGAACCAAACCTTGAGAGACTAGAAGACGAGAAAGCTCAGAAGAGATAGCGGTTTCCAAAAGTGCAGACAAGGTACAAGAAACAAACTCGTAGGAGGAGCAAAGGTCGAGATCATTGAACACTTATAAAACCTTCTAAGTCAGAGAGATCAGAAACTCAGGAGGAAGAGAGACAATGACTGTTGGATCACTTTTGAGTGTAAGGATAGGATAAGAAAAGATGGAGAGCTGTTGGATTTAATCCAAGGCAAAGATGCATCGTAGACAGATCGAGTTGTTGATCTAAGAACTTGATCAAACAAACATCATTCATTTCAGGTCTAAAGATGTGAGGAGGTTACGCTCTGGAAAAAACTCACTTCAAGAGTTTTAGTTTGAGATTTGAAATACCTGAAGTTCGGAGAGCCAGAGTAAATTTCGATTGTCATATCCAGAGGGATACATGGTGATGGATCATGAACTCCAGATAAATCACTTCAAGAGTTTCAGTTTGAGATTTGAAATTCCCAAATCCCGAAGAGCCGAAATAAATTATCGACTATCGGATCATCCAAAGTATATCTTAGTCGTCAGATCGTCTGAAGCATATCTCAAGCGTTAGATCATCCATAGTGAATATGGGTCATTTGATCTAGAAAATATGTGATGTAATCCTGTGGACTCTGGGTAAAGACCCGAAGTAAGCCTCAACCATCTGATCCAAGAGGACACGTGGCAGTAATCTGCATACTTCGAGGGGAAGTAAAGTTTGAGACTTGAGATTTCAGAAGTTTGGAGACACGAAGGAGATCTCGACTGTTGATCGATAAAGGGGCCGCAAGACCATTGATCTAGTTGAAAGGTAAAATTCCTGAAGTAGAGGCAGAGCCATCAATTGAGAAGGACATGTGTCCACAGATCATCGACTCTGGAAGACTGGCGTACAGGTAAAAGTAGGGTTTGAGATTTGAAACTCCCAGAGACTAGATCACAAAGTAAATCACAACCATTGATTTAGGAAGGTTACATATGATCTGCAGAACTTGAGAGGACATATGTGAGCCTTGAGTTCAAGAGCACTGTCAAGATTGTGATATCGATGGCCCCGTTGCATTGCGGGGATTGAAGGTGTGCTAACTTTAATAAGTTAAGGGCGGGCCACAATCCAAACCATAGTTTTGGAGAAATAACATGTGGCGGCTCGAGGTAAATTGTGGGGTGAAAAGTAGTTTGATTTCAAACCACCTTTGTACGCACTCGCAATCACATGGTCACATGAGATCATCGCCTAAGGTCATATCGAGAATGGAGTTAGTACTTTCTAGGCATGAGTACGGAAGTCAGGAGAGTTAGGGTTGGCTCACATCCAAAGATGCAAAATGCGAAGTCCCAAAGTACTTAGCCCCAAGTCACAACCAGTGGTCACGTGGAGAGAGAATAGAGGAAGGAGCTAGCTTCCCTAAGCTCCACTTCGGAGATAGGGAGTTGGGAGAATTGAGATGTATCACACCAATATTCCCGAAGTCATGAGTCATGAAGAATCTGTTGGTTAGGTGTATGGTCATTGTCGATGGTCACGTGAAGGAAGGGGCTTAGAATCCAAAGAAGCCAAAAATGATTGGCTCTAATTGACAGAGAAGATGAAGAGTTGTGACTGCCAAAGAAGCCAAAGAATCTTTGGATAACGACCATTGATGATGAACAGATTCACCATAACCACCAGAGAAGACGAAGAGTAGTGATGATGATTTGGTAGAGGAATCGATGTGAGAAAGACATTGAGAATAGAGAATAAAGCATGATTTTTTTATAGTTATGCATGTGGGTAGGAGGAGAAACAGTGTAATACCTGAAGTGGAGATCAGTGTCACAGAAAAGAGCATGCAGATGAAACACAAGGCATAAAAGGGAGAAGAGAAGCTGAAAAATATGTTTTTTGGTGAGCGCAAGAGGAAAAAGAGAAGAGCATAGAAGAAGAAAGATGCATAAGAGGAACAGAGGATAGAAGTTGAAGAAGTAAAAGGAGACATAGAGCTGTAACAAACCATATCATAGACAGAGTAAGTAAGTAAAAGTTTTGAAAGATTCAATCAGGGTGGTTCTAGGGAGGATTATTTTCCTTAGAGTTTCAAGTGGGTGCTTGAAAATAGGGAGTTGTAGCTTCCATATGGCTGTATCCAGAGAAACCAGGCTGGTAGGGTGGTGCTAAAGAGGATTGCAGTCCTCTAAATTCTAGTTGATGCTATAAGATATTCTGGGAGTTGAAGCTTCCATATAGTGGGTGCTAGAGAAACTTGGGAGTTGGTGCTTCCATCTAGTTGGTGCTAGAGAAATCTGAGAGTTGGTTCTCTCTGCAAGATGTAGCTTTCTAATAGAGGTTGTAGCCTCATATTTGATTTGGAGCTCAAAGACTATGATGTAACATGAAAGTTGGAGCTTGATTGACATCCTAAGAAGAAGAGGTTTTCACCCTTTATGGGTTTCCTCATGAAAATCAGTGTCTCTGTGTATTCTGTGTGATTGATCAAATATTTTATATATGTGCATGTTAAGTTATCAAAAACACATTAAATAATAATCTAGAAAGAATAAAAAAATAACAGGAAAAGTTTCAAGCTTATATGCATAATTGATTCACCCCCCTCCCTCTCAGTTGTATTTCCAACAAAGGGTATATACCCTCTTGGCATGACCCTAAGGAGTCTAGCTATACTTGGGAAAAACAAGGGCATACACCCAAAAGGTTTTAGCTGATGTTTTTCATCTCTTTGACCCCATTGCACAATATTTTAAGGCACTAATTGTTAGGACCCATAAATTTCATTTTTTCACTATATCTTTTACCCTTTCAAACTTATCATTCCTATGATAAATGCCTATTTTAATACTGCCAAGACCCTTTTTCCTAAGGTATGAGTCATTAATATTTCTTTGATATTCTTATTTATTTAACACATTTGATTGGTAGTATTTCTCATATTTTACCCATAAATGTGCAACTAATGATCAAAATGTGTAGAACAACCGAAAAGGAAGATCGTTGTTGTTACACCAATTGTTACAACTGTGTGCTAGTATTGCATGTTTTGACACGACTACAACAACTGCGCACCTTTCCTGGAAGCTATCACACTTGCTGCAATAGACGCTCGCTTATCCTGGAAGCTCTTACACTGATTGCAACATATGCACACCAATCCTAAAAATTGTTACACTCATTGCAACAGATGGACACTGATCCTGAAGAATGATCCTTTGTTGTTACACATTTTGACTCATGTTGATTCTTTCTCCAGATTTGATGAATATGACAGATCTCTTGTATCTTATCAACAGCTTGAGAATCTGGGATTCTCAAGGCTATTCTGAGTCCATTTTGAAATAAATGACTCTGTATTTAAATAGCAGAGATTTTGTAATCATTAAAAACGGAGATTAGCTGTGGAATTATGAAGTAAAGTGAAGCAACTTGTAATTGAACAATTTTGGCGATTTTAATAAAGAAGGCGACTTGAGTTTCTCCAACATATTGTGATCTCTTTGAGTGGATTCAGTGAGAAGTAAAGGGCCCACCTTCCTCATAGACCCCCCTCTGTTTTTCTATTTTAGATTAGCTATTTTGATTTATGTGAATAACCTGTTAGCATTCTTAGATCATAATTGTCGTTACAGCTCAGTTCCTTTATATCAAATGCACATTAGTGTGTCTCATGAGAATCAAAAGTCAAGTGTTGTATGCTACTGGAGAATTGTCTTTCTATACTAGATAAAAATTTGCTTTCAAAAATAAGTAATTAGAAGTGTGAATTTAATCCTTGCAACTAAGGTAGATTTCCTTTCTGCAATTAGCACAAAATTCCTTTCTGCAAAGATAAAATAGAAAATCAGAATAAGATAGATAATCCAGGATTCCTATACACTCATCGATCTAGATTTTAATCAAGCAAGCGTGATTTCAATCCTGTAATAGTAGATTATAACTCTAGTTGTGTCAACAACTTGTGCTAGTGTTTAGTTTTCCAAAACTCTGTTTTCTTTCAATACCGCAACTTGATTAATGTTTGATTTCATCAATCTAGCATAAACTGTGCACAATTATCTTGCAATAATAAAACTTCCCTTAGTTTGAAAATTTATATTGAACATCTTAATTTTCTATCTATTTAGACAATTAAAGTGCCCAACATTTTGGCGTCGTTGCCGGGGAAGATAATTATAGATTTTTGTAAGCACATTAGTTTTATTTTGTTAGGAATGAATAGGTCTACATGAATCGAGGAACAATCAGATGTATTCCCAAAAATACTAACCCTACAGGTACCAGAGGACGTGGAGGAAGGAACCCTGCACTGGGAATACCAACCTTTGTTGAAGAGATTATAGCCAGAGAAGATTCTTCTTTAGGATCTATCTTTCACCCTTAAAATCCTCCAAGGAGAAAAATTCCCTAGTCATCAGAACTACCCCAGTTCAAAACATCGCTTTCATCAAGGACTGAAGCTAAAAGTTTGTCACCAACAAATCAACAAGCAACATTGGAGAATATTGAAGACCGAGGAAGTATAGCTCGGCCAAGAGAAAGACCACAAGAAGTTGTTTATCAGATTAATGGACAGATAGTCACTGAGGAGGAGTGGGAAGCCTACCGTATTGAGTGGAACGAGAGAGAAACCATGGAAAATAAAGAAGATAATGAAGAGGATTTCAACCGAGAGGATCCAAAGAACAACGAAGATCAGATAAATGATGAAAATACTATCTCTACTCTGGTTTTTCCTATTACTAATATTCCTACAAGGGGGATAACTACTATGAAGAACATACCTCTTTCAAACCTACCAAATTTCCATGGATTGTCTACTAAGGATCCAGATGAGTTTATGTTTGAATTTGATATTCTGTGTAGAAGCTATGAATACACTACTACTGCACATAAACTTAAACGGTTTCCAGCCACATTAAAGGGAAATGTGTTAAAATGGTTCATGAACCTTGGAGGAGAGAATATCTCAACATGGGTACAGATGAGGTATATTTTCCTAAGCAAGTACCAAGACTACTATCAAACAAGGGAATGAAGGGAGGAACTGTTCAAGATGTCCCAGAAAGAGGATGAGACCCTTGAATATTTTGTAGAGCAACTCCAGTACAATCTACAAAGGTCTGGACATCTGGATGTGAGTAAGGACATTCTAAAAACTATTTTGCTAAAAGGGGTTAGAGATGATTGTTTAGACATGTTGAATATGCTTGGCAAGGGGGATATATCTAAGGAATCCTATGAATATATTGTAAATATTTGCAAGAGATGTTCTCGAGGAACTACAAGGAATAAGTCAGTTACCAAGGATACCACTTTTTCAAGGGTACAGAAATCAACCAATGGAGGGGAAACAAGAGCAAAAATAGGTAATCTATTAGAAGATTTCAAAACATAAATGTTCAACTCTTTTGCTTCACAAATTGATACTCTATATATTAAACAAAAATTAGCATAACCAGAAAAGGCATTGTCCATTTTCTATCCAAATTGTAGAGACAAACATCTGAAAAGGGAATGCCCACTGAATAGTGTTCATGTATGTCTTATTTTTTAATTGGATCATCCTACTGACAAATGTCCCTCTTTACTAGTTGTAAAAGCATCAATGAAGGTGACTAATGAAGAAGCAAAGGTTGCCTATCTAATTACACAAAGAAGACAATGGCAGCCAAGAGGCCAAGGTATGAACTCTCAATTTTCTCCTACAACACTTAATTATTAGAACAATCAACTACCTTATGTCCAGATGAATGCCCCCCCCTCCAAATCAAATTTTCCCTCCTTATTAGGATTCCAATGCATGACTACCTATGCCCCAACAACAGAGTCACCATGGGAAATGGAACCCATATTGGAGAGGCCCTCAATAACAACTTAGCTATCAAAACCATCAACCGAACCTCTATCAACAATAGTTCCAACCCCAGTATCAACAACAATAGTTGCAGTTACCTCCCAATGCCCCACAGAACAATCCTCCCTTACGACCTCAAATGCCTATGCAACCTAACCCAAACCCAAACAATAAGGCCGTTTAGAATATTGATATATATAATGTGCCAACTCTGTCTATTACACCTATGCCTTGTGATGAGATGAAATTAAGATCAAGGAGAATAGTCGAGCTCATAATTGAAGATGCTCCATCTTCAGAATTAGACAAGGAATCGGGGGAAAAACCATTTGCCGATACAGAATAAATTGACCAACCTATTAAAGAATCAACAGACCCCCCCATTCCCTGAAAGACTAGAAATTACCAAAACTATGGAATTACCATGGTTCAATCTCCTAGGAGAATTTCAAAACCTACATGTTAATATTCCACTATTGCAAGTGATTAGAGATGTCCCTATTTATGCCAAGACTGTGAGAGATATTTGTATCAGAAGACCTGGAAGGAAACCTAGGGACCCCCTCACAGTGCATGTAGTGGGGGACTTGTTTGAACCGATGTTAGGAAAAACCCCACCCATTAAATATGGTGACCTAGGAAACCCTACAGTCACTTTCAAAATTGGCTAAACACCTATTCCTCGTGTGTTAGTTGACTTAGGGGAAACAATTAATATTATGCCAATATAAACTACGCAATTGATGCAACTTAGAACGTAAGTCCAACCTACTCCTACTGTTTTAGAATTAGTTGATCGTTCCACCATCAGACCAGAAGGAGTAATCTATGATTTAGTCTTTTCAATTGATTCATGGGAGTATCCTGTTGATTTTGTCATTTTGAAACCCAAAACTCGTATGGGGGGCCACCCTCTAATCCAAGGATGACCATGGTTAGCTACAACTGATGCCTTCATTGGTTGTATATCTAGTTCGATGACCATCTGTGATGGTTATGAAACGAAAACACTTACCCTGTATCCTCATGCTACACCAAGTATGGAACCCACAAATTCTTTATGGATGGACATTGAGGATGAAAGTGCTCTGCCTGTGTTAACCATAGGAAAATCCCTGAGTTTCAAAGATGAGATAGAGGATGAGTTAATCAACTGTTTTATCTGTGACCCCTCTACTATTACACAAAACATGTACCACCGATTGATTGGAATCTTCGACCCTATTACCTAGGAAGAGATGAGCCCAAAAATGTTCTTTGAAACTATTGTAAATCAAATCAATTCAGTTGTAACAACACACACTGTAACAAAAAATGTTGAAACAAAAACAACCAAATTATTTCCCAAAGTCAGTTCTAAGAGCATCACTGTAGAAATCGAACCTGGAAAAACCTTGAACATCAATCCCGATTTATCTATTGTTGAAACTCGCCGATTGATGAAGTTACTAATTGAACATAAGGAGGCATTTACTTGGGATTACATGGATATGAAAGTAATTTCTTCTAAACTATGCACCCACCATATATACATCAAGGAATAATGTTGACCCATTTGCCAACCCCAAAGGAGGATGAACCCTAATCTTAAAGAAATAGTTAAAGAGGAACTCCAGAAACTTCTCAATGTTGGATTCATCTACCCTATATCAGACAGTGAGTGCTTTTCACCGTTGGTTATTGTACCTAAAAAGAATGTTAAGTGGAGAGTGTGTGTGGACTATAAAACCCTGAATAAGGCCACACAGAAGGATCTTTTCCCTCTGCCATTTATTGATCAGGTTCTAGACAACCTAGCTGGGAAAAATATTTTCTCTTTCCTAGATGGATTCAGTGGCTATAACCAGATAAAAAGTGCTCTACAGGACCAAGATAAGACCACCTTTACTAGCCCTTGGGGTACATTTTCCTACAAGGTTCTCCCATTTGGATTGTTTAATGCGCCTACCACTTTCCAAAGAGCTGTAATTGGTATTTTTTCTGATATGGTGAATGACTATATGGAGATATTCATGGATGATTTTACACCTTATGGTATTGATTTTGATCAAGATTTGACTAATCTGGAAAAAGTGCTCAAAAGGTGTATACAGTCTCATCTTTCTTTAAGCATGAAAAAATTCCATATGATGATGAGTGAAGGTGTGGTGCTGGGACACTTCATTTCTTATGCAAGAATTTAGGTAGACCCAACCAAAATCCAGATAATATTGGACATTCCAACTCCAACAACTTAGAAAGAGGTAAGAAGTTTTTTAGGGCATGCTGGATATTACAGGAGGTTCATTAAAAAAATTCCAAACTTTCCTCTCCCTTGTTTTTCCTATTAACAAAAGATGTTGACTTTCATTGGACTGACAATTGTGAATTGTCTTTTACAGATCTGAAACAAAAATTATCCACAACTCCCATTTTGAGAGGGCCCAATTGGGCTTTTCCTTTTCACATTTCTTCAGATGCCTCAGACACTGCAATTGGTGTAGTACTTGGACAACAGGAGGACAAATAACCCTATGGTATCTACTATATTATCAAGAAGATGGCTCTTGCTAAGTTAAATTATACAGTTACTGAAAGACAATTCTTGGCAGTAGTTTATGCAATCAATAAATTCTGGCATTATGTCATTGGTTATCTTACCTTTATTCATACTGATCATACAACAATTAAATATATAATGAATAGACCTATTACTATTGCCAGAGTAACAAGATGGTTGTTATTACTTCAAGAATTTGACATCACTATAGTAGATAGACTAGGGAAAGAAAATGTGGTTGCTGATTTTCTCTCAAGACTGCATATAAATGATGATAATTCACCATTATATGATTCATTTCCAGATGAAAATTTGTTTGTCGTATCTGCTCACTCACCTTGGTATGTTGATATTGCTAATTACTTGGTTGTAGGGAAGGTACCTCCACATCTATCCCCAAGAGAAAGAAGGAAAATCATTGAGAAAAGTGTTCGGTATAGTTGGATAGAGGGATACCTTTTCTACACAAGCTTGGATCAAGAAATAAACCAATGTGTGAGGGATGATGAAGTTTATGATCTTATCAAAACTTTCCATGATGGCCCTTGTGGGTCATTTTGCTGATAAAAGGACTGGACATAAAATTTTAAGGATGGGATATTTTTGGCCCACCATATTTCAAGATGCCAAGAAGTATGTCTAGGCCTGTGACAGTTTCCAATGAATGGGTCAGTCAAATCATAGGGATGAGATGCCTCTCTTGCCTCAAGTAGTGTTAGAACCTTTTGAGAGATGGGCCATGGACTTTGTAGGGCCCATTAACCCACCTTCTAATCAGAAAGTTTATATATTGGTATGTACATATTACATGACCAAGTGGGGGGAGGCAAAAGCACTCATCAAGGCCTCAAAATGAGTTGTCTTAGCATTCTTGTTTGAAGCTATCTTTTCTAGGTTTGGAATTCCTAGAGAATTAGTAACTGATGGAGGACCCCCTTTCACATCACATAAGTTTGAAGCCCTACTCAACCAATATCATGTTTTACATAGAACAACTTCTCCATACAATCCACAAGGTAATGGCCAAGTAGAAAGTACCAACAAAGTCATAGAATCTATTCTTACTAAGACAATGAGAGAACATCGTAGGGATTGGTATGACAGATTGCATGAATCTCTATGGGCCTATCGAACTACTTGGAGGAACAAAACTAGTTTTTCTCCTTATGAGCTTATATATGGGAAAATCCTTGTTTTTCCCATTGAATTCAAAATCAAAACTTTAAGAAATGCATCAGCAGTCAACCTCGACTTGACTATGGTACAGAAGGCTAGATTGCAGCAACTCAATGAGCTTGACGAAAAGTGTTTGAACGTTATTCATCAAACCACAGTGATTCAACAACGGAGAACAAAATGGCATGACTGAGTCATCAAGAAGAAATTATTCCAAAAAGGGGATTGGGCTCTGTTGTAAGGTAGCTAGAGAGGTAGCGGGGGGGCCTAGAGGGCCCATAGTGATAATAGTGGAGGTCATTCAATGTAAGGTGGACTAGGTCCACTATATTATTAAATAAGGCCCACTATGGTAGTTAGATATAATAAATGGGTAATTAGATATAATAAATGTAAGATGACTTCTTAGAAGGTTATACTTCTAGAAGATTCATTCTCTAGAATGTTCTTAGGTGATGGTAGCACTATATAAAGGGGTTCAAGAAATGTAATGAGACATAAAGAGAAGTATTGTGTTTGGAGCGGTAGTTCAATAGGAGGAAGCCCCCTTGAAGAGGCAAGTGAACAGGAGAGGATCCCTTCCATAATAGGATCCATTGTATGGTGTTGCCCTACCCTAAGGGTTTGATATAATAAAGTGGTGGTTTTCTATATGGTTTCATATATATTGTGTGGTGATTATATTCATATAAATTTGGATCTATTGTGATATTTATAGATCTACTTTGGTTCTTAACAATTGGTATCATAACACTTTCCTTGGTCAAAGAATGAAATATTTGTTTTCTCTTTTTGCAGAATGTTTTCTAGGGAAGAAAAAGAGGGCGACACACTTAAGGTTCATATATAAAGCTTTATGAGCTGAATTTGGAAAAAAAAATTGGATATTTGAATTCCTCTCGGAAAAATACCCAATTTCAAAAAAAAATCAACCAAAACGGAGTTCGGGAAGTAAAGTTATGAGCATTTTAAATTCAACAATTTTTCAGAGTTTTTCCGGAAAAAGCTGCGATTTTCTGTCATAACTTAATATTCTATTTTTGGGGGTTTTTCATAGAAAGATGTATTTTACAGGGAAATGTGATGGCCCTAGTATTGAGTCATTCATTAAAGAAAGACAATCAACATGGGAAGATACTTGGCCCCATTGGGTAGATCTCAAATTGCAAGGTGATGCTGCCATTTGGTGGAAATCGCTTGATTATAAGGAAATGATGAGACTCTCCCATGTAGAATTTGAAAAAATATTGTTAGACAAGTGGTTTCATGGAGAAAATAAGGATA
>ML782970.1:154675-179387 GCA_009831015.1 Picea engelmannii
GATTTCTATTAATGAAATAAATGTACAGAGACTGTAAAAATACAGAGTGAAAGACTCGCTAGAATGGTGGCAGCTTATCTTTGAGAAGAGATGTGACGGCTACTCGCATTCGCAAGAAGATGATTACAATGAGGCTCTGAAGGAATTTTTACAATAAACAGGAATTCCAAAAAACCCTAGACATCCAAAAACTTAACCCTAGGATATAAAGCGCCAAAAGTCATGTGGGCCCCGTTTGGGTAAGTTAGTACATCAACTTCCCGGGGTCGTAACTTTTGCATACGATCTCCATTTTAGGCGCATGATAGCTCATTGGAAAGGTATCATCGAGGAGATCCATTTTGGGGGATCAATAATTCCTTTGGCTATCATTAAGAACCTAAATCTTGAAAAACATTCCTTTAGGACCTCAAAATGGCCTCGAAAGATAAAACTTGCTAAAAGTAGTAAATTGCCAAAATTGCCAGAAAACTGTTTTGAGCGAGTCGGAAAAGGTGGGTGGCCACCGATATCCACCTAGATCAATCCTCCCTCCTTAGGAATCAATGGTCTCCATTGCGTTGAGTTCTCGGGGGAGAGGGAAAAGTGTTTGTTGGATCTACATCTTGGTGAGCTGCTTGTATTGCTATAGACATTGCGCTGTTTAGTTTGTGGAAGTCTGTCATGAACCTATTGAAGATGAGGTTGTTCAACAAGTTGAGCTACATTAGAGGAAGGTGTGTAGAAGGAATCTTTGTGCTTTGCTGCAACCTTGTCGACCTTCTTCTGTTGGATAGAAGGTGCAGGGGGTGAGGCTGTAGTGGTTGCAGTGTTCTTCTATTCCCCTTTTGAACAGATTATGAAGAAGCTGAATTTTGCAGTATGAGATACTACCTTTCGACACTTTTTAGGTGGAACAATATTTGGAACTACCTTTGGTATTCTTTAGAGATGACCCCCTAAAGTAATAATGACACTACGAGGTCGAGACTCATAAACAACATGGCATCTCCACATATATGGTTGGCCAAAGAGAACATCACAGACATCCAGTGGGGAAACATCACATAATACCTCATTCTTGAAGGTTTGGATGCCGTATGAAAATCGACACTATTGGATGACACCGAGATCTCGTCCTTGCCAAAGCCACCCAATTTTGTATGGCTGTGGGTGTGGTGTTGTCGACAATCCCAACTGTTTAATGAACTCTGTTGAGATGAGGTTTTTCTGGCTTCCACTATCAACAATAAAATGTAGTGGGGTCCCCCTCACCCACATCTGTGAATGAAAAAGGTGCTCTCCCTCTTCAAAATTTGTTGGTTCTTCTGGATGAATTGCTTCGGTCGCGACAATAGCAGTGGGGTCTGCGTCAATGATCTATCGTTTACCAGTATTTTGAGAATCGGATTCTGAATCAAGGTTTGGCTCCTTGTCTTTGATCTCGACCACCAATGACTATTTTGAGCGATATTCATTGGTGTTGTGCCAGGGGATTTTGTGGAAATCACACCATTTATCGGTGTCGTTCTTAGTCTTCCCGTGACCTTCTTTTCCTGTGTCTTGGAATGGCTTTCGGGAGACTGTTTGTTAGGGCCATCTTTGTCATACTTTGGTTGTTGCAGATTTGCAGACCCAAGTTCCCATTTGCTCTGGTGCTTAAATTTCTACTCAATTTTAATAGCATATCGATAAGCAGCACCGAGTGATGAGATGTCCAAAAAATCCATTTCAGTCTGGATGTATCTGTGTAGAGCCCCGCGGTATTTCAGAACCAAATGTCGCTCGGAGTCTTTGATACCCAACTTGGTGTGCAAGGTATGGAAGGTATTGGTGAACTCCGAAACTGCTTGGCCCCTCTATTGCCTCAGTGTGGTCCATCTCATGTACTGGTCCTCATAGTTGCCAACAGGGTAATATTGTTCCTTTATCGCATCCACAAAAAAATATCAAGTGGGATTGACCCCATATATTCCAGAGTCCTCTGTGGAACATTGATCCCAGTAAGTTTCCCACCAATGTTTGACATGAGGGAGAGATTTAAAGAGTGCGAAGGTGATATTTTCTTTGTCGAAAAAATTGTGAACAGAGAAATAACCTTCTAGCAGAGTTAACCATTTTTCTAAGGCTTCTGCATCTATCTGTCCTTCAAATACATGAATATCAAAATTAACTTGTATCTTGAAAGGAAAGGTGCCTCCAAAGTGGCCTCTTGATGAAGATGCATCTGATGCTATCGGTAGGCGTTTAAGTATATGGGAAAAATTCTCCATCATTTCGTCCCTCTGCCGCTTGAGAGCTTGCTCAAGCAATGGATTGATAGGATCGTCTGCTCTGTCGTTTTTATTTTCTTCCGCCATTGTGGGTTTCTTGGGTGTGTGAGAGCGATTGTCTTCAAGAGAGACAAACTCGAGACCCAGCTTGCTATACTCAACCTTGTTGGGGACATGCACTGAAAAAACGATCAAGAGCAACTTGCTCTGATACCACTAATTCAGATTATTTTCTGCACGAAATGAGAGCGGAGATATAATATAGAAATGCATAGAGATATTACAGATATTCAATAATATAACATAAATGTATCAGAGATGCAACCATAAAAACATATATACAGTAATACACGATTTCTATTAATGAAAGAAATGTACAGAGACTGTAAAAATACAGAGTGAAAGACTCGCTAGAATGGTGACAGCCTGTCTCTGAGAAGAGATGTGACGGCTACTCGCATTCACAAGAAGATGATTAAAATGAGGCTTTGAAGGCCTTTTTACAATAAAAAATAATTCCAAAAAACCCTAGACATCCAAAAATTTAACCCTAGGAGATGAAGCGCCAAAAGTCATGTGGGCCCCGTTTGGGTAAGTTAGTACATCAACTTCTCGGGGTCGTAACTTTTGCATACGATCTCTGTTTTAGGCGTATGATAGTTCGTTAGAAAGGTATCATCAAAGAGATTCATTTTGGTGGATAAATCATGCATTCAAATATCATTGGGAACCTTGATCTCAAAAAACCTTCATATAGGCCCTCAAAGTGGCCCTGAAAGTTAAAACCTGCTAAAAATAGTAAATTGCCAAAATTGTTAGAAAACTATTTTGAGCTAGTCGAAAAAGGTGGGTGGCCACCAATATCCACCTGGATCAATCCTCCCTCCTTAGGAAGAAATGGTCTCCAATGCGTTGAGTTCCTGGGGGTGAGGGAAAAGCATTTATTGGATCTGCATCTTGGTGAGCTGCTTGTATTGATTGAGACGTCACGCTGCTTAGTTTGTGGAAGTCTATCATGAACCTGTTGAAGTTGAGGTTGTTCAACAAGTCGAGATACATGAGAGGAAGGTGTGTAGAAGGAATCTTTTCTCTTTGCTGCAACCTTGTCGACCTGCTTCTGTTGGATAGAAGGTCTAGGGGGTGAGGCTATAATAGTTGCAGTGCAGTGTCCTTCTGTTCTCTTTTTGAATAGATTGTGAAGAAGCTAAATTTTGCAGTATGAGATACTACCTTTCGACACTTTTTAGGTGGAACAATAGTTGGAAATACCTCTGGTATTCTGTAGATATGACCCCCTAAAGTAACAATGACACTATGGGGTCGAGACTCATAAACAACATGGCATCTCCACATATATGGTTGGCCCAAGAGAACATCACAGACATCCAGTGGGGAAACATCATATAATACTTCATCCTTGAAGGGTTGGATGCCGTATGACAATCGACATTGTTGGCTGACATGGAGATCTCGTCCTTGCAGAAGCCACCCGATGTTATATGGCTACGGGTGTGGTGTTGTCGACAATCCCAACTGTTTGACGACCTCTGCTGAGATGAGGTTTTTTTTGGCTTTCGCTATCAACAATTAAATACAGTGGGGTCCCCTTCACCCACATATGTGAATGAAAAATGTGCTCCCCCTCTTTAGGATCTGTTGGTTCTTCTGGTTGAATTGTTGCGGTCACGACAATAGCAGTGGGGTCTACGTCAATGATCTGTCCTTTACCAGTATTTTTAGAATTGGATTCTGAATCAGGGTTTGGTTCCTTGTCTTTGATCTCAGCCACCAATAACTGTTTTGAGCGACATTCATCGGTGTTGTGCCAGTGGCTTTTGTGGAAATCACAACATTTTCTGGTGTCCTTCTTTGTCTTGCCGTGACCATTCTTTCCCTGTGTCTTACACTGGCTTTCAGGAGACTGTTTGTTAGGGTCGTCTTTGTCATACTTTGGTTGTGGCGGATTTGCAGACCCAAATTCCCGTTTTTTCTGGTGCTTAAATTTCTGCTCAATTTTAACAACATAATAAGCAGCACCGAGTGGTGATATGTCCAAAAAATCCATTTCAGTCTGGATGTATCTGTGTAGAGCCCTGTGGTATTTCAGAACCAAATGTTGCTCCGGGTCTTTGATACCTAGCTTGGTGCCCAAGGTATGAAATTTATTAGTGAACTCTGGAACTTCTTGGCCCCTCTCTTGCCTCAGTGTGGTCCATCTCATGTACTGGTCCTCATAGTTGCTAACAGGGTAATACTGTTCCTTTACCGCATCCACAAAAAAATCCCAAGTGGGATCGGTCCCATATATTCCAGACTCCTCTGTGGAAATTTTCTCCCATTAAGTTTACCACCAATGTTTGACATGAGGGAGAGCTTTAAGGACTGCGAAGGTGATCTTTTCTTTGTCAAAAAAATTGTGAATAGAGAAATAACCTTCTCGAAGAGTTAACAATTTTCCTAGGGCTTCTACATCTATCTGTCCTTCAAATACATGAATATCAAAATTAACTTGTATCTTGAAAGGAGAGGTGCCTCCAAAGTGGCCTCTTGATGAATATGTGCTTGATGCTATCGGCAGGTATTTAAGGATGTGGGCAAAATTGTCCATCATTTCGTCCCTCTGTCGTGTGAGAGATTGCTCAAACAACAGATAGATAGGATCGTCTGATCTGTCGTTTTTATTTTCTTCTGCCATCGAGGGTTTCTTGGGTGTGTGAGAGAGATTGTCTTCAAGAGAGACAAGATTGAGACCCAACTTTCTATACTAGGACCTCATCGGGGACATGCACTGAAAAAACGTTCAAGAGCAGCCTACTCTGATACCACTGATCCAGATTATTTTCGGCACGAAATGAGGGAGGAGATATAATAGAGAAATGCACAGAGATATTGCAGATATTCAATAATATAACAGAAATGTATCAGAGATGCAACCATAAACACATATATGCAGTAATACATGATTTCTATTAATGAAGGAAATGTACAGAGACTGTAAAAATACAGAGTGAAAGACTCACTAGAATGGTGGCAGATTATCTCTGAGAAGAGATGTGACAACTGCTTGCATTCACAAGAAGATGATTACAATGAGGCTCTGAAGGTGTTTTTACAATAAACAGGAATGCTAAAAAACCCTAGACATCCAAAAACTTAACCCTAGGAGATGAAGTGCCAAAAGTCACGTGGGCCCCGTTTGGGTAAGTTACTACATCAACTTCCCGGGGTCGTAACTTTTGCATACGATCTCCATCTTAGGCGTATGATAGCTCGTTGGAAAGGTATCATCGAGGAGATTCATTTTTGGGTATCAAACATGCCTTTAGCTATCATTGAGAACCTTGATCTTGAAAAAAATTCATTTAGGCCCTCAAAATCTCCTGGGAAGTTAAAACCTGCTAAAAATAGTAAATTGCCAAAATTGCTAGAAAACTGTTTTGAGCTAGTTGGAAAAGGTGGGTGGCCACCAATGCCCACCTGGATCAATCCTCCCTCCTTAGGAAGAAATAGTCTCCATTGCATTGAGTTCCCGGGGGAGAGGGAAAAGTGTTTGTTGGATCTGCATCTTGGTGAGTTGCTTGTATTGTTGGAGACGTCGCGTTGCTTAGTTTGTGGAAGTCTGTCATGAACCTGTTGAAGCTGAGGCCGTTCAACAAGTCGAGCTACATGAGAGGAAGGTGTGTAGAAGGAATCTTTGTGGTTTGTTGCAACCTTGTCAACCTGCTTCTGTTGGATAGAAGGTGTAGGGGGCGAGGCTGTAGTGGTTGCATTTTTCTTCTGTTCCTGTTTTGAAAAGATTGTGAAGAAGCTGAATTTTGCAGTATGAGATACTACCTTTTGAAACTTTTTAGGTGGAACAATAGTTGGAACTACCTCTGGTATTCTATAGAGATGACCCCCTAAAGTAACAATGAAACTACGGGGTCGAGACTCATAAACAGCATGGCGTCTCCACATATATTGTTGACCCAAGAGAACATCATAGAAATCCAGTGGGGAAACATCACATAATACCTCATCCTTGAAGGGTTTGATGCCATATGACAATCGAAAATATTAGCTGACACGGAGATATAGTCTCGCCGAAGCCACCCAATGTTGTATGGCTTCGCGTGTGGTGTTGTCGACAATCCCAACTATTTGACGACCTCTGTTGAGATGAGGTTTTTCTTGCTTCTGCTGTCAACAAAAAAATGCAGTGGGGTCCCCTTCACCCACATCTGTGAATGAAAAAGGTGCTCCCCCTCTTCAGGATCTGTTGGTTCTTCTGATTGAATTTCTACGGTCGCGACAATAGCAGTGGGATCTGTGTCAATGATCTGTCCTTTACCAGTATTTTTAGAATCAGATTCTGAATTAGGGTTTGGCTCCTTGTCTTTGATCTCGTCCACAAATGACTGTTTTGAGCGACATTTATCAGTGTTTTGCAAGGGGCTTTTGTGGAAATCACACCATTTTCTGGTGTCCTTCTTTGTCTTCCCGTGACCCTTGTTTTCCTATGTCTTGGACTAGCTTTCAGGAGACTGTTTGTTAGGGCCATCTTTGTCATACTTTATTTGTTGCGGATATGTAGACCCGAATTCCCATTTTTTCTGGTGCTTAAATTTCTGCTCAATTTTAACATCATATTGATAAGCAATACCAAGTGATGAGATGTCCAAAAAATCCATTTCAGTCTGGATGTATCTGTGTAGAGCCCCGCGGTATTTCAGAACCAAATATTGCTCAGAGTCTTTGATACCCAGCTTGGTGC
Source organism: Picea engelmannii (assembly GCA_009831015.1). Taxonomy (NCBI): domain Eukaryota; kingdom Viridiplantae; phylum Streptophyta; class Pinopsida; order Pinales; family Pinaceae; genus Picea; species Picea engelmannii. The sequence continues at coordinate 161,681 of ML782970.1, forward strand.
ACAGGGTATGGAAGGCATTTGTGAACTCCAGAACTGCTTAGCCCCTCTCTTGCCGCAGTGTGGTCCATCTCATGTACTGGTCCTCATAGTTGCCAATAAGGTAATACTGTTCCTTTACCTCATCCTCAAAAAAATCCCAAGTGGGATCGACCCCATGTATTCCAGACTCCTTTGTGGAAGTTTTCTCCCAGTAAGTTTCCCACCAATGTTTGACATGAGGGAGAGCTTTAAAGAGTGCGAAGGTGATCTTTTCTTTGTTGGAAAAATTGTGAATAGAGAAATAAACTTCTAGCAGAGTTAACCATTTTTCTAGGGCTTTTGCATCTATCTGTCCTTCAAATACAAGAATATCAAAATTAACTTGCATCTTGAAAGACAAGGTGCCTCCAAAGTGGCCACTTGATGAAGATGCGCCTGATGCTATCGACAGGCGTTTAAGGATGTCGGCAAAATTCTCCATCATTTCGTCCCTCTGTCACGTGAGAGCTTGCTCAAGCAACGGATTGATAGGATCATTTGCGCCGTCATTTTTCTTTTCTTCCGCCATTGAGGGTTTCTTAGGTGTGTGAGAGAAATTGTCTTTAAGAGAGACAAGCTCAAGACCCAACTTGCTATAATCGGAACTCGTTGGGGACGTGCACTGAGAAAACAATCAAGAGCAACTTGCTCTAATACCATTGATCCAAATTATTTTCGGCACGAAATGAGAGCGGAGATATAATAGAGAAATGCATAAAGATATTGCAGATATTCAATATTATAATAGAAATGTATCAGAGATGCAACCATAAACACATATATACAGTAATACACGATTTCTATTAATGAAAGAAATATACAGAGACTATAAAAATACAGAGTGAAAGACTCGCTAGAATGGTGGCATCTTATCTCTGAGAAGAGATGTGACGGTTACTCGCATTCACAAGAAGATGATTACAATGAGGCTCTGAAGGCCTTTTTACAATAAACAAGAATTCTAAAAAACCCTAGACATCCAAAAACATAACCATAGGAGATGAAGCACCAAAAGTCATGTGGGCCTCGTTTGGGTAAGTTAGTACATCAACTTCCCGGGGTTGTAATTATTGCATACGATGTCTGTTTTAGGCATATGATAGCTCGTTGGAAAGGTATCATCAAGGAGATTCATTTTGGGGGATCAATAATGCCTTTGGATATCATTAAGAACCTTGATCTCAAAAAAACTTCATTTAGTCCCTCAAAATGGCCCCGGAAGTTAAAAGCTGCTAAAAATAGTAAATTGCCAGAAAACTATTTTGAGCCAGTCGAAAAAGGTGGGTGGCCACTGATATCCACCTAGATCAATAATCCATGCTTAGGAAGTGATGTTCTCCATTCCATTGAGTTCCCAGGGGAGAGGGAAAAGCGTTTGCTGGATCTGCATCTTGGTGAGCTGCTTGTATTGCTAGAGATCTCACGTTGCTTTGTTTGTGGAAGTCTGTCATGAACCTATTGAAGTTGAGGCTATTCAACAAGTCGAGCTACATGAGAGGAAGGTGTGTAGAAGGAATATTTTCACTTTGCTGCAACCTTGTCGACCTGCCTCTATTGGATAGAAGGTACAGGGGGCGAGGCTTTAATGGTTGTAGTGTCCTTCTGTTCCCCTTTTGAACAAATTGTTGAGAAGCTAAATTTTGTAGTATAAGATACTACCTTTCAACACATTTAGGTGGAACAATAGTTGGAACTACCTATGGTATTCTGTAGAGATGATCCCCTAAAGTAACAATGACACTACGGGGTCGAGACTCATAAACAACATGGCATCTCCACATATATGGTTGGCCAAAGAGAACATCACAGACATCTAGTGGGACAACATCACATAATACCTCATCCTTGAAGGGTTGGATGCCGTATGAAAATTAACACTGTTGGCTGAAACAAAGATCTCATCCTTGCCAAAGCCACCCGATGTTGTATGGTTGCGGGTGTGGTGTTGTCGACAATCCCAACTATTTTATGACCTCTACTGAGATGAGGTTTTTCTTGCTTCCGCTATGAACAATAAAATGCAGCGGGGTCCCCTTCACCCACATCTGTGAATGAAAAAAGGCACTCCTTCTCTTCAGGATCTGTTGGTTCTTCTGGTTGAATTGCTGCGGTCACGACAATAGCAGTGGGGTCTATGTCAATGATCTGTTCTTTACCAGTATTTTCAGAATCAGATTCTGAATCAGGGTTTGGTTCCTTGTCTTTGATCTCGGCCACCAATGACTATTTTGAGCGACATTCATTGGTGTTATGCCAGGGGAATTTTTGGAAATCACACCATTTTCTAGTGTCCTTCTTTGTCTTCGCGTGACCCTTATTTCCGTGTGTCTTGGACTGGCTTTTGGGAGACTCTTTGTTAGGGCCATCTTTGTCATACTTTGGATGTTGCGGATTTGCAGACCCAAATTCCCATTTGTTCTGGTGCTTAAATTTTTGCTCAATTTTAATAGCATATCGATAAGCAGCACTGAGTGATGAGATGTCCAAAAAATCCATTTTAGTCTGGATGTATCTGTGTAGAGCCTCTAAGTATTTCAGAACCAAATGTTGCTTGGAGTCTTTGATACACAGCTTGGTGCGCAAGGTATGGAAGGTATTGGTGAACTCCGGAACTGCTTGGCCCCTCTCTTGCCACAGTGTGGTCCATCTCATTTACTTGTCCTCATAGTTGCCAACAGGGTAATATTGTTCTTTTACCGCATCCACAAAAAAATCCCAAGTGGGATCGGCCCCATATATTCCAGACTCCTATGTGGAACTTTTAAACCAATAATTTTACCACCAATTTTTGACATGAGGGAGAGCTTTAAGGAGTGAAAAGGTGATCTTTTATTTGTCGAAAAAATTGTGAACAGAGAAATAACCTTCTAGCAGATTTAACCATTTTTCTAGGGCTTCTCCATCTATCTGTCCTTCAAATATAGGAATATCAAAATTATCTTGTATCTTGAAAGGAAAGGTTCCTCCAAAGTGGCCACTTGATGAAGATGGGCCTGAAGCTATCGGTAGGCGTTTAAGGATGTGGAAAAAATTCTCCATCATTTCATCACTCTGTCGCGTGAGAGCTTGCTCAAGTAATGGATTGATAGGATCGTTTGCTCCATCATTTTTCCTTTCTTACGCCATTGAGGGTTTCTTGGGTGTGTGAGAGTGGTTGTCTTCAAGAGAGACAAGCTTGAGACCCAACTTGCTATACTCAAACCTCGTCGGGGACATGCACTGAAAAAACGATAAAGAGAAGCCTGCTCTGATACCACTGATCCAGATTATTTTCGGCACAAAATGAGAGCGGAGATATAATAGAGAAATGCATAGAGATATTGCAGATATTCAATAATATAACATAAATGTATCAGATATGCAACCATAAACACATATATACAGTAATACACGATTTCTATTAATGAAAGAAATGTACAGAGACTGTAAAAATACATAGTGAAAGACTCGCTAGAATGGTGGCAGCTTATCTCTGAGAAGAGATGTGACGGCTACTCGCATTCACAAGAAGATGATTAAAATGAGGCTCTAAAGGACTTTATATAATAAACATGAATTCCCCAAAACCCTAGACATCCAAAAACATAACCCTAGGAGATGAAGTGCCAAAAGTCATGTGGGCCTCGTTTGGGTAAGTTAGTACATCAAATTCCCGAGGTCGTAACTTTTGCATACGATCTCCATTTTAGGCGTATGATAGCTTGTTGGAAAGGTATGGTCCAGGAGATTCATTTTGGGGGATCCATTATGCCTTCGAATATAATTGGGAACCTCAATCTCAAAAAAACTTCATTTAGGCCGTCAAAATGGCCTCGGAAGTTAAAACCTGCTAAAAATAGTAAATTGCCAAAATTGTCAGAAAACTGTTTTGAGCCAGTCGAAAAAGGTGGGTGGCCATTGATATCCACTTGGATTAATCCTCTCTCCTTAGGAAGCAATGGTCTCCATTGTGTTGAGTTCCTGGGGGAGAGGGAAAAGATTTTTTTGGATCTTCATCTTGGTGGGCTGCTTGTATTGTTGGAGACGTCGCGCTGCTTAGTTTGTGGAAGTTTGTCATGAACCTGTTGAAGTTGAGGCTGTTCAACAAGTCGACCTACATGAGAGGAAGGTGTGTAGAAGGAAACTTTTYACTTTACTGAAACCTTGTCGACCTACTTCTTTTGGATAGAAGGTGCAGGGGGCGAGGCTGTAGTGGTTGCAGTGTCCTTCTGTTCCMCTTTTGAACAGATTGTGAAGAAGCTAAATTTTGCAGTATGAGATTCTACCTTTCGACACTTTTTAGGTGGAACAATAGTTGGAACTACCTATGGGATTCTGTAGAGATGACTCCTTAAAGTAACAATGACACTACGGGGTTGAGACTCATAAAMAACATGGTGTCTCCACATATATGGTTKGMCCAAGAGAACATCACAKACATCCAGTGGGGCAACATCACATAATACCTCATCCTTGAAGGGTTTGATGCCGTATGAAAATCGAAACTGTTGGCTAACATGGAGATCTCGTCCTTGCCRAAGCCACCCGATGTTGTATGGCTAYGGGTGTGGTGTTGTCGATAATCCCAACTGTTTGAMAACCTCTRCTGAGATGAGGTTTTTCTTTCTTTGGCTATCAAAAATAAAATGCAGTGGGGTCCCCTTCACGCACATATGYGAATTAAAAAGGCGCTCCCCCTCTTCAGGATCTATTGGTTCTTCTGGTTGAATTACTGCGGTCGCGACAATAGCAGTGGGGTCTGCATCAATGATCTGTCCTTTACCAGTATTTTAAGAATCAGATTCTGAATCAGGGTTTGGCTCCTTGTCTTTGATCTCGACCACCAATGACTATTTTGAGAGACATTCATCGGTGTTGTGCCAGACGCTTTTGTGGAAATCACACCATTTTCTGGTGTCCTTATTTGTCTTCCCGTGACCTTTATTTTCTTGTGTCTTGGACTGGATTTCAGGAGACTATTTTTTAGGGCCGTCTTTGTCATACTTTGGTTGTTGCGGATTTCCAGACCTGAATTCCCGTTTGTTCTGGTGCTTAAATTTCTGCTCAGTTTTAACAACGTATCGATAAGTAGCACCGTGTGACGGCTACTCGCATTCGCACAAATATATTGCAGATATTCAATAATATAACAGAAATGTATCAGAGATGCAACCATAAACACATATATATAGTAATACATGATTTCTATTAATGAAAGAAATGTACAGAGATTGTAAAAATACAAAGTGAAAGACTCGCTAGAATGGTGGCAGCATATCTCAAAGAAGAGATGTGACGACTACTCGCATTCGAAAGAAGATGATTACAATGAGGCTCTGAAGGGATTTTTACAATAAACAAGAATGCCAAAAAACCCTAGACATCCAAAAACTTAACCCTAGGAGATGAAGCACCAAAAGTCATGTGGGCCCCGTTTAGGTAAGTTAGTACATCAAGTGCCCGGGGTCATAACTTTTGCATACGATCTCTGTTTTAGTTGTATGATAGCTCGTTGGAAAGGTATCATCGAGGAGATTAATTTTTGGGGTTCAATAATGCCTTTGACTATCATTGAGAACCTCAATCTTGAAAAACCTTCATTTAGGCCCTCAAAATGGCCCCGGAAGTTAAAACCTGCTAAAAATAGTAAATTGCCAAAATTGTCAGAAAATTGTTTTGAGCCAGTCGAAAAAGGTGGGTGGCCACCGATATCCACCTGAATCAATCCTCCCTCCTTAGGAAGCAATTGTCTCCATTGCATTGAGTTCCCGGGGGAGAGGGAAAAGCGTTTGTTGGATCTGCATCTTGGTGAGTTGCTTGTATTGTTGGAGATGTCGCGCTGCTTAGTTTGTGGAAGTTTGTCATGAACTTGTTGAAGCTGAGGCTGTTCAACAATTCGAGCTACATGAGAGGAAGGTGTGTTGAAGGAATATTTGCACTTTTCGGCAACCTTTTCGACCTGCTTCTGTTGGATAGAAGTTGCAAGGGGCGAGGCTATAGTGGTTGCAATGTCCTTTTGTTCCCCTTTTGAACAGATTGTGAAGAAGCTGAATTTTGCAGTATGAGATACTACCTTTCGACACTTTTTAGGAGGAACAATAGTTGGAACTACCTCTGGTATTCTGTTGAGATGACCCCCTAAAGTAACAATGACACTACGGCGTCGAGACTCATAAACAACATGGCGTCTCCACATATATGGTTGGCCCGAGAGAACGTCACAGACATCCAGTGGGGAAACATCACATAATACCTCATCCTTGAAGGGTTGGATGCCATATGACAATCAACACTATTAGCTAACATGGATATCTCATCCTTGCCGATGCCACCTGATGTTGTATGGCTGTGGGTGTGGTGTTTTCGACAATCCCAACTGTTTGACGACCTCTGCTGAGATGAGGTTTTTCTGGCTTCCACTATTAACAATAAAATGCAACGGGGTCCTCTTCACCCACATCTGTGAATGAAAAGGTGCTCCCACTCTTCAGTATCTGTTGGTTCTTCTGGGTGAATTGCTACGGTCACAAAAATAGCAGTGGGGTCTACGTCAATGATCTGTCCTTTACTAGTATTTTCAGAATCAGATTCTGAATTAGGGTTTGGCTCCTTGTCTTTGATCTCATCCAGCAATGAATGTTTTGAGAAACACTCATCAGTGTTGTGCCAGGGGATTTTTTGGAAATCACACCATTTTTCGGTGTCCTTCTTTGTCTTCCCATGACCCTTCTTTTGTTGTGTCTTGGACTGGCTTTCGGGAGACTGTTTGTTAGGGCTGTCTTTGCAATACTTTGGTTGTTGAATATTTGCATACCTGAATTCCCCTTTGTTCTGTTGCTTAAATTTCTTCTCAATTTTAACAACATATCGATAAGCAACACTGAGTGATGAGATGTCCAAAAAATCCATTTCAGTCTGGATGTATCTGTGTAGAGCCCCATGGTACTTTAGAAGAAAATGTCACTCAGAGTCTTTGATACCCAACTTGGTGCGCAAGGTATGGAAGGTATTAGTGAACTCTGAAACTACTTGGCCCCTCTCTTGCCGCAGTGTCATCCATCTCATGTATTGTTCCTCATAGTTGCCAACAGGGTAATACTGTTCCTTTACCGCATCCACAAAAAAATCCCAAGTGGGATCAGCCCCATATATTCCAGACTCCTCTGTGGAACTTTGCTCCCAGTAAGTTTCCCACCAATGTTTGACATGAGGGAGATCTTTAAGGAGTGCGAAGGTGATTTTTTCTTTGTCGGAAAAATTGTGAGCAAAGAAATAACCTTCTAGCAGAGTTAACCATTTTTCAAGGGCTTCTACATCTATTTGTCCTTCAAATACAGGAATATCAAAATTAAATTGTATCTTGAAAGGCGATATGCCTCCAAAGTGGAAGCTTGATGAAGATGTTCCCGATGCTATCGGTAGGCATTTAAGGATGTGGGAAAAATTCTCCATCATTTCGTCCCTTTGTCGCGTGAGAGCTTTCTCAAGCAACAGATTGATAGAATCGTCTGCTCCGTCGTTTTTCTTTTATTCCGCCATTGAGGGTTTCTTGGCTGTGTGAGAGAAGTTTTCTTTAAGAGAGACAAGATAAAGACCCAAATTACTATACTTGGACCTCGTCAGGGACATGCACTCAAAAAATGATCAAGAGAAGCCTTCTCTAATACCACTGACCCAGATTATTTTCGGCACAAAATGAGAGAGGATATATAATAGAGAAATGCACAGAGATATTGCAGATATTCAATAATATAACATAAATGTATCATATATGCAACCATAAACACATATATACAGTAGTACATGATTTATATTAATGAAATAAATGTATAGAGACTGTAAAAATACAGAGTGAAAGACTCGCTAGAATGGTGGCAGCTTATCTCTGAGAAGAGATGTGACGGCTACTTGCATTCGCAAGAAGATAATTACAATGAGGATTTGAAGGAATTTTTACAATAAACATGAATGCCAAAAAGCCCTAGAAATCCAAAAACTAAACCCTAGGAGATGAAGTGCCAAAAGTCACGTGGGCCCCGTTTGGGTAAGTTAGTACATCAACTTCCCGGGGTCGTAACTTTTGCATACGATCTCTGTTTTAGGCGTATGATAGCTCGTTGGAAATGTATCATCGAGGAGATTCATTTTAAGGGATCAATCATGACATTTCCCATCATTGAGAAAATTTATCTTGAAAAAACTTCATTTAGGCCCTCAAAATGGCCCCAGAAGTTAAAACCTGCTAAAAATAGTAAATTGCCAAAATTGCCAGAAAACTGTTTTGAGTCAGTCGAAAAAGGTGGGTGGCCACCAATATCCACCTAGATCAATCCTTCCTCCTTAGGAAGAAACAATATCCATTGCGTTGAGTTCCCGGGGGAGAGGGAAAATCATTTGTTGGATCTCCATCATGGTCAGTTACTTGTATTGTTGGAGACGCCGCGCTGCTTAGTTTGTGGAAGTTTGTCATGAACCTATTGAAGCTGAGGCTGTTCAAAAAGTCAAGCTACATGAGAGGAAGGTGTGTAGAAGGAATATTTGTGCTTTTCTGCAACCTTGTCGACCTGCTTCTGTTGGATAGAAGGTGCAGGGGGCGAGGCTGTAGTGGTTACAGTGTCCTTATGTTCCCCTTTTGAACAGATTGTGAAGAAGCTGAATTTTGCAGTATGAGATACTGCCTTTCAAGGCTTTTTAGGTAGAACAATAGTTGGAAATACCTCTGGTATTCTGTAGAGATTATCCTCTAAAGTAACAATGACACTACGAGGTAGAGACTCATAAACAACATGGCGTCTCCACATATATGGTTGGCCCAAGAGAACATCACATACATCCAGTGGGGAAACATCACATAATACCTCATCCTTGAAGGGTTGGATGCCGTATGACAATAGACACTGTTGGCTGACATGGAGATCTCGTCCTTGTCGAAGCCACCCGATGTTGTATGGCTGCAGGTGTGGTGTTGTCGACAATCTCAACTGTTTGATGACCTCTGCTAAGATGAGGTTTTTCTAGCTTCCGCTATCAACAATAAAATGCAGCAGGGTCCCCTTCACCCATATCTGTGAATGAAAAAGGTGCTCCCCCTCTTTAGGATATGTTGGTTCTTGTGGTTGAATTTTTATGGTCGTGACAATAGCAGTGGGGTCTACGTCAATGATCTGTCCTTTACCAGTATTTTCAGAATCGGATTCTGAATCAGGCTTTGGCTCCTTGTCTTTGTTCTCGGCCACCAATGACTGTTTTGAGGAATATTCATCTATTTTGTGCTGGGGGATTTTGTGTAAATCACACCATTTTTCAGTGTCCTTCTTTGTCTTCCTGTGACCCTTCTTTTTCTGTCTCTTAGACTAGCTTTCGGGATACTGTTTGTTAGGGCCGTCTATGTCATACTTTGGTTGTTGCGGATTTGCAGACCCAAATTCTTGTTTGTTCTAGTGCTTAAATTTTTGCTCAATTTTAACATCATATCGATAAGCATCACCGAGTGATGAGATGTCCAAAAAATCCATTTCAGTCTAGATGTATCTGTGTAGAGCCCCGTGGTATTTCAGAACCAGATGTCGCTCAAAATCTTTGAGACCCAGATTGGTGCACAAGGTATGGAAGGTGTTGGTGAACTCCGTAACTACTTGGTCCCTCTCTTGCCATAGTGTGGTCCATCTCATGTACTGGTCCTCAACGTTGCCAACAGGGTAATGTTGTTCCTTTACCGCATCCACAAAAAAATCCCAAGTTGGATCGACCCCATATATTCCAGACTCCTCTGTGGAACTTTGCTCCCAGTAAGTTTCCCACCAATGTTTGATATGAGGGAGAGATTTAAAGAGTGCGAAGGTGATCTTTTCTTTGTCGAAAAAATTGTGAACAGAGAAATAACCTTCTAGCATAGTTAACCATTTTTCTAGGGCTTCTCCATCTATCTGTCCTTCAAATACAGGAATATCAAAATTAACTTGTATCTTGAAAGGCAAGGTGCCTCCAAAGTGACCACTTGATGGAGATGCACCTGATGCTATTGGTAGGAATTTAAGGATGTGGGAAAAATTCTCCATCATTTCGTCCCTCTGTCGCGTGAGAGCTTTCTCAAGCAACAGATTGATAAGATCATCTGCTCCGTAATTTTTCTTTTATTCTGCCATTGAGGGTTTATTGGGTGTGTGAGAGTGGTTGTCTTCAAGAGAGACAAGCTAGAGACCCAGCTTGCTATACTCGGACCTCGTCAGGGACATGCACTGAAAAAATGGTAAAGAGAAGCCTGCTTTGATACCACTGATCCGGATTATTTTCGGCACGAAATGAGAGTGAAGATATAATAGAGAAATGCACAGAGATATTGCAGATATTAAATAATATAACAGAAATGTATCAATGATGCAACCATAAACACATATATACAGTAATAAACGATTTCTACTAATGAAAGAAATGTACAAAGACTGTAAAAATACAGAGTGAAAGACTTGCTAGAATGGTGGCAGCTTATCTCTGAGAAGAGATGTGATGGCTACTTGCATTCGCAAGAAGATGATTACAATGAGGCTATGAAGGCCTTTTTACAATAAATAGGAATTCCAAAAAATCCTAGACATCCAAAAACTTAACCCTATGAGATGAAGCGCCAAAATTCATGTGGGCCCCGTTTGGGTAAGTTAGTACATCAACTGCCCGGGGTCGTAACTTTTGCATACGATCTCTGTTTTAGGCGTATGATAGCTCGTTGGAAAGGTATCATTGAGGAGATTCATTTTGGAGGATAAATCAAGCCTTTGTCTATCATTGAGAACCTCATTCTAAAAAAACCTTCATTTAGGCCCTCAAAATGGCCCCGGAAGTTAAAACCTGCTAAAAATAGTAAATTGCCAAAATTGCCAGAAAACTATTTTGAGCCAGTCAGAAAAGGTGGGTGGCCACTGATATCCACCTAGATCAATCCTCCCTCCTTAGGAAGTAATGGTCTCCATTGCGTTGAGTTCCCAAGGGAGAGGGAGAAGCATTTGTTGGATATGCATCTTGGTGAGCTACTTGTATTGCTAGAGACATCGCGCTGCTTAGTTTGTGGAAGTTTGTCATGAACTTGTTGAAGCTAAGGTTGTTCAACAATTCAATATACATGAGAGGAAGGTGTGTAAAAGGAATCTTTGCAGTTTTCTGCAACCTTGTTGACCTTCTTCTGTTGGATAGAAGGTGCAGGGGGCGAGGTTGTAGTGGTTGCAGTGTCCTTATGTTCCCCTTTTGAACAGATTGTGAAGAATATTAATTTTGTAGTATGAGATACTATCTTTAGACACATTTTAGGTGGAACAATAGTTGGAACTACCGCTGGTATTCTGTAAAGATGACCCCCTAAATTAACAATGACACTACAAAGTCGAGACTCATAAACAACATGGTGTCTCCACATATATGGTTGGCCCAAGAGAACATCACAGACATCCAGTGGGGCAACATCACATAATACCTCATCCTTGAAGGGTTGGTTGCCATATCACAATCAACACTGTTGGCTGACAAGGAGATCTCGTTCTTGCCGAAGCCACCCGATGTTGTATCACTGTGGGTTTGGTGTTTTCAAAAATCCCAACATTTGACGACCTCTGCTGAGATGAGGTTTTTCGGGCTTCCTATATCAACAATAAAATGCAGCGGGGTCCCCTTCACCCACATCCGGGAATGAAAAAGGTGCTCCCCCTCTTCAGGATCTATTGGTTCTTCTGGTTGAATTACTGCAATCGTGACAATAGCAGTGTGGTCTGCGTCAATGATCTGTCCTTTACCAGTACTTTTAGAATCATACTCTGAATCAAGGTTTGGCTATTTGTCTTTGATCTTGGCCACCAATGACTGTTTTGAGCGAAATTCATTGGTGTTGTGCTAGGGGATTTTGTGGAAATCACACCATTTTCCGGTGTTCTTCTTTGTCTTCCCGTGACCCTTCTTTTCCTGTGTCTTGGATTTGCTTTCAGGAGACTATTTGTTAGGGCCATCTTTGTCATACTTTGGTTGTTGTGGATTTGCAGACCTGAATTTCCGTTTGTTCTGGTGCTTAAATTTCTGCTCAATTTTAACAGCATATTGATAAGCAACACCGACTGATGAGATGTCCATTTTAGTCTGGATGTATCTGTGTAGAACCCCGTGGTATTTCAGAACCAAATGTCACTCAGAGTCTTTGATACCTAACTTGATGCGCAAGGTATGGAAGGTATTGGTGAACTCTGGAACTTCTTGGCACCTCTCTTGCTATAGTGTGGTCGATCTCATGTATTTTTCCTCATGGTTGCCAACAGGGTAATATTGTTCCTTTATCGCATCCACAAAAAAATCCCAAGTGGGATCGACCCCATATATTCTAGACTCCTCTGTGGAACTTTGCTTCCAGTAAGTTTTCCACCAATGTTTGACATGAGGGAGAGATTTAAGGAGTGCAAAGGTGATCTTTGAAAAATTGTGAATAGAGAAATAACCTTCTAGTAGAGTTAACCATTTTTTTAGGGCTTCTGCATCTATCTGTCCTTCAAATACAGGAATATCAAAATTAACTTGTATCTTGAAAGGCGAGGTGCCTCCAAAGTGGCCTCTTGATGAATATGCGCCTAATACTATTGGCAGGCATTTAAGGATGTGGGAAAAATTCTCCATCATTTCGTCCCTCTGTCATGTGAGAGCTTGCTCAAGCAACAGATTGATAGGATTGTCTACTCCATCATTTTTCTTTTCTTCCGCCATTGAGGGTTTCTTGGGTGTGCGAGAGTGGTTTTCTTCAAGAGAAACAAGCTCAAGACCCAACTTGCTATACTCTGACCTCGTCGGGGACATGCACTGAAAAAACGATCAAGAGAAGCCTGCTCTGGTACCACTAATTCAGATTGTTTTCGGCATGAAATGAGAGTGGAGATATAATAGAGAAATGCACAGAGATATTGCATATATTCAATAATATAAAAGAAATGTATCAAAGATGCAACCATAAACACATATATACAGTAATACATGATTCCTATTAATTAAATAAATGTACAGAGACTGTAAAAATACAGAGTGAAAGACTCGCTAGAATGGTGGCAACTTATCTCTGAGAAGAAATGTGAAGGCTACTCACATTTGCAAGAAGATGATTACAATGAGGCTCTGAAGGCCTTTTTACAATAGACAAGAATGATAAAAAACCCTGTACATCCAAAAAATTAACCCTAGGAGATGAAGCGCCCAAATTCATGTGGGCCCCATTTAGGTAAGTTAGTACATCAACTGCCTAGGGTCGTAACTTTTGCAGACGATCTCCATTTTAGGCGTATGATAGCTTGTTGGAAAGGTATCATCGAGGAGATTCAATTTGGGGGATAAATCATTCCTTTGACTATCATTGAGATCCTTGATCTTGAAAAACCTTCGTTTAGGCCCTAAAAATGGCCTCGGAAGTTAAAACCTGCTAAAAATAGTAAATTGCCATAATTGCCAGAAAACTGTTTTGAGCCAGTCGAAAAAGGTGGGTGGCCACTGATATCCACCTAGATAAATCCTCCCTCCTTAAGTAGTAATGGTATCCACTGCGTTGATTTCTCGGGGGAGAGGGAAAAGCGTTTGTTGGATCTGCATCTTGGTGAGTTGCTTGTATTGCGGGAGACGTTGCACTGCTTAGTTTGTGGAAGTCTGTCATGAACCTGTTGAAGCTAAGGCTATTCAAAAATTCGAGCTACATGAGAGGAAGGTGTGTAAAAGGAATCTTTTCACTTTACTGCAACCTTGTCGACCTGCTTCTATTAGATAGAAGGCGCAAGGGGCGAGGCTGTAGTGGTTGCGGTGTCCTTCTGTTCCCCTTTTGAACATATTGTGAAGAAGTTGAATTTTGCAGTATAAGATACTACCTTTCGACACTTTTTAGGTGGAACAATAATTGTAACTACCTCTGGTATTTTGTAGAGATGACCCCCTAAAGTAAAAATTACACTACGGGGTCGAGACTCATAAACAACATGGCGTCTCCACATATATGGTTGGCCCAAGAGAACATCACAGACATCCAGTGGGGAAACATCACATAATACCTCATCCTTGAAGGGTTGGATGTCGTATGAAAATCGACACAGTTGGTTGACACGAAGATCTCGTCCTTACAGAAGCCACTTGATGTTGTATGGTTGCAGGTGTGGTGTTTTCGACAATCCCAACTATTTGACGACCTCTACTGAGATGAGGTTTTTTTGGCTTCTGGTATCAACAATAAAATATAGCGGGGTCCCCTTCACCCACATCTATGAATAAAAAATGCACTCCCCCTCTTAATGATCTGTTGGTTCTTCTGGTTGAATTGCTGCGGTCGCGATAATAGCAGTGGGGTCTGCATCAATGATCTGTCCTTTACTAGTATTTTTAGAATCAGATTCTGAATCAGGGTTTGGCTCCTTGTCTTTGATCTCGGCCACCAATGACTATTTTGAGAGACATTCATCGGTGTTGTGCTAGGGGCATTTGTGGAAATCACACCATTCTCCAGTGTCCTTCTTTGTCTTTCCATGACCCTTCTTTTCCTGTCTCTTGGACTGGCTTTCAGGAGACTGTTTTTTAGGGCCGTCTTTTTCATACTTTGGTTGTTGCGGATTTGCAGACCCGAATTCCCATTTTTTCTAGTGCTTAAATTTCTGCTCAATTTTAACAACATATCGATAAGCAACACCGAGTGATGAGATGTCCAAAAAATCAATTTCAATCTGGATGTATCTGTGTAGAGCCCCGCGGTATTTCAAAACCAAATGTTTCTCAGAGTCTTTGATACACAACTTGGCGTGCAAGGTATGGAAGGTATTGGTGAACTCTGGAACTGCTTCGACCCTCTCTTGTTGCGGTGTGGTCCATCTCATGTACTGGTCCTCATAGTTGCCAACAGGGTAATATTGTTCCTTTACCACATCCACAAAAAAATCCCAAGTGGCATCTGCCCCATATATTCCAGACTCCTCTGTGGAACTTTTCTCCCAGTAAGTTTCCCACCAATGTTTGACATGAGGGAGAGCTTTAAGGAGTGCGAAGGTGATCTTTTCTTTGTCAGAAAATTTGTGAACAGAGAAATAACCTTCTAGTAGAGTTAACCATTTTTCTAGGGCTTCTACATCTATCTATCCTTCAAATACAACAATATAAAAATTAACTTGTATCTTGAAAGGCGAGGTGCCTCCAAAGTGGCCGCTTGATGAAGATGCGTCTGATGCTATCGACAGACATTTAAGGATGTGGAAAAAATTCTCCATCATTTCATCCCTCTGTCACATGAGAGCTTGCTCAAGTAACGAATTGATAGGATCATTTGCTCCGTCGTTTTTCTTTTCTTCCACCATTGAGGGTTTCTTGGGTGTGCGAGAGCGGTTTTCTTCAAGAGAGACAATCTTGAGACCCAAATTTCTATACTCGGACCTCGTCGTGGACATGCACTGAAAAAACGATCAAGAGTAGCCTGCTATGATACCACTGATCCAAATTATTTTCGGCACGAAATGAGAGCGGAGATATAATAGAGAAATGCATAGAGATATTGCAGATATTCAATAATATAACATAAATGTATCAGAGATGCAACCATAAACACATATATACAGTAATACACTATTTCTATTAATGAAAGAAATGTATAGAGACTGTAAAAATACAGAGTGAAAGACTCGCTAGAATGGTGGTTGCTTATCTCTGAGAAGATATGTGACGGCTACTTGCATTCGTAAGAAGATGATTACAATGAGGCTCTGAAGGCATTTTTACAATAAAAAGGAATGCCAAAAAACCCTAGACATCCAAAAACTTAACCCTAGGAGATGAAGCGCCAAAAGTCATGTGGGCCCCATTTGGGTAAGTTAGTACATCAACTTCCCGGGGTCGTAACTTTTTCATACGATCTCCATGTTAGGCATATGATAGCTCGTTGGAAACGTATCATCGAGGAGATTCATTTTGGGGGATAAATTATAAATTGCCAAAATTGCCAGAAAACTTTTTTGAGCCAGTCAAAAAAGGTGGGTGGCCACCAATATCCACCTGAATCAATCCTCCCTCTTTAGGAAGCAATGGTATCCATTGCGTTGAGTTCCTGAGGGAGAGGGAAAATCATTTGTTCAATTTGCATCTTGGTGAGCTATTTGTATTGTTGGAGACGTCGTGCTGCTTAGTTTGTGAAAGTCTGTCATGAACCTGTTGAAGTTGTGGTTGTTTAAAAAGTCGAGCGACATGAGAGGAAGGTGTGTAGAAGGAATATTTGCACTTTGTTGCAACCTTGTCGACCTGCTTCTGTTGGATAGAAGGTGCGGGGGGAGAGGCTGTAGTGGTTGTAGTGTCTTTTTGTTCCCCTTTTGAATAGATTGTGAAGAAGCTAAATTTTGTAGTATGAGATACTACCTTATGACACTTTTTAGGTGGAACAATAGTTGGAACTACCTCTGGTATTCTGTAGAGATGACCCCCTAAAGTAACAATGACAGTACGGGGTCGAGACTCATAAACAACATGGCGTCTCCACATATATGCCTGGCCCAAGAGAACATCACAGACATCCAGTGGGGCAACATCACATAATACCTCATCCTTGAAGGGTTGGATACCATATGACAATCGACACTGTTGGTTGACACGGAGATCTCATCCTTGTTGAGGCCACCCAATGTTGTATGGCTACAGGTGTGGTGTTGTTGACAATCCCAACTGGTTGACGACCTCTGCTGAGATGAGGTTTTTATGGCTTCTGCTATCAACAATAAAATGCAGTAGGGTCCCCTTCACCCACATCTGTGAATGAAAAAGTTGCTCCCCCTCTTCAGTATATGTTGGTTCTTCTGTTTGAATTGATGTGGTCGCGACAATAGCAGCGGGGTCTGCGTCAATGATCTATACTTTACCAGTATTTTAAGAATCAGATTCTGAATCAGGGTTTGGCTCCTTGTCTTTGATCTCGGCCACCAATGACTGGTTTGAGAAACATTCATTGGTGTTGTGCCAGGGGATTTTGTGGAAATCACACCATTTTTCAGTGTCCTTCTTTGTCTTTCTGTGACCCTTCTTTTCCTATGTCTTGGACTGGCTTTCTAGAGACTGTTTGTTAGGGATGTCTTTGTCATAATTTGGTTGTTGCGGATTTGCAAACTAGAATTCCCCTTTGTTCTAGTGCTTAAATTTCTGTTCAATTTTAACAGCATATCGATAAGCAACACCGAGTGATGAGATGTCCAAAAAATTCATTTCAGTCTGGATGTATTTGTGTAGAGCCCCGCGGTATTTCAGAACAAAATGTCGCTTGGATACCCAAATTGGTGCACAAGGTATGGAAGGTATTGGTGAACTTAAGAACTACTTGGCCCCTCTCTTTCCGTAGTGTGGTCCATCTCATGTACTGGTCCTCATAGTTTCCAACAGAGTAATACTGTTCCTTTACCGCATCAACAAAAAAATCCCAAGTGGGATCGGCCCCATATATCCAGGAATCCTCTGTGGAACTTTTCTCCCAGTAAGTTTCCCACTAATGTTTGAAATGAGGGAGAGCTTTAAGGAGTGCGAAGGTGATCTTTTCTTTGTCGGAAAAATTGTGAACAAAGAAATAACCTTCTAGCAGAGTTAACCATTTTTCTAGGGCTTCTGCATCTATCTGTCCTTTAAATACAGGAATATCAAAATTAACTTGTATCTTGAAAGGCGAGGTGCCTCCAAAGTGGCTTCTTGATGAATATGC
>ML782970.1:190032-200640 GCA_009831015.1 Picea engelmannii
TTTAAAGAGTGCGAATGTGATCTTTTCTTTGTCAGAAAAATTGTGAATAGAAAAATAACCTTCTAGCAGAGTTAACCATTTTTCTAGGGCTTTTGCATCTATCTATCCTTCAAATACAGGAATATCAAAATTAACTTATATCTTGAAAGGTGAGGTGCCTCCAAAGTGGCTGCTTGATGAATATGCGCCTGATGCTATCGGCAGGCATTTAAGGATGTGAGAAAAATTCTCCTTCATTTCGTCCCTCTGTCGCGTGAGAGCTTGCTCAAGCAACGGATTGATAGGATCGTCTGCTCCGCTATTTTTCTTTTCTTCCGCCATTGAGGGTTTCTTGTGTGTGTGAGAGCGGTTTTCTTCAGGAGAGACAAGCTTGAGACCCAACTTTCTATACTCGGACCTCGTCAGGGACATGCAATAAAAAAATGATCAAGAGAAGCCTACTCAGATACCACTGATCCAGATTATTTCTGGCACGAAATGAGAGCAGAGATATAATAGAGAAATGCATAGAGATATTCCAGATATTCAATAACATAATAGAAATGTATCATAGATGCAACCATAAACACATATATATAGTAATACATGATTTCTATTAATGAAAGAGTACATAGACTGTAAACATACGGAGTGAAAGACTTGCTAAAATGGTGGCAGCTTATCTCTGAGAAGAGATGTGATGGCTATTCGCATTCGCAAGAAGATGATTACAATGAGGCTCTGAAGGCCTTTTTACAATAAACAAGAATGCCAAAAAACCCTATACATCCAAAAACTTAAACCTAGGAGATGAAGCGCCAAAAGTCATGTGGGCCCCGTTTGGGTAAGTTAGTACATCAACTTCCCGGGGTCATAACGTTTGCATACGATCTATGTTTTAGGCGTATGATAGCTAGTTGGAAAGGTATTGTCAAGGAGATTGATTTTGGGGGATCAATTATGCCTTTGGCTATCAGTTAGAACCTTGATCTCTAAAAACCTTCATTTAGGCCCTCAAAATGGCCCCGAAAGTTAAAACCTACTAAAAATAGTAAATTGCCAAAATTGCCAGAAAACTATTTTGAGCTAGTCAGAAAAGGTGGGTGACCACTGATATCCACCTGGATCAATCCTCCCTCCTTAAGAAGAAATTGTCTCCATTGCATTGAGTTCTCGGGGGAGAGGGAAAAGCGTTTGTTGGATCTGCATCTTGGTGAGTTGCTTGTATTGTTGGAGACATCGCGCTGCTTAGTTTGTGGAAGTTTGTCATGAACCTGTTGAAGTTGAGGCTGCTCAACAATTTGAGATACATGAGAGGAAGGTGTGTAGAAGGAATCTTTGCACTTTTCTACAACCTTGTCAACCTGCTTCTGTTGGATAGAAGGTGCAGGGGGTGAGGCTGTAGTGGTTGCAGTGTCCTTTTGTTCCCCTTTTGAACAGATTGTGAAGAAGCTGAATTTTACAGTATGAGATACTACCATTTGACACTTTTTAGGTGGAACAATAGTTGGAACTAACTCTGGTATTCTGTAGAGATGACCCCCTAAAGTAACAATGACACTACGGGGTTAAGACTCATAAACATCATGGCATCTCCACATATATGGTTGTCCCAAGACAACATCACAGACATCCAGTGGGGCAACATCACATAATACCTCATCCTTGAAGGGTTGGATGCCATATGAAAATCAACACTGTTGGCTGACACGAAGATCTCGTCCTTGCTGAAGCCACCCGATGTTGTATGGCTGCAGGTGTGGTGTTGTCGACAATCCCAATTGTTTGACGACCTCTACTGAGATGAGGTTTTTCTGGCTTCCGCTATCAAGAATAAAATGTAGTGGGGTCCCCTTCACCCAAATTTGTGAATGAAGAAGGTGCTCCCCCTCTTCAGGATCTGTTGGTTCTTTTGGTTGAATTGTTGCAGTCACAACAATAGCTGTGGGGTTTGCGTCAATGATCTATCGTTTACCAGTATTTTCAGAATCAGATTCTGAATCAGGGTTTGTCTCATTGTCTTTGATCTTAGCCACCAATGACTGTTTTGAGCAACATTCATCGGTGTTGTGCCAGGGGATTTTGTAGAAATCACACCATTTTCCGGTGTCCTTCTTTGTCTTTCCGTGACCCTTCTTTTCCTGTGTCTTGGACAGGCTTTCGGGAGACTGTTTGTTAGGGTTGTCTTTGTCATACTTTGGTTGTTGCAAATTTGCAGACCCGAATTCCCATTTGTTCTGGTGCTTAAATTTCTACTCAATTTTAACAACATATCGATAAGAAGCACCGAGTGATGATATGTCCAAAAAATCCATTCCAGTCTGGGTGTATCTGTGTAGAGCCCCGCGGTATTTCAGAACCAAATGTCACTCAGATACCCAGCTTGGTGCACAAGGTATGGAAGGTATTGGTTAACTCCGGAACTACATGGCCCCTCTCTTTCCGCAGTGTGGTCCATCTCATGTACTGGTCCTCATAGTTTCCAACAGGGTAATATTGTTCCTTTACCGCATCCACAAAAAAATCCCAAGTTGGATCGACCCCATATATTCTAGACTCCTCTGTGGAACTTTGCTCCCAGTAAGTTTCCTACCAATGTTTGACATGAGGGAGAGCTTTAAGGAGTGCGAAGGTTATCTTTTGTTTGTCGAAAAAATTGTGAACAGAGAAATAACCTTCTAGCAGAGTTAACCATTTTTCTAGGGCTTCTGCATCTATCTGTCCTTCAAATATAGGAATATCAAAATTAACTTGTATCTTGAAATTCGAGGTGCCTCCAAAGTGGCCGCTTGATGAATATGCTCCTGATGCTATCAACAGACATTTAAGGATGTGGGAAAAATTCTCCATCATTTCATTCCTCTGTTGCGTGAGAGCTTGCTCAGGCAACGGATTGATAAGATCGTCTGCTCCGTCGTTTTTCTTTTCTTCCGCCATTGAGGGTTTCTTGTGTGTGCGAGAGAAGATTTCTTCAAGAGAGATAAGCTCATGATGAAACTTGATATACTCGGACCTCGTCGGGGACATGCACTGAAAAAATGATCAAGAGCAGCCTACTCTTATACCACTGATTCAGATTATTTTCGGCATGAAATGAGAGCAGAGATATAATAGAGAAATGCACAGAGATATTGAAGATATTCAATAATATAACATAAATGTATCAGAGATGCAACCATAAACACATATATACAATAATACACGATTTCTATTAATGAAAGAAATGTACAGAGATTGTAAAAATACAGAGTGAAAGACTCGCTAGAATGGTGGGAGCTTATCTCTGAGAAGAGATGTGACGACTACTCTCATTCACAAGAAGATGATTACAATGAGGCTTTGAAGGCATTTTTACAACAAAAAATAATGCCAAAAAACCCTAGACATCAAAAAACTTAACCCTAGGAGATGAAGCGTCAAAAGTCATGTGGGCCGCGTTTGGGTAAGTCAGTACATCAACTTCCCGGGGTCGTAACTTTTGCATACGATCTCCTTTTTAGGCATATCATAGCTCATTATAAAGGTATCATCGAGGAGATTCATTTTGGGGGATAAATCATGCCTTTGAATATAATTTAGAACCTCTATATTGAAAAACCTTCATTCAGGCCCTCAAAATTGCCCCGGAAGTTAAAACCTACTAAAAATAGTAAATTGCCAAAATTGCCAGAAAACTGTTTTGAGCTAGTCGGAGAAGGCAGGTGGACACCGATATCCACCTAGATCAATCATCCCTCCTTAGGAAGCAATGGTCTCCATTGCATTGATTTCTGAGGGGAGAGGGGAAAGCGTTTGTTGGATCTAGATCTTGGTGAGCTGCTTGTATTGCTGGAGACATCGCGCTGCTTAGTTTGTGGAAGTCTATCATGAACTTGTTGAAGCTGAGGTTGTTCAACAAGTCGAGCTAAATGAGAGGAAGGTGTGTAGAAGGAATCTTTACGCTTTTTTGCAACCTTATCAACCTGGTTCTGTTGGATAGAAGGTGCAGGGGGCGAGGCTATAGTGGTTGCAGTGTCCTTCTATTCCCCTTTTGAACAGATTGTGAAGAAGCTGAATTTTTCGGTATGAGATACTATCTTTCGACACTTTTTAGGTGGAACAATAGTTGGAACTACTTATGGTATTTTGTAGAGATGAACCCCTAAAGTAACAATGACACTACAGGGTCGATGCTCATAAACATCATGGCATCTCCACATATATGGTTGGCCCAAGAGAACATCACAAACATCCAGTGGGGCAACATCACATAATACCTCATCCTTGAAGGGTTGGATACCGTATGAAAATCAACATTGTTGGCTGACACGAAGATCTCGTCCTTGCTGAAGCCACCCAATGTTGTATGGTTGCGGGTGTGGTGTTATTGAAAATCCCAACTGCTTGACGACCTCTGCTGAGATGAGGTTTTTTTGGCTTCCGCTATCAACAATAATATGCAGCGGGGTCCCCTTCACCCATATCTGTAAATGAAAAAGGTGCTCCCCCTCTTCAGGATCTGATTGTTCTTCTGGTTGAATTGCTACGGTCATGACAGTAGTAGTGGGGTCTGCATCAATGATATGTCCTTTACCAATATTTTCAGAAACAGATTCTGAAACATGGTTTGGCTTCTTGTCTTTGATCTCGGCCACCATTGACTGTTTTGAGTGACATTCATCGGTGTTGTGCCAAGGGATTTTGTGGAAATCACACCATTTTCCGGTTTCCTTCTTTGTCTTCCCATGACTCTTCTTTTCCTATGTCTTGGACTGGCTTTCAAGAGACTATTTGTTAGCGCTGTCTTTGTCATACTTTGGTTGTTGCAGATTTGCAGACCCGAATTCCCATTTGTTTTGGTGCTTAAATTTCAGCTCAATTTTAACAACATATCAATAAGCATCACTGAGTGATGAGATGTCCAAAAAATCCATTTCAGTCTGGATGTATCTTTGTAGAGCCCCGCAGTATTTCAGAACCAAATTTCGCTCGGATATCCAGCTTGGTGCGCAAGGTATGGAATGTATTGGTGAACTCCAGAACTACTTGGCCCCTCTCTTGCCATAGTCTGGTCCATCTCATGTACTGGTCCTCATAGTTGCCAACAGGGTAATACTATTCCTTTACTGCATCCACAAAAAAATCCCAAGTGGGATCGGCCCTATATATTCTAGAGTCCTCTGTGGAAATTTGCTCCCAGTAAGTGTCCCACCAATGTTTGACACGAGGGAGAGATTTAAGGAGTGCGAAGGTGATCTTTTCTTTGTTGGAAAAATTGTGAACAGAGAAATAACCTTCTAATAGAGTTAACCATTTTTCTAGGGCTTCTACATCTATCTGTCCTTCAAATACAGGAATATCAAAATTAACTTGTATCTTGAAAGGTGAAGTGCCTCCAAACTGGCCACTTGATGAAGATGCACCTGATTCTATCGACAGGAATTTAAGGATGTGGGAAAAATTCTCCATCATTTTGTCCCTCTGTCGCATGAGAGCTTGCTCAAGCAAGGGATTGATAGGATCATCTGCTCCATCATTTTTCTTTTCTTCCACCGTTGAGGGTTTCTTGTGTGTGTGAGAGTGGTTTTTTTCAAGAGAGACAAGCTCAAGGCCCAACTTTCTATACTCGGACCTCGTTAGGGACATGCACTAAAAAAATGATCAAGAGCAGATTGCTCTGATACCATTGATCCAGATTGTTTTCGGCATGAAATGAGAGCGGAGATATAATAGAGAAATGCACAAAGATATTTCAGATATTCAATAATATAATATAAATCTATCAGATATGCAACCATAAAAACATATATAAAGTAATACACGATTTCTATTAATGAAATAAATGTACAGAGACTGTAAAAATACAGAGTGAAAAACTCGCCAGAATGGTGGCAGCTTATCTCTGAGAATAGATGTGACGGCTACTCGCATTCGCAATAAGATGATTACAATGAGGCTCTAAAGGCCTTTTTACAATAAAAAAGAATGCCAAAAAAATCTATACATCCAAAAACTTAACCCTAGGAGATGAAGCGCCAAAAGTCATGTGGGCCTCGTTTGGGTAAGTTAGTACATCAACTTCCCGGGGTCGTAACTTTTGCATACGATCTCCGTTTTAGGCGTATGATAGCTCGTTGGAAGGGTATTGTCGAGGAGATTAATTTTTTTGGATAAATTATTCCTTTGGCCATAATTTAGAACCTTGATCTTGAAAAACCTTCAATTAGGCCCTCAAAATGGCCCCAGAAGTTAAAACCTGCTAAAAATAGTAAATTGCCAAAATTGTCGAAAAACTGTTTTGAGCTAGTCAAAAAAGGTGGGTGGCCACCAATATCCACCTAGATCAATCCTCCCTCCTTAGTAAGTAATGGTATCCATTGCGTTGAGTTCCTGAGGGAGAGGGAAAAGCGTTTGTTGGATCTGCATCTTGGTGAGCTTCTTTTATTGCTGGAGACATCACACTGCTTAGTTTGTGGAAGTTTGTCATGAACCTGTTGAAGCTGAGGTTGTTCAAAAAGTTAGGCTACATGAGAGGAAGGTGTGTAGAAGGAATCTTTATGCTTTGTTGTAACCTTTTCGACCTGCTTCTATTTGATAGAAGGTGCAGGGGATGAGGCTGTAGTGGTTGCAGTGTCCTTCTGTTCCCCTTTTGAACAGATTGTGAAGAAGCTGAATTTTGCAGTATGAGATACTACCTTTCAACACCTTTTAGGTGGAACAACAGTCAGAACTACCTCTGGTATTCTGTAGAGATGACGCCCTAAAGTAATAATGACACTACGGGGTCTAGACTCATAAACATCATGGCGTCTCCACATATATGGTTGGCCCAAGAGAACATCACAGACATCCAGTGGGGCAACATCACATAATACCTCATCCTTGAAGGGTTGGATGCCGTATGACAATTGACACTGTTGGATGACATGAAGATCTCATCCTTGCTGAAGCCACCCGATGTTGTATGGCTGTGGGTGTGGTGTTGTCAACAATCCCAATTGTTTGATGACCTCTACTGAGATGAGATTTTTCTGGCTTTTGTTATCAATAATAAAATGCAGTAGGGTCCCCTTCACCCACATCTGTGAATGAAAAAGGTGCTCCCCCTCTTTAGGATCTGTTGGTTCTTCTGGTTGAATTGTTGCGGTCGCGACAATAGCAGTGGGGTTTGCGTCAATGATCTTTCCTTTACTAGTATTTTCAGAATTGGATTCTGAATCAGGGTTTGGCTCCTTGTCTTTGATCTTGGGCACCAATGAATATTTTGAGTGACATTCATCGGTGTTGTGCTAGGGGCTTTTGTGGAAATCACACCGTTTTCCGGTGTCCTTCTTTGTCTTCCCATGACCCTTCTTTTCCTGTGTCTTGGACTGGCTTTCGGGAGACTGTTTGTTAGGGATGTCTTTTTCATACTTTGGTTGTTGTGGATTTGCAAACCTGAATTCCCATTTGTTTTGGTGCTTAAATTTCTGCTCAATTTTAACAACATATCGATAAGCAACACCGAGTGATGAGATGTCCAAAAAATCCATTTTAGTCTAAATGTATCTGTGTAGAATGGGAATTCCTAATGATCCATTACCTGAGCCAATTCTTGTGCCTGTTGTTACAGCCAACCCAGAACAATCAAATCCTGTATGCTTAACTGTACCAGTAGTTAACACCTCGACTGTAACTTCCCGCTAGTCAACTCTGAAAACCAAACACAAAATCTGACGCACCTCTAACACCGCTCATAAATGCCTTGATAGTCTTGAACCAGAACAGTTAAACCCTCTACTGATCCAGATTATTTTTGGCACGAAATGAGAGCGGAGATATAATAGAGAAATGCAAAGAGATATTGCAGCTATTCAATAATATAATAGAAATGTATCAGAGATGCAACCATAAACACATATATACAGTAATACACATTTCTATCAATGAAAAAAATGTACAGAGACTGCAAAAATACAGAGTGAAAGACTCACTAGAATGGTGGCAGCTTATCTCTGAGAAGAGATGTGATGGCTACTCTCATTCGCAAGAAGATGGTTACAATGAGGCTTTGAAGGCCTTTTTACAATAAACAGGAATGCCAAAAAACCCTTGACATCCAAAAACTTAACCCTAGGAGATGAAGCACCAAAAGTCATGTGGGCCCCGTTTGGGTAAGTTAGTACATCAACTTCACGGGGTCGTAACTTTTGCATACAATATCCGTTTTAGGCGTATGATAGCTCATTGGAAAGGTATCATCGAGGAGATTCATTTTGGGGGATCAATAATTCCTTTGGCTATCATTAGGAACCTAGATCTTGAAAAACCTTCATTTAGGCCCTCAACATGGCCCCGGAAGTTAAAACCTGCTAAAAATAGTAAATTGCCAAAATTGCCAGAAAACTGTTTTGAGCCAGTCGGAAAATGTGGGTGGTCACTGATATCCACCCAGATCATCTGTCCTCCATGGTGTTTGAGCCAGCAGTCGACAGTGAAATCCCTAGACCAAATCATGAGTCTCAACCCCCTGCTGCAATAGTCATTGTTCAGGAACTCCCTCAGACCCTTAAAGCTAAGAAAAGGAAATTCCTTCCTTCTGTCTCTACACTACCCAGGAAAAGAAATAGGTTAGAGAGATCCACTATAACAATAGCTCCAACATCCACTGCAACTGTAAGTACCTTGATTCCTTCTCCTATGGCATCAACAACAACTCAAAATCCACCTGTTGTTGTAACATCAATACCCATATCTATTGTATCTGCCAATGAATCAATTCATCCATCCAAACGTCAATCTAGACGAGAATATCAGAAGAGAATCGACAAAAGAAACTCTCGTAGTGTTGAAACAACAATTCAGACCCCTATTATCACTGCTACTAAATTTCCTCAGAAAAGCAAACCTAAGCCTACAAGAAAATCCAAGAGGGGCATCGACATGGTAGTACCAGATGCTGCCACAGAGTGTCCTAAGATTTCTCATACTCAGACCCTACTAGAATTTATGGAGGTATGTATTCCAGGTTTCACCTCGTGCAAGGAATTTAAGGCTACCATTTTATCATTACAGGAGGAATGTACATGAGTTACAACAAAATCATCGGCTCCACTTGATGATTCTACGCATCCCTCGATGACTAATGAAGTATTGATTATACCAGACCCTAGAATTCCATAATTTCCTCTCTGTATAGTTGTTGAAGAACACCCTTCCTCTCTGAAGCCCACGAAAAACAAAGACAATGTGTTTGTCTCTACTTTACCTAGGAGGAGAACTCGATCAGCAAGGTCTACTGCAGCAACAATGGAATGGAAGGATATGGAACATGCAATCCCTATTCTTCATCCATTACCCTCCATTACTTCAGAGACTACTACACAAGGAACAGTCCCCTCAGATGACATGGATGTTACACAAGAACCAGTTGCCTAGGAAGAGACTGTTCAGCAAGATACCGCTATCCCTAACTTAGTTGTTACACAAGAACCAACTATCCAGGCAAAGACTATTCCACAAGAATTAGTTAGGCCAGAATCAACTGTTGCACCGAAACAAGTCCTCGGTGTATCTGCCACACAAGAACCAGTTACACAAACTTGTGAGGATGCGCCACTTTCTCAACTTTTTTCTCAAATTGAGAAAAATATCCAGGACACAACAAATTCCAGGATTACTGAACTATTAAAGGAAACTGATAGCCTCAAATCAGAGTTGGCTTCCTTAAGGGATGAATTACAGGTGGCTCATCAGAACAATCCTTAGGGGATAGACTTAGACATATTATCACTTAGAAAAGTTGTTATGGACCAACATAGAGAGCTCATGTGCTCCGAATGTGGTAATATATATTTTGAGGCAGGCTATAAAGTAGTAAAAGTACCAGTTACTAGCTAGCCTAAAGAACCAGTCAACCTCTCAGTTAAGATAGAATTTGACCTTACTTTTCCACAAGAACCAGTAAGAAAGAGGATATTTCTACGTAATAGAGTAGGTGTTGGTTCACCAACAACTCAAACATAAGAACCTCTGTTGCACTCTGTTCTTAAAGACAAGGAAAGCATGACAAATTCTTGAGCTAACATATTGTTATCACTGAAATTTTGTCAGCACATGGTTACAAGAACTCAACATCGTCAAACAATAATGAAGTTATTCATGGCCATGACTTAATCTCACAGCATTCAAAAAGGGGCAAAAAACTATACAAAGTAGTGAAAAATTGAAGAGCGCTTTACAGAAATTGGGCGCGTGCACACATGCATGGAACAAGAACATAGCATGCGCGCATGCGCGCATGATGCGTGGCTATTAGCGCAAAAAACCACGCACCTACTAAACAGTTCATTTATTGAAGTGGTCGGCCTCCCAACCACTTATGGATCAGCTCCCAAGATGATTTGACCCTCAAATCTGAGCCGAATCCGAATGGTAGGCTAGTCAAAGACCTAATAATGCCCTAAATGGCCTCTATTCACACTACAAAGTAGTTAAACAAAATCCCAAAGCAATGCTATAAAAATCCATGAATGCACCTCATTTTCTCAAGGAATTTCAAGTAATGTTATTCTGCCTATATTGTTTTAAGGACTCCATCCTTGACAAGAGCACTTTGGCACCATTTCATTGAGCAATCCACCTCTCCATTGAGTGGATTTGCAAGGAGTT
>ML782970.1:201688-215887 GCA_009831015.1 Picea engelmannii
CCTTCTTAAAAATGATGTCAAAAATGTTTTAAAGCCACATTACACTTAGTCCCCTCATCATATAAAGGGGTTAGTCCAAAACACACATAGTCACTTAGGAGGATAAAAATCAATTTCCCTTCTTTGCTTTTTGCCACATGGATGACTTGTTTTGACTTACAACATAAGTGGACAATCATATTTAATCACATCTAACTCACATTTGGGACTAGAAGTTGAAGTAACAATCATTCATTATGCTCTTCTCGCGCGCCTCCAAGCGATCTTGAGAATCAGAAAGAGATTGTGAAAACAATTTCATCTCCCTTAAAAAAGTTTAAAACCTTTAGGAGAGGACAACGGCCCTTCTTGGGACCCCTCTTAGTTTTCTTTTTCAAACACATTTTAATATATTGTAACGGGCCCATACATGGCCACATGCTACAAAGATAGGATAGTGTTTGGAATTGTGATTTCTTAGATCAAAACACTAGGAAAGTTTAAAGGTTTGTAACGGGCCCATACATGCCCACATGTTCAATCTAGGATAGTTTCAAGATTTTTCTAGATTACATCACAAATAGGGAGTTAAAGGATAGTAACGGACCCACATGTCCACATGCTAGCTTCCTAGGGATTTTGAATTACACAAGGTTGTACCAAAGACATTTAGTTAATTAGGTAATCAAACTCTTGTAAAGGACCAAGCGAAGTCCACATGCAACAAGGTGACATCTAATTCACTAAAAATTGTCACACTTTCACTCACACACAAAAGTCACTTATCACTCACATAGCTTCTTCTCGAAACGTGGAGGTCTAAGTAAGTTTCCTCCCAAGGGATTCCGAAAATACCCCATCTTTTCTTGACAGGACTATCCACTCCCATTTTTAAATCAAACGAGGTTGGTTTTCATCCCCAACCTCCCAAAACAACTACATCTAAAATCTTTCTAAAAACACACTAAGTTTTCCTCCACAGGAGGTGCCAAAAGAAATTTTTTAGTCTAGGTAGGATTTCGGGGATAGGCATCCAAATAACTCCCCGTTATCTGATTCTCACATTGTCAAAACATAGAGGTTGTCAAATAGGGAACTTAAAATCCTCCAATTCAAGTGTTCCAATCACCATAAGGCAGGGAGATACCCGTGAAGGGTTGAAGGCCGAGGTCCAGTTGTTCTGTGTGTCCCCCCTTTGAGGCACCCACCTCTTGGACGAGATCCAGCCCGTGACCCATTTCTTAGGCCAAAAATCTAAATGTCGCACTTTGACCGAGGTACCTAGTGACCAACTTTAGGACATCTACCCAAGTGGAAATTGTGGGTTGCAATTGCACCTTAATTGGATTTTGTGTGGCTATTGGGAAATATCGCCAGCTCTTTCAGGATATGCCCCGTTTACCCCTCATTATAACCAATTATTTCATCCTTCACTAGTTCTCTTCCGGTGACTTCAGACCCCACTGTTGAGTACTATTGGAAGGTCCAGTGCTATTTGAGAGGAAGGACGTTACATATTCTAGGACACGAGAATTTTCTTTCTTTTGATTCCCCCACGCGGACAAAACCCACTGACCCATATATATGTTTCTTTCTCATTTTATGTATGATGCACATCTGATTACAGTTTGATTCGGATATATATATTGTGTAAACATTCAATGCAAGACTTTGGTTTCTATATTTCTCTCACCACTTTTTGCACACATTCACACAACTAGTCTGACATCATAGGGGAACCACAAAACCCCCGTCGTTCACGATGCTTGCTCAACCTTCCTCCTATTTTAGGGGGAGTATCTGGTCATGCCCGCTCATCGGCACCTCCTTCACACACTCCTGTGAGTGCTACTATCTTAGGATCAACTTTTCTTGGTTCTACATTACTTGGGTCTACTTCCCAAGGTCATCCATTCACTCGCTCTCCTTTACACGGAAGCGGAGGACCCACTTCCTCTCGAGGAGGGAGCACCAACCCACCTGGCCCCCATCAAGGGTCAGGTTCACAACACACTATGGCTGGAGCTAATCCTCCCCCCCCACTACAGATGCCATATTTGGCCTCTCTCAACATACCAGACCTCACCAAACTTACCAATGATCCTATATTGCATGACCCCACATGGCCTCCAATGCCCACCAAACTACCTTCATACATACCAAAGTTTGAAGGGAAGGCAGGGGATGACCCTGCCAATCATGTCATGACCTTTCATCTTTGATGCTCTTCCAATAGCATTATGGATGACTCCATCAGACTGCACTTATTTCAACACACACTCACTGGCCCATCGGTTAAATGGTATGTCGAAGAAAAATCAGGGTCCCATGCAACTTTTGAGTCATTGGCCAAAGCATTCTTGACCTTCTTCCAATTACCCATCCGCCACGACAATGGTCTAGAAATACTGTCTAACTTCAAACAAACCTCATCCACACACATTGCTGACCACATTCACGAGTGGCGTAGGCGACGTAGTTTGTGTAAAGTAGAAACCACCAAGCAACAATGTCTCGACCGATTTCTTAGATCACTTGTCTCTCTCCTTGGAAAGGATGTATCTTCCACCTTCCCTCAATCAGAAGAGGAAGCCATTAGTAAGGCCCAATAGTATGACCTCATCTATGCACAGTCAGGGTACTTATACACGGTACTTCCTGATCTTCCAAAACCTATGCCATTTGGCCAAGACAAACCGGGGATGTCTCACTCAGCAGACGGACTAATAGGTGCCACCACACACCATGGTCCACAACCCCAACCACCACCGATGTATGGAACACCTCAATACCCGCAAGCATATGGGGGCACTCCTTATTTCCCCCCACCTCCTTATCAACAACCATACCCTATTGCTATACCTCCACCCATTAGTGGACAACCACTGGCACCTCCCATACACCCTCCTATTCCCACAAACAGTGGTACCCCCTCCACATCAGCTTATAGTACTAGTGAAAGCACTACGCCTTCCTATGTACCTTATGGATCAGTACCACCACAAAATACATACTCCCTGTTTCCTGGTCTTCCACAACCCATGGCTCCCCTACATCCACATGCAGGGGTAAATTTTGTTCAACCTTATGCTGCTCAACAATACCAAAGTTTTGAACAGTTGAATACAGCCAACCCAACTCATCCATCGAACAATGCCAAGAAGAAAGGACAGAACAGGAATAACAACAACCCAGGTCAAGGTGGGAATCAACCCCCACAACACCAACCAACTCGGGGCAACCAGAACCAAGGGAACCAAAACCCCCAAGGGGGCAATAATAGCAAATGCCAAGGGTGAAATAATGTTAAAACCATCTTCCCTTGTGCCCTTTGTGGTGAGTTCGGTAATTACACTCACCATTGCCCCCAGATCATTGATTTAAAACGATTGAAAGACTCGGGTAGTCTTCCCCATTCTCCTGCACAACCTGCCCCTCCGTAGGCACCACAAAAATACGTGCAACAACCCCCACGCGTCGTGCTGCAAAATCCTATTCCACATCAAGGTGTGATAAACACCCAACCCCAACAATCCAGCAGAGCTTACAATTCTCCTCACCGGTGAGGAAGAAATCCTTCTGCAAACGCATAATTGTCAGTGTCATACACCAGCTGAGTCTACTACCATATCTCCAGAGATAAACCCTAGACTGACAGGACCCCTGTTGGTGATCCCTCTCCCTTCCGCCGAACCACCACTACGCCTCCCTCACATCCCCTTGCGCAGGAATGTCCACAACCCACAGGTTAGGGAAGCTCATAACTATAGCTTGGTAGACGACTTAGCACAATCCCTGGCTACCATGTCAGTCTTGGAAGTCCTCCAGACTTGTCCTATGCAGCGAAAATCCCTACTTTCTACCTTGGGGGCAGTCAAACCTACCGATACTCGACTCATCACCTTTGATCTTGATAGTGGAGAACCTCGTCTTCCCGCCTTGATCGCTTTTCAAATACCAATAAAAATACGGAACATCACAGTTCATCGATGTATCATCAATGAAGGTGCATCTACATGCATTATGTCCAAAACAGTATGGCAGAAACTTGGTTCCCTGGAACTCATACCCTCCACCATCACATTACGAGCTTATGACGGACGACCATCCTCTCCAGAAGGGCTCTTCCAAAACGTCCCCGTTGAACTTGGGGGAAAGACTATTCTCATCGACATCAAAGTTATCGACGCCCCTCTCGATTATAATATCCTGTTTGGTCGTGGCTACATGTACACTATGAAGGCAGTGGCATCTTCCGTCTTTTGGACAATGATGTTCCCCCACAATGGGAAGATCGTTACCATTGACCAAGTCTCACATTATGAGCCTAACCCATCTTCCAACCTCGATGACATTCTTCCTCTCATCCACACCAACCACGACACATATCCACTCGTCGAGATGGGTCCTGGGATTTTTAAAGATCCATCCTTGTTAGGGACGTACCATGGAGCACCACCACTCCTTCATCTTGCTAATCAAGTATGCGTCATCTCATCTAACGGAACTCACACAGAGGATGTTATTCCTCCTCAGGAGGCTTCAGTCATTCCTAATGTCCCAATAGTCGTAGAACCACTCCCGCCGGAGCCTCCTTCACACTCGTCGACCCCAACAACCCATGAATCCACATCCCCTCAGGGGCATAGTCCCGTTTGGGAGATATTTCCCCAACCCCTCACTCAAATTCCCTTCTTTTACCCTCCACCAGGTATCGAAACTTTTCAGGTAGCCACAACGCTTACACTACCCAATATGGTGTTAGCAATCCCAGTGTGGTATTTACACCCACCTGAGATGGTCCCTCGACCATCCCTTCCCCCACAGGAAGGCCTCCCCATGACAATACCCATCCTTACCCCAACCCCCCCCCCACTCACTAACCTCCCGGCTACAGC
Source organism: Picea engelmannii (assembly GCA_009831015.1). Classification (NCBI taxonomy): domain Eukaryota; kingdom Viridiplantae; phylum Streptophyta; class Pinopsida; order Pinales; family Pinaceae; genus Picea; species Picea engelmannii. Next base: position 206,566 of record ML782970.1, read on the forward strand.
TGGGGGCAGGAGAAAGGAGAAAGAGCCCACCGCTCCACTTCCTCCACGCATCCCACCACCTTGCGCACTATGTGAGAAAGACGAACACCAAACCAACAACTGTCCATCACTATCTGAATTACAGAATTTGATCCCCCTCAATCCAACTCCCACAACACCCACCACTACTGCTAGTCCCACCACTATCACCCACCCTTCCAATAGTAAAGGGTTGCGGACCAAATACGCTTGTGCTATATGTTCAGAGTATGGAAATTACACCCATCATTGCCCAGCACTGCCATGTTTTCGGCAGACATTAGTGGTTGTACGCCAGAACTTCTAGAACAACCCCAGTCCTGCTAAGTCCTTGTCAACAAATATCACTGACATCCACTATGTCACCACTTCAGTTAATGAATGTATGAGATGCCCTTGCTCTCTCTGCGATTCATTAGCTCACTTTACATACCAATATCCTATGATTCTTGCATACAGGCAACGTCAATTGGCCCTACTTCACTGACCCGCAGAGGCAATAATTGACATTACCTCGTCCCTAGAGAATCTTCATGTCATTTCTCCCAAGCCCGAGGCACTCCCAATGCCTCCATGGTTCATAGATGACGTCTCTGAGGATTTACCCCACAACCCCCCCAACTCTCCTGCTCATTCCCCTATGGACACTCTCCACCCAACCACCATGGGTACCCCTCAGTACTTCAATATATGGTTTATGTCGAGTGCACCCTCACCATCTCCTAGCATTGCTCCCTCTGCTTCTCCATCAGGGGGCAACCACACTATCACCGAGATCACTCCTCATGACCCCTTGTATTCCCATCATTTCCAATGCGACGAGGAAATACTAGAAGAGATAAACCACCCGAACTCTCCATGGGATGCACTACATCACCGTGCACTCTTCTCTCGACAGGAATCCCTCATGCCTCCTAACCAAAACCCCATTTATGCGGTCAAAACCAAAGATTTTATCCCGTCAGGGCCTATCGATTTTTTCAACATTACCATTCCTGCCCCTGATGCTTTTTAAGAAGGTAATATGGCCAACATTTCCCCCACCATGAAAATCGACATTTCCATCAAACATGGCATCGTCGAAGAAATCACCATTGGAGCTGCTTACACTCCTCAGGAAATCGCCTCATATAAAGCCCTCTTCCAGGAATATAGGGATATTTTTGCCTGGGCATACACGGAAATGCTTGGCCTTGATCCCTCTATTGTCAATCATCGCATCGACACCTGGCTTGACATCACACCAGTTTTCCAGAAACAGCGACCACTACACCCATCCAAAGCTGCGGCTATCAAAGCCAAAATTGACAAATTACACGCTATCGGGTTTATTTATCCCATCGCTTATACTTCATGGGTTTCCAACCCTATACCCATCGACAAAAAACAGGGCACTATCCACGTTTTCACAGACTTTCACGATCTCAATAACGCATGTCCCAAAGACAACTTTCCAACGCCTTTCATCGATCAAATTATCAACGACTGCGCCGTCCACGAGGCTCTCTCCTTTATGGACGGATTCTCTGGCTATAACAAAATTCAAATCCACCCAACCGATCAGTATAAAACCACATTCACTACCCCGTGGGGTACCTTTGCATACCGTGTCATGCCTTTCGGCTTAAAAAATGCCAGCGCAACTTTCCAACAGGCAATGACATACATCTTCCACGATTTGGCTAAAATCATCCTCGCCTACTTGGACGACCTCACAGCTCGATCCAAGAAACGCACCCAGCATCTCGATGATTTACGAATCATCTTTCAATAGTGTCGTCAGTACAACATCCGCTTGAATCCTCTCAAGTGTGTGTTCTACGTCACTGTTGGATGCCTCCTCAGTTTTATTGTTTCCCAAAGCGGTATTACCGTCGACCCCCTCAAAGTCCAAGCTATCACCAAAATTCCACCTCCCCAGAATTTACAACAACTTCAGAGTCTACAGGGCAAAGCTAACTTTCTTAGATGCTTTGTTCCTGATTACGCCATATGCGCACACGATTTCCTCTGCTTACTACGTCACAACATCACTTTTCACTGGGACGACTATGCCCAACAGTCATTTGATGATATTAAAGCTGCACTTTCAAATGCACCTTTAATTAGTGCACTTGACTACAATCGCGACTACATCCTCTACGTATCAGCATCAGCTGTATCAGTAGCCGACATCCTCATCCAGCTCGGAGATGAAAATCGTGAACATGTCATTTACTATGTTAGTAAGAACCTCTGAGGACCACCCTTGAAGTATAAACACAAAGAGAAACTTGCTCTTGCAGTTGTCCTTGCAGTCCAGAAACTGCACCATTACATTTTGCTTCACACCACAAAGGTCGTCACAGATTCCAACCCTATGCAGTACTTGCTCAGCCATCGACAAGTTAACGAAAAATTCACTCGATGGATTGTTATCCATTAGAAGTACGACCTCGAGTTATCAACACCTAATATTAAGAAGGCCCTTGTTCTCGCCGAACTTGTCACGGCCCTCCCCTCTGACACCACCAGTGCCCCCGTCAAAACCGACTTTCCTGACAAACATCTCTTTTACATCACTTCATATGATCCTTGGTATGGTGACCTTCTCATCTACCTATGAACTCAAAAGTTCAATAACCACCTATCACGAGATGATCATCGACGTATTCGCCATCAGGCCCCCCGCTATCTCCTCATCGGAGACATCCTATACCGACGGGGCGTCGACACCATTCTTCATCAATGCCTGATTATTGACGAGGCCGATAGAGTCTTAAATGACTGCCATAACAACGCATATGGGGACCATCTTTCGGGTATATCCACTGCTCAAAATATTATCCGATCCGGTTACTTTTTGCCTACCCTGTTTCATGATTGCATTCATGCCATGAAACGATGTGAGCAATGCCAGCTCTATGCCAACAAAGCCCGAGCTCCCCCCGCTCTTCTTCACCATGTCATTACTACCGACCCTTTTTGTAAATGGGGCATCAACTTTATGACTTGTAATCCCCCCTCCAGCAATGGTCACAAATACATTGTTGTCACCATCGATTACTTCACCAAATGGGCCGAAGCTATGCCCACTTTCAACAAAACCGCTGACACTGCAGCACGCTTTTTCTTTAACCATGTCATACCCCGTTTTGGAGTACCACTCCAACTTGTTTCTGACCATGGGAAACACTTCAAGAATGAGATCTTCGTCGAACTCTCATCTCGGTTAGGATTCTCTCATGAGTTTGCCTCACCATATTACCCTCGTCAAACAGACAGGTTGAGGCAGTTAACAAAGTCCTCAAGACCATGTTACAGTGCATGGTTAATAAACATAAAACCAATTGGAATCATATGTTATTTTATGCGCTATGGGCTTACCGAACAACGGTGAAAACCGCTATGGGTTTCACACCATTCCATTTAGTCCATGGGGTCGAGGCAACTCTTCCCATCGAGTGCGAAATTCGCACCTTACGCACCACAATTGAGCTATTACCTGACACTGCTCCAATGGAGCAGCGCTTGCTGAACTTGGAGTCTCTGGATGAATATCATCGATCTTCATTACAGAACAACGAGGTAGCTAAAAAATGATCCAAGGCTACCTTTGATCGCCATGTCAACCTTCGATCATTCCATGAAGGCGACCTCATCCTGGCTTATGATATCGCTCATGATACCTTTGGCCATGGAAAATTTGAATCACTTTGGCATGGCCCTTACATTATCCAACATTTCCTCACCAAAGGTGCATACATCCTGGCCTCCCCCGAAGGCCTCTCTCTCAAGGAACTCGTCAATGGGTTATATCTCAAGAAATTTTATGCTTAAAAGTAGTCATTCTACTTTAGGTTATTTCTTTTTTAGTGTTTTTTTTTAGTCTTTTTCATCCTCCCCTCTCATCTAAACTATCCTTTGTGCTATTGATAGATGCTTCATCCACCATCCTACCACATTGGTTACGCCAATGGCGCTAGCCATTGGACACAAAATCTCGCTTCGGCTGCTTGGGCTCTCTACACACCCTCACATGAAATGCTACATTCAAGCGGCATATGTTTGGGGCCAGCCACCAATAACCAAGTTGAATACACTGCAGTCATTGGCCTCTTGGTTGATGCCCAGCATCATCATATTCGTCACCTTAGCGTCTTCCTCGACTCTCAAATAGTCATTCTCCAGCTCAACAATGTGTACCGTGTACGCGATCCGTGCCTCTTTCGCAAATACCTACAGGTCAGGCTGTTATCTCGACATTTTGATTCCATTACATTTACACATATTCCAAGACAATTGAATCAAACAAAAGATCAAATAGCTAACATGGTGTTAGATTGGCATATATCACATCAAGCTACACATACATAAACATATCATGAAACCCTGTCACAACATATATATAGAATGGATGTACTCAAAACATCAGCAAAAAACATGTAGACAACATCAGGATCTCAAAATGTGTATACTCATGTATATATAAAGGCCCATCAGGCCATCCGAATGTTTACATACAAAAATACATCCGTAGGCCAATACAGCACCTCGGTACAAAAAATGGGTTCACCAGCCTATATACAACAAAAAAAAATATGTACATCATGCACCACTCATGGTGCCTCTATCACGCCACCACCTGCCCCTCCCTCAGGTGGTGGCGGCCCACCACCACCTACCCTAGGTAGTGGTGGTCCACCCACAAGACCCTCTTGCCCCGGCGGCAGGCGTCCACTCGTCATAGCAGCAAGCACTGCTGCTCGTCGCACTATGGCCTGCCATGGTGGCGGCACCCCCACACACTGCTCTAGGACACTCTCTTCCTAGATGCGCGTCCACATGCCCTCGGGTACATCCTATAAAACCGTCTCTAGACGATGGCGTATATCATCATAATCCACTCCGGCCGCCGCCGGAGGAGCGTGGGATGGCCCCGCACCAGGGTCATCAAACCAGTGCCTCCTCGCTTCCCTCTCTGGCTCAGCTAGTCACCCCGCAACATCCTCCCACCGTCGTCTCTCTCCATGCGGTAGTCTCTTCAGTTCTCGACAAGCTAGTGCTGTCTGCATCTCCACCTCGCGCCCGTGAGGTGCCACATCTGCACATGCAAAAAAAAACAACAAAAGATAGTATCAACATCTATATCATATACATATGGACTAATATCTCAACAAAAACAACATAAACCAAAACATGCACACCAAATACTAAACATACCTCGATGGTCAAAAACTTCCCCTGGAGGTAGCACCATGTCCGGGTCACCCCTAAAGTCCACCCCAGCATAGGGGTACCGAAGTATCACCTATGGAATCTGCCACCATATCTGTGCCACCTCTACTGAAAAGAAGTGGCCACCTTCGCCACCACCATGACGAAGAAAAACTTTCGACCATCGCCTCAACCGCAGCTCTCGCGCCCCCGAAATCTCCAGTAGAACCCTCAGGTGTAGCATCGACACCCTCTCTAAAAACCAGGCCACTAGGATGGACCCGAAAGCAAAATCTCCTCCATCAGTGGACCGACAGTGGTCCAACTGTGCCACCATCCTAGCATGGAGCATCATCCCCCAAGCAAATTGCTCACCGACCACCACTCTCTCCAGCACCAACAACTGGCCACCACTAATCCGCTGGGTCACAAGTGACCCATATATCTGAACAATCATCGTCGCTATACAGTGATGTGCCAGGGAGTCTATCGCACCGATACTCACCACCGTCCCAGACATAAAGTCCCAACCTAAGCAGTATCTCTGGCCAATATCGGCCAGCGAAATGGTCCTAGGAAACACCGGCTCCGCCATAGGGGCGTTCCCCGAAAGGGGAGCCGAGTCAAGAAATAAATATCCTCCACCGTAGTGAAGGGGATCTGCTCTCCTCGCACAAGGAAGCAGTGCAGCTCCAGACTCCACATCTAGATCAAGAACTGCAACAGATACTCTTGTGCCCATATCAACAGGCACTCAAAGAACTTTACCAACCCACAGGTTGCCAAAGTCACGCGCACCCTGGGCCCCTCAATGGCCACGACGTCTCGCAACTCGACCCAGTCTCTCTCTCGCCACCGCACTGGCATTGTCACTACTGTCCACCTGCAGCCAACACAGATTCCTATATCAGCTCATGTAACCATCAACAGCATCACAAAGACTCATTTTTTACCCTTCAACCTTGCCTCCTAAGAGCGGTTTTTCTTACCCACAGGCGCGCACACATGCACGCCTATTCATTACACAGGCGCACACATATGTGCGCCTGTTCATTACATAGGCACACACAAATGCACGCCTATTCACTGCACAGGTGCGCATCAACGCGCCCTTGTTTTGCTTCATAGGTGCGCCCCTACACGTGCCTGTTCACCATATAGACGCGCACAGGTGCACGCCTGTCAAACCCATAGGCGCACACTAGTGCACGCCTGTTCAACTCACAGGCGCGCCACGCGGGCGCACCTTAAATTCTTCCTATCGCGCACCCATGCATGTATATTCGGTGTACAAGTGCGCTTTTCACCGAATCGCTTGCGCATGGGGGGCCCACACCCCCTAAATACCCTTGTACGACCCTCCGTACAAACCCTGCCAAAAAATTGAAAACCTATTTCTATGCAGGATGATCAGACCACTAACCTGATACTCGCAAATCCTCAATCGGCTGCCTCGTCCTCCCCGAATCTACAAATCTCCTCTGAAAACTGCTTGTCGACTCACTACTGTAGTAGGTACAAATGAGGTGGCAATGTGGGCCCTACAGTTATATATAGGCCTTTTGCCAAACTTCCACTCACCATTTTGGGAGCCCAAGGTCTCCATTTTTCAAATCATTTTCTGCCACGGGATCATCATCCCGTCACCTACATCACAACAGTCCCTGGGTCGCTTTTCATCCTGAGCCCCCGGGGTGCCTTTTTTCTCATATCATGGTCAGGTACGCATGCGCATAGTCACATTTATCAAATACATGCTCATATCTTTGATTTTCTTCACATATTGTTAACTTTGGGTATTTGGTTGTTATGTGTGCAGGTACTTGCTCATCATCCATCAGCATAACCCCTTCAGGTATATACTCAGCACTGGCATGTAGTCTCTCCCGCTGTATTTCATTTACATTTTCAGTCACACCCTTTGAGATTGGCCTCTAGGATACCCATTCTCATCTCTGCATTACCCACGTCTCCATTTGCATCATCGCTACTGTTACCCGGTAGCATTCTTACCCACATGAGTTGTCCCATTCATAGCACCTCTTGACACCTTTTCGACACTCATGTTGTTTTTCATTACCCTTTAGGGATGGGAGTCCTGATCATCTTTCATCATGTCATGCATCAGCCACATACTCTCCTCATTTTACTAGCTTTCCCACACAGACTCCCAGATTATCTCTTTCCGGTTCTATTTTTTACCTGCATCACCACAGTATCATGAACCCTCCATTTCCCCCACAATCAGTTTGCCCATTTGTGAACCTACCTTCATTTCACCTACCTCATATAGAAACTCAACACTGGGGCCCCCACCCTTAATCAGTTTTCCAAGCAAAATCTTCCCTTCATGGGGCATTCATATCACACTGGGGTACCCATTTCTGTATTTGTACATTTCTCCCCAAAATTATTCGTTATTTATTGTACAAACACCTTTATTTCCAGTCATTTCATCAATCCTTTTTGTCGTCACCTTTGGTGACCTGATTTCCTCCTTTTGGCAACATGCAACCCATGTCACCCTTGGTTGGAGCATTACTCATCATCTACCCTGGCCAGCATCGTCCACATATTCAGAGTACCCCATAGGTCACTTACCTCTACCCTTTGCAGTTGTTCACTTTGTCCCACCTCTGGCACAACTTCTCATCGGTCTTGTCATCCCCCTAACACTCGACCTTGTTACATGGTTGCGGCCATTATTTATCTCATACATCCTCCAACCAAGGGCAGTCTTGAGTCTTCCCACTTCTTGACTTCATCCATGTACCTCTGCCAATTCCTCACCTCAGTAGCTTCCATGAAGCCCTTTTCTTCTGGGCATCGCATTCCCCTTTTGTTGACATCAGCACAATTTTCCAGAAGGGCGACAGTATCTTGATTCTCATTCTCCATTCAATGAGAGATCTCAGATGACACAGGGTGAAACACCATTGCTCCCTGCTGTCGTTGTCCCCCATAACATTTGACGCCAACACTTTCTCATGTTACAGTGGGTCTTACTTTGCGACTATTGCAGTTAGTTCTTTTATTCGCCGAAGACCTCTGAACTTGGTAGGGCTATCAATTCCCACACCATCGCTGCTGCTTATTACCGCGATCAATGCCTACTATTCAGAGCATGTTCATTTGCAGAATTGTCTTCTACCTCTATCATGACTGCCCCTGAGGGCGCTGCAGTTGTCTACACCAATGCTTCCGTCATCTTTTTTCAGAGTTACATAACACGAGCATGGGGCATGCCCGCCTCGTTTGTACACAGTTGTATATTTTACGCACCTTATGGAAGGTAGGGTCCTACCGGTTCCTTTCTCCTCCAACAGATTGCTCTGCATGAGCCCACTATTGCTCTATCTTACAACAACATTCTCAGTAGAAGAAACATTGATGGATTTTGGCTATACGTATACTCCTAACCTCATCCATCAGGGGGCATCTGTTATCACTGAAATTTCGTCAGCACATGGTTACAAGAACTCAGCATCGTCAAACAGTAATGAAGTCATTCATGGCCATGAATTAATCTCACAGCATTCAAAAAGGGGCAAAAAACTATACAAAGTAGTGAAAAATTGAAGAGCGCTTTACAGAAATTGGGCATGCGCGCACATGCGCGGAACAAGAACGTAGCATGCACGCATACGCGCATGATGCGCAGCTGTTAGCGCAAAAAGCCGCGCACCTGCTAAACAACACATTTATTGAAGTGGTCGGCCTCCCAACCACTTATGGATCAGCTCCCAAGCCGATTTGACCCTCAAATCTGAGCCGAATCCGAATGGTAGGCTGGTTAAAGACCTAATAATGCCCTAAATGGCCTCTATTCACACTACAAAGCAGTTAAACAAAATCCCAAAGCAATGCTATAAAAAGCCATGAATGCACCTCATTTTCTCAAGGAATTTCAAGTAATGCTATGCTGCCTATATTGTTTTAAGGACTCCATCCTTGACAAGAGCACGTTGGCACCATTTCATTGAGCAATCCACCTCTCCATTGAGTGGATTTGCAAGGAGTTCTTTCATCACCATTTTCATTTTTCTTGTTGTAAGGAGAGCAAGCTTGTGAGGGTCCAAGAGCCTTCCCTTGGAGGAAGAAGGGACTC
>ML782970.1:215937-238532 GCA_009831015.1 Picea engelmannii
TCTCCCTACTTTAGATTCAGTGAAAGGTTTGAAAGTGTTTTTTCATGAGGACATGCAATGTCTTCAGTTGGGGGGCATGTTAGGACCCAGAAATGTCCCTTTTTCACTATATCTTTTACCCTTTCAAACTTATCATTCCTATGCTAAATACCTATTTTAATACTGCTAAGACCCTTTTTCCTAAGGTATGAATCATTAATATTTCTTTGATATTATTATTTATTTAACACATTTGATTGGTAGTATTTCTCATATTTTACCCATAAATGTGCAACTAATGATCAAAATGTGTAGAACAACAAAAATGGAAGATCATTGTTGTTACACCAATTGTTACAGTTGTGTGCTAGTCTTGCATGTTGTTACACGACTATAGCAATTGTGCACCTTTCCTGGAAGCTGTCACACTTGCTGCAACAGATGCCCACTTATCCTAGAAGATGTTACACCAACTACAACATATGCACACCAATCCTAAAAGTTGTTACACTCGCTGCAACAGATGGCCACCGATCCTGAAAGTCGAATCCTGAAGAATGATCCTCTGTTGTTACAAGTTTTGACTCACGCTGATTCTTTCTCCAGATTTGATGAATGGGACAGATCTCTTGTATCTTATGAACAACTTGAGAATATGGGATTCTCAAGGCTATTCTGAGTCCATTTTGAACTAAATAACTCTATCTTTAAATAGCAGATCTTTTGTAATCATTAACAATGAAGATTAGTTGTGGAATTGTGAAGTAAAGTGAAGCAACTTGTAATTGAACAATTTTGGTGATTTTAATAAAGAAGGCGACTTGAGTTTCTCCAACCTACTATGATCTCTTTGAGTGGATTCAGTGAGAAGGAAAGGGCCCACCTTCCTCACAGAATCCCCTCTGTTTTGTTGTTTTAGATTAACTACTTTGATTTATGTGAATAACCCGTTAGCATTCTTAGATCATAATTGTTGTTATAGTTCAGTTCCTTTCTGTCAAATGCGCATTAGTGTATCTCATGAGAATTAGAAGTCAAGTGTTGTATGTTGTTGGAGAATTGTCTTTCTGTACTAGATAAAAATTTTCTTTCAAAAATAAGTAATTAGAAGTGTGAATTTACTCCTTGCAACTAAGGTAGATTTCCTTTCTGCAATTAGCACATAATTCCTTTCTTCAAAGATAAAATAGAAAATCAGAATAAGATAGATAATCTAGGATTCCTATACACTCATCAATCTAGATTTCAACTAAGCAAGCGTGATTTCAATCCTGCAACAGTAGATTAAAACTCCAACTATGTTAGCAACTTGTGCTAGTGTTTAGTTTTCCAAAACTCTATTTTCTTTCAATATTGCAACTTGATTAATGTTTGCTTTCATAAATCTATCATAGACTGTGCACAATTATCTTGCAATAATAAAACTTCTCTGGGTTTGACAATTTATATTGAGCACCTTAATTATCTATTTATTTAGACAATTAAAGTGCCCAACACTAATAAATTTCAAGTTGCATTGGAGATACAAAACATTTTCCTCGACAAACGTGAAATTTCAACCTTTAAAAGCTTTGTCTTTTGGATAGTGATCTTGATGCCTTAGGGATTTTTCCTCCCTTAGGGTGTCCCTTTTCTTCCATGATTTATCATTGTTGTACTAACTTGTTTCTTACAGCCATTAAGCTGCAGAAAATCACTAACCCTAGGTGCTAATATCTCACTAACTAGCCCCTAACATTCCTCCATTTTTCAGCCACTAATTCCACTAACTAGGGCATACGTTTTAGGATAGTTTTGGGGACTTTTGCATGGTTTTTTGTTTTTTGTTGCATGCCATTTTTTCCTACAGCCATAAGGCTGCAATTTTCTGCAGGAAATACATGTTATAACAACTTGCTTTATGCAGCCTTAAAGTGACATTTTTCAGTCATACATGGTTTCCATACTCATTGATAATATTGTGGATTAATCTTATGCTTTACATGCTGATTTGAATGTCTTACTTGTTGATATAAGTTTTCATCTATTGCTGCAAATTGGGGATAGGAAGCTGATCCATACTAACATATATCATTGAAAGTTGGATTTTTTTGTGTCTCGGGAAGGTACAATTAGCCAAAGGACTAATATACCTTTGGGGCAACAATAACTTGAATTACAAGGAATCTCTTCCCACTTTTCATTCCACTTAGACTTGACCTCTAGGGGATTCACTTCCATTTCTCTCCATCTCCATCTCAATCCCCCTAGTGTCACTGAGATTTCCTCCCTAAAGTGACCTAGTCACCCTTGAAGTGTGGGACCTACATCAAGGTGACATTGGGTGTAGGATTCCCAAGTTGTAGCACTTGATTTGCGGTTGGGTCGGGCTTTTCCCAAAGTAAAAATCACACTATAACATTTTGTCATCGTTGTCGGGGATTATTTTGAATCTTCTTTGTTACCTAATGACACTTTGGTAAGCTATCCCAAATCCTTTATCTTAGCTTTCCTAGTGACTCCACCCAAGGGACGTTGCCTTTCCACCCTTCTTTATGAGCTCATCTGGCAACTCCACCTTCCTAGAACCCAACTTTCCCTTATTCTTTTCCATCGTTTGGTGAGACTTGAGCTCACATGGAGACTCCATTGAGGTTTTACCCTAAGTAATGGAGCCATGGCCTCACAAAACTTACCATGAGTATTCCATAAGACTTATCCTTCTTTTGGTGTTCATGATTTTCCTGGATATCCAAATCATTGCTCCTAGTAGTAAAGGGATAGTTTCCATGAATTTGATAGTGATATAGCTCTAGAAGTCACCCATGTCATGAATTATATGAAGTATGCTTCAAGATTAAATGTGCTACATGAAGATGTGTTGATGAAATTTTTTGTGTCTTCATTGGAATCTAGTCAAAAATATTGGTTTGCACACTCATGTGATCCAAAGAGTATCCCTTCTTCTACAAAGATCATTGAAGAATTTCTCAGGAAATATTGACCAATGACTCAAAGTTTGCAAGATGTTTTCCAAGAGCTCAAACAAACTCTTTGCAGAGAAGGTTTTTCGATCAATGATTAGACAATAAATGAAGAAAAGATTGAAGAAAATCTCGATGAAGAAGATTCAGATGAGACGTATAATGAAGATGAAGTAACTTCTCTTCCACTTGATGAGGACATCCAGACCTATGTTCCTCCTGCACATCAAGAAGATAAAATGATAAGTTATAACCCTTTTGAAAACTTTGATGATGCCTTGTTCCATGACTTTGTAAATAAATAAAATTGTCAAAAGGATCTCAATGAAATTTCTCTCGTAGAAGGCATGAACAAGACTTTTCTATCTGTTTTCCTTTTTGAAGAAAATGAATTTATCCAGTATTGTGAGGAAGTGATCAGCTCCTATGGTGCAGATAAATTCATGGAACAACCCTTGGATATAGTTGATGAAAATATTGATGATTTCATACAGGTTGGAAGATGTATATGGGATGTGAGTTGTTTCAGTATTGATAAAGATCCCATTTATGACATTGAAGGTCGCTCCCAGGCAGAGGGGGTTGAGTTTCCATCATTAGAGGAGTATTCCTCATACAAATATGATTCAGATTCTTGGAAGCATGGGCATGATATGGTTACATATTTGTTCCGCCCCTTCGAGGATGACCTATCACAACATACTGAAAGTGATCCTCAATTATCCTTTGGTACATACACTTTTGAGGATGCGGGTTTTTTTTATAAGGAATTCCAATCGTTGTTCTCAGATTCTAAGGAATACCAGCTCATGGACACCTCAGAGTAGTCATAGATTCATTCTTCAAAGTAGAAGTATTTTCATCTTGTATATTTCCATGGAGATTCATAGGGGAAGAGGTGGTGTGTTTCTACACCTGAGAATGTTCCTTACCTCTTACCCTCTTATCCAAGAGACCATGCAGTATTCTTCCTATGTATCATTTCCTCTCATAGCTCAACAAGAAGCGAGTCTTTATGCGTTGATGAAGATGATCCTTCTTCTACAGATAGTATCCCCCTTCAAAGATGGATTGATCTGTCTTGTGGCTACACTTTCAGGCAGGATGATCGGGCTGGTGGTTTCTCTTTCTATCAGGATTTCCTCCCTCCCGCTCATATTCATGATTTTTATTTCATGATCGATTATATGTGTGTTCATACTCATGATTATTATATGCTTGAACTATCTTTGTTGTATTATATGATTAAGCACATGGGGATATACTTTGATGAGATGATCAAATGGTTGCATTGGTTGCATGACTTCACTTGACATCATCCAGCACATGATCTTCAAGACCCCAAGGCCCCAGATAAGTAGGTAAGTCATCCTGTTTTCCCTGCATTTGCATCTTGATTTCTCATGTTAGATTAGATGCATCTCATTTTCATTTTTCTCTTCTTTCATATTGATTTCATGCTTAGTTTAGAAATTTTTGAAAAAAATTCAATTTTTTTTTCTAGCTTAGATTATGATCATATGAGAACAAGGATGAGTAGGCCATCCTGCAATTGACAATTTGATGTTTCCTTGTAGGAACATGTCTACTAGGATATGTTGTGGTTCTCATGCACTCTACGGTGAGCACATGTCCCCAAGTAGGAGCTAGATGTTTTCCCCATTTTGTGGATAACGAAGGATATTATGTTTCAAGGGCCTTAGGTTGGAAATATGGAGTGCATAAAGACTACATGACTAGTAGTACCTTTTTTCACATATGGAAATCCCACTCACCACCACAAATGGTCACAGGTTTGCAAATGGCATCCACCACACTAGTTGGCTTCCGGAAGGTAGTGGGCCTTGCTCCATGAGGGACAAGTCAGTATTATGGTGAGCATAATTTCAATATTTAATCTAATTGAGTATGTTGTATCTTAGATTTCTCTAGATTTCATGATATATGCTTGTACATTATGCTTTTTTCCCTTCTTCACCTTGGTGGTTGACATTGTTCCTTAGTAAGTGGTTTTCCTTGGGGATGGGTTTGATACAGGTAACTCCCTTAATGAACCATCGTGTCATTCCCAACCATACTTACCACTTTTTTTCATTGTTCCCCTCCATTTCATTATCTCTTGGGATTTGTGTTGGTTATGGAACCTGATTATCTTCCCGATTGAAATGTATTTGTTTTCATCTTTGTTTATACCCCATGAAGACTTTACACCCTTGTAAATGTATACTGTAAATTCAGAGTAAATCTTTCCTTGTAAATGTATATTGTAAATTCATAGTAAATCTAGAACATTCATTATAAGGTCGCATATCTGACAGTAGAAGTTATGTTAGGATTTTTTTTCCTAGAAGGAAACCCTCTTTTATGAGGGAAATGTATTATGGCTATGTATCATTACGAATATTGTATTCTGAGAGAGGAGACTATGAGATAAAGAAGAGGAAGTTACTGCAAGTGTGTTGTAAGTTGTATCCCTTCATTTGTTGGATAATAATAAAGGAAGGACCTACCAATTTCTCTAGTGGACATAGCCCACATTGGGTGAACCACGTATATATTTGTCTCTATTGTATTGTGTATCTTCTGTGTTTTATTTCCGCATTTGTTTTATTTTTTTTCTCCATAGTTCTATTTTTCTAACAATTGGTATCATAGTGAAAGGTAGCTCACAGGAAAAGAGGGTTCCTGGCTCAAGTGGGAGCAATGGAGGAAGATAGAAAGTTTAGGGTCAAGAAATTTAATGGCCAAAACTACCAATTATGGAAAATGCAGATGGAGGAATATTTATATCAAAAGGATCTATTCCTACCATTGGGTGGAATAGAAAAGAATTCAATGACCATGAAGGATGAAGAATGGGAGGTGCTTAACGGAAAGGCACTAGGAACGATATGATTGAGCATGGAAACATCATTGGATTTTATATTTGGAAATAAAAGACAACAAAAAAAATTGATGGATGCATTAGCTAAATTGTATGAAAAACCTTTGGCATCCAATAAGGTATTTCTAATGAAGAGATTATTTAATATGAAGATGTCAGAAGGTGGGTCTGTTGCAGATCATTTAAATGAATTTAATACAGTTACTAATAAACTAAGTTCTTTAAAAGTGGACTTTGATGATGAGGTCAGATATATTCTAATCATGTACTCATTGCTAGAAATATCAAATGGCTTGTTCATGGATGTAAGTAACTCTGTCTCTGGTTCAAACAATCTAAAATTTGATGATGTTTTTGGTGTTATCCTTTGCGAGGAAATGCGATGGAAAAGCACAGGTGAGACATCAAGTAATGTGTTAAACATGGAGAACATGGGAAGATAAAAGGATAGAGGAAAGGGCTGAGGGAACTGCGGGAATTCTAGGAAGGGAAGATCCAAATACAAACTTGGAAAGATAGAGTGTTGTAATTGTGGGAAGAGAGGACATGTGAATAAAGACTGCAGAGTTCAAAGAAACAAAGAGATGGACAACAAGATAAAAATCAAGAAGCAAATGTAGCAGGTGATGTGTTACAAGATGCTTTGATTCTTTCTGTAGATAATATTTATGAGTCTTGGGTAGTAGATTCAGGGGCTTCATTTCATGCCACACCCCATAGGAAACATTTTCTAGATTATGTTCAAGGTAATTTTGGACAGGTTCATTTGGGTGATGATGCATCATGAAAAAGTTTTAGAATGGGAAAGGTAAAAATAAAGAAAAGGAATGGAAACCAATGGTTGTTGAAAGAGGTAAGACATGTTCCATATCTAAGGAAAAATATAATTTCAATAGGGAAGTTGGAAAGTGAAGGTTGTATATCCATATTTATAGATAAGGTGTGGAAGGTCACCAAAGGATCATTGATGATAGAAAAAGGAGAGAAGGTAGGTACATTGTATTTATGTATTGGTAATATTGAATCTTCTATCTCTTTAGCTTCCACTAGAGTGGATACAACACTGTGGCATCATAGGTTTGGACACATGAGTGAGAAAGGTATCCAGATACTTCACAAAATAAATTTGTTTCCACATCTTAAACAAATTGATTTGGATTTCTGTGAGCATTGTGTTTATTGAAAAGAGAAGAGAGACAGATTTCTGAGAATCGAGAAAGAAAAGAAGAGTGAAAGGTTAGAGATTGTGTGTACAGATGTATGGGGACTATATTAGGTATCATCTCTTGGTGGATCTCGTTATTATGTTACTTTTATTGATGATGCAACTAGAAAAACTTGGGTTTATTACATTCGACAAAAATCTGATGTTTTTGATACTTTTAAGAAACAAAACGATTTGGTTGAGAATGAGACGGGAAAAAGGTTGAAGTGTCTCAGATTAGACAATGGAGGTGAATATTGTAGCAAGGAGTTTGATGATTACTATTCATACCATGGGCTTAATAGAAAGAAAATAGTTCCAAGAACACCACAAGAAAATGGTGTGCCGGAAGGGATGAACAAGACAATCATGGAGCATGCAAGGAGTATGAGATTACATGCTAGTTTTCCCTTACAGTTCTGGGAAGATGTTGTAGATACTTTTGTTTACTTGATAAACAGAGGACCTTTAAGCTCTTTGGATAGTAGAATTATAGAGGAGGCATGGACAGGTAAAAAGGTAAACTATTATTTTTTGAATATTTTCAGTTGTGAAGCATTTGTCCATATTTATAAAGAAAATATAAAAAATCTTGAGGCAAAATCCAAGAAGTGTACCTTTATTGGATACAATGTTAATGATTTTGGTTATTTCTTATGGGATTATGAAAATCAAAAACTAATTAGGAGTAGAGATGTCATATTAAATGAGAAGGTCATGTACAAAGATCAGTTGTAGGGAAAGAAACAAGAAAAAGAAAAACCAGAATACACAGTGCTTGATGAGATCACTGAAAAAGAAATTCCAAAGGTACTAGAAAATCAAAATGTACAACAACAAGAGAAACAAGTACCTCAAATGCATGCAAGTGTTGTTAGAAGATCTACCAGGTTAAGTAGACCCCATAAATGGGCAACCATAATGCTATGAAGAGGCAATGCAGGTAGACACTAAAAAGAAGTGGGACCAAGGAATAAAAGAGGAAATGGATTCCCTGGTAAATAACCAAACTTTGTATTGGTTCAGTTTCCTACAGGAAAAAGAGAATTACAAAATAAATGGACTTACAATTTGAAGGAAGAATATGGAGGCAAAAAGTGGTACAAGGCTAGACTTGTTGTAAAGGGGTTTGCAAAAAAGAAATGTATAGACTTTGATGAAATATTTTCTCCTGTTGTTAAAATGACTTCAATTAATACTATTTTAAGTCTTTTGGATAGAATATTTACATATTGAACATTTATATGTAAAAACATATTTTCTCCATGGAGATTTCAAGGAAGAGATTTATATGCAGCAACCACAGGGGTATGAGGTCAAAGGGAAGGAAAATTTAGCATGCAGGTTGAATAAGAGCTTGTATGGCCTAAAGAAAGTTCCAAGGAAGTGGTATTTGAAGTTTGTCAGGTTTATGATAGAACAAGGTTATAGTAGATGTCATTATGATCACTGTGTTTATTTTAAAAAGATAGAAAATGGAAGCTATATTATCTTGCTATTGTATGTAGATGGCATGCTTGTTGGAGGGTCTAATATGAAGGATATAAATGTGCTCAAGAATAAATTATCTAATTCATTTGCGATGAAGGATTTGGGTGCGACAAAGAAAATCCTTGGTATGAGAATAACAAGAGACATGAAAGATTGCAAATTGACATTGTCTTAGGGTGAGTACAAGAGAAGGTGTTGGAGAGGTTTAAAATGCAGAATGTAAAACCAGTTAGTACACCTTTGGCCAACCATTTCAAATTAACTAAGAAAATGTGTCCCAAGACACAGGAGGATATAGAATACATGTCCATGGTCCCTGATTCATCAAAAGTTGACAACTTAATGTATGCGATGGTTTGCACAAGACCAGATATTGCACATGCAGTGGGAGTTGTGAGCAGGTATATGAACAATCCAGGTAAAGAACATTGGGAGGAAATAAAGTGGATTCTCAGGTATTTGAGAGGCATTGATACTCATGCATTATGTTTTGGAGGTTCAGACACTATTCTAGAAGGATATGTTGATTCATATATGGCAGGTTATAAAGATAGAAGGAGGAGCACCACAAGGTATGTTTTTACTATAGGTGGAACAATAGTAAGTTGAACTTTGAAACTGCAAAAGGTTGTTTCACTTTCAACAACAAAATCATATTATGTTGTTTCTATAGAGGCTAGTAAATAAATGATTTGGTTACAGAGGTTTATGGAGGAATTGGGTAAAAAGAAGGAGAATAACAGGTTGTACTGTGACAATGAGAGTGCCATTCACCTTGCAAATAAATCAACCTTCCATTCAAAGACTAAGCATATATAGCTCAGGTACCATTTCATATGATCCGTCTTGGAACATGGACATTTGAAGTTGGAAAAGATACACACTATCCAGAATCCTGTAGACATGTTAACAAAGGGAGTAACCAGGGAGAAACTATGCTCTTGCTCAGTCGCAATTGGTCTTCAAGCATGAAGATGAAGATGAGAAATTTTCCAGGTCCAAGATGGATCATATTCCATCAAATACATTAGTTATGGAGTTGTTGAGATCAGTGTCCAAGTGGGAGATTGTTGGTTGTGGAGCCTGATTATATTCCTGATTAAGAGGTCTTTGTTTTCAACCATGTTTATACCCCATGAAGACTCTACACCCCAGAAGAATGTAAACTCTTCCCATCGGGGGAGTTGCAGGGGGGGCTTTCCCCCCCTGCAAGGTCCATGGGGGTGATCCCCCCGGATGGGGGGTCCAAGTGAAAGCGGCCCCCTGAAGAAAAAATTGCCTTGTGAATGTATATTGTAATTTCATAGTAAATATGGATTGTTCATTATAAGGTCACATATCTGATGGTAGAATTTACGTTAGGGTTTTTTTCCCTAGAAGGAAACCCTCTTTTATGAGGGAAATGTATTGTGGCTATGTATCATTGTGAATATTGTATTTTGAGAGAGGAGACTATGAGAGAAAGAAGATGAAGTTAGAATGAGTGTGTTGTAGGTTCTATCCCTTCATTTGATGAATAATAATAAAGGAAGGACCTGGCCATTTCTATGGTGGTTATAGCCCACACTAGGTGAACCATGTATATCTATGTATCTATTGTATTGTGTATCTTCTGTGTTTTATTTCCGCATTTGTTTTATTTAATTGCTCTCTTATCCTGTTTTTATAACAATTTGAGGGTGTATTGAACCAAGAAGGGGTTGTCCCTAATTCTATGGAAAGCCCTTGATGATGACTTGGATGACATATTCCATCCCTCACTTTCCAAACTATTTTTCCAGGGGGGGAAAACATCCTCGTTTTGAGCTTGACATCATGTTTGAGGGGCTAGGGCATGGTGGTGAGATGACATGTATTGGTGCTTGGATGTTTTGAGGTGTTTGAGGCTTTGACCATGAAGGAATACATTTGGATGATTGACACATGGCTTTGGGAAGCTTTACTACCCTCCTACGTCACCAACGACCTTCTCCTAGTGCCAAAACATCCCCTAAAGGGGTGACATCCATGTAAATTAGGGTATTGTTTGTGCAAAGGTGAAATTTTAAATGAATTGTTTAATATCACTTTGTTAAAGGGGGAAGATTAGGGTTGTTGACCCATAATATTGTGGTTTAATTTGTGTACAAGTCACCTTGATAACACCTTGATAACATTTTGTATAAATAAGAGATCATAAGAGCTCATTTTAACA
This sequence comes from Picea engelmannii, assembly GCA_009831015.1. Classification (NCBI taxonomy): domain Eukaryota; kingdom Viridiplantae; phylum Streptophyta; class Pinopsida; order Pinales; family Pinaceae; genus Picea; species Picea engelmannii. Next base: position 226,653 of record ML782970.1, read on the forward strand.
TAACTCTCCATTGGGAGAGGCTATTGGACTGAAATTTTCGCTAGCTTTGATCATTTTCTCCCTCTCTTTGCACTCGTCTTGGTTTTTATTGGCTATTGGTGGAAAAGTGATCCACTAGGCTTGGAATATCTTTCTCTTTCATGTGCATGTTCTAAATATTGGAGATAAGATTTTGTTCAATACTATTTATGAATTTGGTAAGGGAAAATTGGATTTATTTTCTAGTTATCTTACTTTAAATTCTATAATTTGTTACTTGTCAAACCCTTGGGAGAAGTATAAGGGAATACACCCTCCCCAAGGTATTTTCATTTGCTTGTTTTGAAAGATATTATTATTCACAAGTTTCCTTGGAGAATTACAAGGGTGTACACCCTCCAAGGTATTCTTTTTTTTGGTTTGAAAACCCCTAGGAATTACAAGGGTGTACACCCCTAGGGAATTTTTAAGTCAAATATTTTATCCAAGATTAACTTTTGTATGGTATATTTGATGTTCAAGGTGTTTTTTCCAAGAGAAATACAAGGGCATATACCCTCTTGGCATGACCCTAAGGAGACTAGCTATACTTGGGAACTACAAGGGTGTACACCCCCAAGGTTTTAGCTAATCTTCTTCATCTCTTTGACCCCATTGCCCAATAGTTTAAAGCACTAATCAATTTCAAGTTGCATTGGATATACAAAACATTTGCATCGACAAACTTGAAATTTCAACCTTTACAAGCTTTCTCTTTTGGATAGTGATCCTGATGCCTTGGGGATTTTTCCTCCCTTAGGGCATCCCTTTTCTTCCATGATTTCTCATTTATGTACTAAATTGTTTCCTACAACCATTAGGATTCATATAGTCACTAACCCTAGGTGCTAATATCTCACTAACTAGCCCCTAACATTCCTCCAATTTTCAGCCACCAATTCCACTAACTAGGGCACAATTTTTAGGCTAGTTTTGGGGACTTTTCTATGGTTGATTTTTCTGCTGCATGTCATTGTTTCCTACAGCCACAAGTCTGCAATTTTCGACAGAAAATACATGTTATAAAAAATTTCTTTATGCAACCTTAAAGTGCCATTTTTTAGTCATACTTGATTTCCATACTCATTGATAATATTGTTGATTGATCTTATGCTTTACATGTTGATTTGAATGTCTTACTTTCTGATATAAACCACCATCTATTTATGCAAATTAGGGACATCAAGCTTAAATTGTTGATCCATACTAACATATATCATTGCAATTTGGATTTTCTTGTGTCTTGGGTAGGTACAATCATCTGGAGAAGTAATATACCTTTGGGGAAATAATAACTTGACTTACAAGTCATATCTTCCCACTTTTCATTCCACTTAGACTTGAATTCTAAGGGCTTCACTTCCATTTCTCTCCATCTCTATCTCAATCCCTCTAGGGTTACAGAGATTGCCTTCCTAGAGTGACCTAGTCACCCTTGAAGTGTGGGACCTACATCGAGGTGACATTGGGTGTAGGATTCCCAAGTTGTAACACTTGATTTGTGGTTGGGTCAGGCATTTCCCAACTTAAAACTTGCACTATAACATTTTGACGCCATTGTGGGGGAATATTTTGAATCTTCTTTGTACCCTAACGACAATTTGGTAAGATATACCAAAGAATTTCCCTTATCTTTCCTGGAGAATCCATGCAAGGTACATTCCCTTTCCACTCTTCTTGATGAGTTCATCTTGAAGGTCATCTAGAAAATCCACCTTCCCATAACCCACTTTTCCCTTATCCTTTTCCATCCTTTGGTGAGACTTGATCTCATCTGGCGACTCCATTGAGGTGTTACCCTAGGTAATGGAACCATGGCCTCACGATACTTACCATGGGAATTTCATAAGGTTTATCCCTCCTTTGATGTTCAGGATATTTCTAGATATCCAAATCATTGCTCCGAGGAGTGGAGGTAAAGTTGCCCCAAATTTGAYGATGACCTAGCTCTAGTAGTCACCATGTAATGAATTATATGAAGTATTCTTCAATATTAAATGTGCTACATGAAGATGTTTTGATGATAATTTTCGTGTCTTCACTGGAATYGAGTCAAAAAGATTGGTTTTCACACTCATGTGATCCAAAGAGTATCCCTTCTTCTAGAAAGATCATTGAATAATTTCTCAGGAATTATAGGCCAACTACTCAAAGTTTGTAAGATGTTTTCCAAGAGCTCAAACACATTGTTGGGAACATGCCTATTTTGAGGAGAAAACCATTTTTGGCAGGGAAATACCTAATTTTGGAAATGCGCAAGTAGCAGGAAAAGCAGCATGTGCGAGGAAAGCATGTGAGGCGTGCATGCAGGAAAAACTAACCTCGTTAGGGTTAGGGTTTTGTAAGAGAATGTAACAACTGTTGAGATGAGAATTAATATATATAAGTACCTAGGAGTTCTAGGTAAGGGAGTTGCTAATTTTTGTAAGATTCGAAGAAGGAAACTATTGTAAGATCTAGAAACCATTTTTGTAAGCCATGGAGTTGTATAATACTCAAGCAACTCAATCCATAGGGTTAGATTGTAGGTTGAGGATCCTGGTGCGATCTAGTCAGCCTCACAGGGATCATGGAACCTGTTGTGATTGTAAGATAAAAAATTATATTGTGCGCAACACCATCTATTGCAGAACCATAATAAAAGATCTTGAGATCCATATCTTTGTGGACATAGCCTAGGAGGGGGTGAACCATGGTAGATCATGTGTTATGTGAAATGATTATTATTTATGTCTTTGTTGTTAATGGTTAAATCTTAGATGATTGTCTTGATGAAGTATTTATATATGTTTATTTACATGTATGAATAAAGAACGATAGAGTATTTAATATAGACGGATAATAGAGTAAATAAATGAAGATCACAAAGTACAATCCCAAATCCACACTCTTTCCTATACTGCAAGCATTTGAGCATTGCAGTCTCCCATAGAACTATCTCAAGTGAGACTGTGCAGTACACTCTTTGTGATGCATTTGCTTCTGTTTTAGCAAGAAGTCTGATAGTCTTAGAGGTATTTGTTGGAATATTATTTAGATTTGAACCAAGGTTAGCCCAAAAAGTAGGAATATAGAGTAACAATCAACTCACACTCTTTGCAAAGAACCTTTTTTGATTGATGATCAGAGAATAGATGAAGAAAATATTGAAGAAGATCCTGATGAAGAAGATCTGGATGAGATGTATGATGAAGATGGAGTATCTTCTCTTCCACTTGATAAGGACATCCATACCATTTCTCCTCCCGCACATCAAGAAGATAAAATGATGATTTATAACCCTTTTGAAATTTTTGATGATGCCTTGTTCCATGACTGTGAAAATAAAGAAAACTGCTAAAAGGATCTCGATGGAATTTCTCTTGCAGAAGGCTTGAACAAGACTTTTCTATTTGTTTTCCTTTTTGAAGAAAATGAAATTATCTGGTCTCGTGAGGAAGTGATAAGCTCCTATGGTGTAGATAAATACATGGAACAAACCTTGGATATAGTTGACGAAAACATTGATGATTTCATATAGGTTGGGAGATGTAAATGGGATATGACTTGTTTTAGTATTGATAGAGATCCCATTTATGACATTGAGGGTGGCTCTCATGAAGAGGGGGTTGTGTTTTCATCATCGGACAAGTGGTCCTCATAAATATATCATTCGTATGGTTGGAAGCCTGGTGATGATATGGTTACAAATTTGTCCCTCCCCTTCAAGGATGACTTGTCACAACATACTCAGAGTGATATTCAGTCATCCTTTGGTACATACCCTTTTGAGGATGCAGATTTGTTTTATGAGGACATCCAAATGTTATTCTTAGATTATGAGGAATACTATGACATGGCCACCTCAGAGTAGTGAGAGATTCATTCTTCAAAGTATAAGTATTTTCATCTTGGATATTTCCATGGAGATTCACAGGGGAAGAGGCAGTGGTTTTCTACACCTGAGAATGTTCCTTACCTCTTACCCTCTTCTCCAAGAGACCATGCAGTATTCCTCTGATCTCTCATTTTCTCTCATCCCTCAACAAATAGTGAGTCTTTATGCATGGATGAAGATGATCCTTCATATACATATAGTATCCCCCTTCAAATATGGATTGATCAGTCTTGTGGCTACACTTTAAGGCATGATGATCAGGCTAATGGTTTCTCTTTTGAGAAGGATTTCCTCCCTCCTACCCATATTCATGACTTTTGTTTCATGATCAATTATATGTGTGCTCATACTCATGATTATTATATGCTTGACTTATCTTTGTTGTATTATATGATTAAGCACATGGGGAGACACTTTGATGAGATATTTTGATGGGGATTTTTATTTGCATCTTGATTGCTCAAGTTAGTTTATATGCTTCTCATTTTAATTTTTCTCTACTTTCATATTGATTTCATGATTAGTTTAGAATTTTTTGAAAAAATGTCAAAATTTTCTTTTTTTGGCTTAGATTATGATCATATGAGAACAAGGATGAGTAGGCCATCCTGCACTTGATAGTTTGGTGTTTCCTTGCAGGCACAGGTATACTAGGAGATGTTGTGGTTCTCATGCACTCTACGAAGAGCACAGTTCCCAAAGTAGGAGCCAAATGTTATCCCCATTTTGTGGATAACTAAGGATGTTATGTCTTGAGTCCCTTAGGTTGTAGATATGGAGTGATGAGAGACTACATGACCAGCAATACCCTTTTGCACAGATAGAAATCCCACTCACCACCACATATGCTCACAGGTTTGTAGATGACATCCTCCACACCAGCTAGCTTCTAGAAGGCAGTGGACCTTGCTCCATGAGGTAAAAATCAATATTATGGTTAGCATCATTTCAATATTTAAGCTAGTTGAGTATGTTGTATCTTAGATTTCTCTAGATTTCATGATATATGCTTGGACATTATTCCTTTTTCCCCACTTCACCTTGGTGGTTGACATTGTTCCCTAGTAAGTGGTTTTCCTTGGGGATGGGTTTGCTACTGGGAACTCCCTTAATGAACCATTGTACCATTCCATACCATACTTACCAATTTACATCATTGTTCCCCTCCATTTATTTATCTCTTGGGATTTTAGGGTGTATTTAACCAAGAAGGAGTTTTCCCTCATTCTATGGGAAGAAGGGGTTGATGTTGGGTAAAAGATAAAATCCTTGTATAAAACTTCCATATGCTTCACCCAGGGATCACCCAAGAAAAAAATGAAACAATTATATTTGAGTAAAGGGGACCCATAATACAATAGAGAATGGTTAAAAGGTTAGTTGAAGGATAGAAGGTCTCATCAGGAGCCAACCTATCACATCCAGGAATATCTAGTGGTATGAAATTACCATCGTCTGGTTACCAAACTAGGGTAATGGCTCTCAGTTGCATGGTTGAGAGAAAGGGGGTCTCATCACGAGCCAACCTTCTCATTTCCACTAGGTGTTTGTGGGTGACATTTCCATCATTTGGTCACCAGGCCATGGCAGTGACCTTCAATCTCTCCTTATTCTATATTGAAATAAAATACAAAGAAATAAATATAAAAGGAAATTGATGGGATGGGAAAAAGTGCATTGCGAATGAAGGTACCACACACCCTCTACAAAGGCACCCATGAATGAAACACTACGACCCCTTGTACGTCATGAGCCCTATTCACATTGAGTCTTGAACCCAACCACTTCATCCAAATTACATGAATTAGAGAGGGATATCTTGGAAACTCCCCTTGACCTATGGAAAGATCTACCCAATAGGACACCTCGTCAACCCTCCCATAATAAATCTTGACAAGCCACATAGTGTATTTGAGCAATTAATTGTTTGATATATTGATATTTGATGCACATGCTTAGATGGATTATTTATTGATTGGATTCACTTATCATGATTTTATGACTTTAGATCCTTGGAGGGTGTTCTCATTTGTCTTTGTGGCACCTAGTTGGTGGACGATTTTGGGAGAACAAGCCTAGATTGGGCTTCCATGGTGCTACAATCCCACATGTCGGATGCCAAGGGGCCGCATGCCAGATGAGAAAGATCAGAATTGGAAGGCCTTGATGATGAATTGAATGACATAGCCCAACCCTCACTTTCCAAACGATTTTCCCAGGAGGGGTAAAACGTCCTCTTTTTGAGCTTGGCATCATGTTTGGGGGCCTAGGGCATGGTGGTGAGATGATATGCATTGGAACTTGGACATTTTGAGGTGTTTGATTGTTTGACCATGAAGGAATACATTTGTATTCTTGATATGTGGCTTTGGGAAGCCTTACTACACTCATACATCACCAACGACCTTCTCCTAGTGCCAAAACGTCCCCTAAAGTGGTGACATCCATGTAAATTATTATTTTTTGTGCAAAAGTGAAAATTTTAAATGAATTTTTTAATATAACTTTGTTAAGGGGGAAATATTAGGGATGTTTAACCCTAATATTGTGGTTTACCCCTTAATTTTGGAGAAGTCACCTTGGTGACATTGTATAAATAAGAGATCATAAGATCCCATTTTAACATAACTCTACATTGTGAGAGGCTATTAGACTGAAATTTTCGCTAGCCTTGAGAATTTTCTCTCTCTCTTTGCACTTGTCTTGGTTTTTCTTGGCTATTGGTGGAAAAGTGATGCACTAGGCTTGGAATATATTTCTCTTGCATGTGGATGTTCTAAATCTTGGAGATAAGGATTTTTTCGATACTATTTATGAATTTGGTAAGAGAAATATGCATTTATTGTTTAGTTATATTGATTTAAATTCTATAATTTGTCACTTGTCAAACCCTTGGGAGAATTATAAGGGTATGCACCCTCCCCAAGGTATTTTGAAGGATATTATTGTGCACAAGTTGTCTTGGAGAATCACAAGGGCGTACACCCTCCAAGGTATTCCTGTTTTGGTTTGCAAAACCCTAGGAATTACAAGGGTGTACACCCCTAGGGATTTTGTAAGTCAAATATTTTATCCAAGATTAAATTTTGTAAGATCTATTTGTTGTTCAAGGTGTTTTTTCCAAGAGAAATACAAGGGCATATACCCTCTTGGAATGACCCTAAGGAGTCTAGCTATACTTGGGAACTACAAGGGCATACACCCCCAAGGTTTTAGCTAAGATTCTTCATCTCTTTGACCCCATTTCCAAATAGTTTAAGGAACTAATCAATTTCAATTTTCATTAGAGATACAAAACATTTACCTCGAAAAACTTGAAATTTCAACCTTTACAAGCTTTCTCTTTTGGATAGTGATCCTGATGCCTTGCGGATTTTTCCTCTCTTAGGTCATCAGTTTTCTTCCATGATTTTTCATTTCTGTACTAACTTGTTTCCAACATCCATTAGGCTACATAAAATCACTAACCCTAGGTGATAATATCTCACTGACTAGCCCCTAACTTTCCTCCAATTTTCAACCACTAATTCCACTAACTAGGGTCCACTTTTTAGGCTAGTTTTGGGGACTTTTCTATGGTTGATTTTTCTATTGCATGTCATTGTTTCCTACAACCATAAGGCTGCAATTTTCTGCAAAAAATACATTTTATAACATCTTGCTTTATGTAGCCTTAAAGTGCCATTTTTCATTCATACTTGATTTCCATACTCATTGATAATATTGTTGATTGATCTTATGATTTACATGTTGCTTTGAATGTCTTACTTGATGATGTAAATTGTCATCTATTACTGCAAATTAGGGAAAGAAAGATTAACTTTCTAATCCATACTAATATATATAATTGCAAGTAGTATTTTTGTGTGTCTTGGGCAGGTACAATCATTCGAATAAGTAATATACCTTTGGGGAAACAATCACTTGAATTACAAGGCATCTCTTCCCACTTTTCATTCCACTTAGACTTGACCTCCAGGGGATTCACTTCCATTTCTCTCCATCTCCATCTCAATCCACATAGTGTCACCTGGACCACCTCCCTAGGGTGACCTAGTCACCCTTGAAGTGTGGGACCTACATCGAGGTGACATTGGGTGTAGGATTCCCAAGTTGAAACACTTTCTTTGCGGTTGGGTCGAGATTTTCTCAACCTACAAATTGTGCTATAACATTTTTGCGTCCATGTCAGAGATTATTTTAAATCTTCTTCATACCATAACTAAACTTTGGCAAGCTATCCCAAAACCTTTCCCTTATATTCCCTAATGAATCCACCCAAGGGACATTCCATTTCCACCCTTCTTGATGAGCTTGTCTTGAAGATCATCTGACGAATCCACCTTCCTAGAACCCAGTTTTCCCTTATCCTTTTCCATCCTTTGGTGAGCCTTGATCTCATCTGGCGACTCCATTGAGGTGTTACCCTAGGTAATGGAACCATGGCCTCACGATACATGCCATGGGATTTCCATAAGGTTTATCCCTCCTTTGATGTTCAGGATATTTCTAGATATCCAAATCATTGCTCCGAGGAGTGGAGGTAAAGTTGCCCCAAATTTGACGATGACCTAGCTCTAGTAGTCACCCATGTCATGAATTATATGAAGTATGCTTCAATATTAAATGTGCTACATGAAGATGTTTTGATGATAATTTTCGTGTCTTCACTGGAATCGAGTCAAAAATATTGGTTTTCACACTCATGTGATCCAAAGAGTATCCCTTCTTCTAGAAAGATCATTGAATAATTTCTAAGGAATTATAGGCCAACTACTCAAAGTTTGTAAGATGCTTTGGATGGTTAGACAAGATATTCACTACCCTATAAAGTGAGATGTATTATGTTTTCAGAATTATATTCAATTATGGGTGTACCTAATTAGTAGATATTTATTTAATTTCATTAATAATTATTTAAGTGGATTTTTATTGCATGGATGATATATGAAAAATGATATTAAATGATATACCAAACTTTTTTCTCATTGGTAAACTATTCATTTGATTAAATTTATGACAATCTTACACCGAGCTAAAAGGTAGAATATTCCTCAAAGATAAGGTGTTTCCATCAACTTGTAGAGAAGCACACCAATGTTGGTCCAGTTGGGGGTTGAATGTAAGAAAAATTGATATGACCCCACAAGAGGCATATGCAGGGGGTTAAATTTATATGTAATGGGGTAAATTTATATGTAATAGTGGTCAACCTAATAAAAGGCCCAAATGTTCAATGCATGAATAGGTATATGTAGATATTATGTAGTCATTATTGAAGGGGGTGTGTGTTATGAGAAATCTTACCCTGTGGATAGGTTAAGATCCCCTTAGTTGGGTTTTAGTTGGCTAAGAAAGAATATATCAAGTGGACACTAGCATCCATTGATCTTTCATATTCACACATGAAAATGAGAAGAGGGAAAAGGAAATCATAGTGCTCCTTTTTCGAAGGGTGTCCTTGCTACTCCTTGTCACTCCAGCGTTGGATCTAGTCCTAGATCGATCACGATCTTCCTATACTTAGATAGAACAATATTCCTCCTATACTATTTGCAAAAAGTTATATGAAAGAAAATATAACTAAATGAAACAAGCATAACATTCATATATAAACTAAATGAGACAGAAGTATGGGAATAATCCAAGCTTGTATTTATGAGAAACAAAGGACAATACTTATAATCACCTTGATGTTGAGCAAGATTCCTCCAATGCTTCTCCTATCCAACCCCTTACTATATGCTAACAAATGAACCATAGGTTTGATATGCTTCAAACTTTAACTTCATCTAATTTATTCCACCCTTGAGAGGCCTTGTTTATATAGAGACTTGGGAGGTTTAACCAACTTATAATATCAAAAGAAGGTTAAGATATTTACTCCATAAGTTGGGATTTATTACCCAAAAAGGAGAAACTCTAGCTTATGAGTAATCCCTCGATCATAACCACCAGATGTATGCCATAGATGAACCATAGAATAAGGTGGGATTGGTTAAAAACACCCTAACAAGACTGAAACTCCCTTCAATCATGACATGAGGCATCGATGACACTCCCTCCTGGTCTATCAAGAGGAATCACCCTAAGGGTGACACTCCCTAAGCCATGGAAGGGGGCATTAGTGCTCCAACTAAGCCCATTAACAAGGGGGAAGATAATGTGTTCGACCTTCAGAAAGTGTATTTTCTTCTCTTTGATAGCTAGGGAATATGAAAAAATGTTTTCCATGGTGTCCGGGATGTGAAACCAAGGTGTGACACTTAGATGTGACAATTTTACGTGTAACAGATTTCCCCTAAAGTTTGAGGTCATAAAAACATTGATGGATGAAAAACTTTACAAAATTATGTGTGCCAAGGGGTGATGGAATAGGAGAGTTGGATGGAAGTTGCAAACAAACATCAAACAACATATATATGAATCATCCCGAGGCAAGCATACCCATGCTTGGTGTAAAGTAGACTCATAGCATGGTCACCAACCAATACACTATGGATCCATGACAAAAATGACTAAGGATATGGCCACCAAACATACAATGTGGATCCATACCTCCATGACTAAATCAAGTTGTATCCATGGATAAGTACAGAGTGGAACCACAATATGAAAAGAACATAGCTACATGTCAATACAAAGTGGATCTATGTGACAATGTGCATCAGTAAGATTATTCTCCATCACAACCTGGGTTGGGTACATAAAACTGGTAGGTGCCAAAAAGTTTCCCAGGGTCTTCATCCTGATCCCGAACTAGTACAATTCTAACCATGCGAATATAAGTGTTGATGTCAAACATGGTAGAAACCACTTGATTACCGATCATTAATTTATACCATTAACAAGTGTGAAGGAAATCACTAGTGATGACAATGACTCCCAAGGTACCCTAGTAAAATCCAACAAATTTGAATCAATGAGATGAAGTTGAACATTCAATGGAATCTTCTGATTAGGGGTCAATGATGTAAAACTGTCGAAAGCGAGGAAACTTTACATTGAGGCATGCAGGCTCCAAGGCACTAATTGGTTCCTTATTCTAACTCTTGGATAATGTGTTGAAGTTGACAGGAACATAATCATCGAAGGAGGGCCATGATGTATCCCCCATCATCAACACGAAACTAATTAGGATAGTTATTTGAGATGATAGATAAAATGTGGACAGACTGACACAAGTATGAATAATCGATAATATTTCATAGGTTCATTGAAGTTGAGACTTCCCATGAACATTGTGCGACATGAAAAGTGACTTGGTAACATTGACTTGATGAGTCATAAATCCAAACATAATGTGATGACAACCAAAGGTTCTCTTCGAAGGAGTGGAAAGAGTATGACGACACATGGAAGTGGTATGAATAAGAGATAAGCAGTTTACCCAACTATAAGAAGAATGAAGACAGGTGCCATGTTCAAAGGAGACTAAGAACAACTGTCATAATATTTAAAAATATTGAAACACTTCCAAAAATTCCCCCCCCCCCCATCCATATAGATGAGTACCTCTTTGTTTTTTAATGAGCTTGAGGAGGATAAAAAATTATCGATATAACTCACCTTCGGTAAGTTCCTCTTCACATTCTTAACGAACCTGAAGAAGTAAGGGTTCGATCACAGATGGGTCCTGTAATGAATAATTTTATGAGTATAGACGAGGTAAAATAGGTGGTTTTTCATGTTTAGGGAGTTTGAAAATAACTTAAATGAAACTCTAAAGTTGACTTTTTCATAAATTTTAGTCTTTCAGGCTTGAAAAAATATAAAATGATATGAGATAGAACTCTTCTAACCAAAGTGGTTAGAGTATTCAAATTTTGTAGTTAGTATGATGAGACCGAAAAAGGGTTAAACTATCACTCGACAGATGACGTTTCATTGTTTTAAGAGCTTGAATAAAGGCTAAGCATGCTCTTTGAAGACAAGTGTTGGATTACTGAGAGGGGGGGTGAATCAGTAACAACGTAATTATAATC
>ML782970.1:251086-270963 GCA_009831015.1 Picea engelmannii
TTTTCCATCGTTTAGGAATGTAGGAATAGCCTCAACCAATTTAGTAAAAAAATCGACCACAATGATAATATAACTGTTCCCCCCAACTGAGGTAGGCTTACATTGCATGAAATCAATGCCCCATTTTGAAAATGGGCCAAAACAAACTACTGGATGAAGTGGAGTAGGGTGGGTACATGCTTTCTTCTAGAATATTTGACAGAGTGGGCAGTTTTTAATAGCTTCAATATAGTATTTAAATATCGATGGCCAAAAATACCCTACATGTAGGATTTTCTGGGTTGTAGCCATCCTAGAAAGATTACCGCTACATGATCCTGAGTGACAGTCATTCAAGAGATGTTAAACCTCTTCATGAGTTAAATACCATCACAAAATGGTATCAATAACACAACGATATAGAGTATCACCAATGCTAAGATAATATTTGGAATGATGACGAATGAGATGACACTTGTCATGAGATACAATAGGCCGAAAGCGTTGGCTCTGGAGATACAAAAAAATGTCTCCATACCAAGGATCAGACGTACTGATGAGGAACAATGACTCATCTAGAAGTGAATCAAAGGGATCAATTTCTGCATCTATATGGGGAAAGTCACAAATTAAATGGGAAAATACCAATGATTTCTTCGACTTCGATTTACCAAACTCGACATCGTATTCCTAGAGAATAATGATCCACCTAGAATATGCCCCCCTAGTATTTTATGAGTTAGAATGTGATACATGGGGTTTGAGTCAACAATAACTGTGGTTTTGCGAAGTAGGATGTAATGGATAAATATTAGAAAAATGATTACCACTGCCAAAGACAATTTCTCAACATGTGAATATTGGAGTTCGGGGTCTGTGAGGCTTTTACTCAAGTAGTATACCACATGCTTTTTTTTCATTGTCATCCTCTTGAACTAACACCATGGAAATAGTGGAAGCGGAGGCATCCAGGTAAAGGATATAATCTCCAATATAGTTGGGGGGAATGCAAAAATGGCGTGTGCATTAAACCATTCTTGAGAGAATTGAATGATCGTTGAGCTTGGTCATCCCAGATGAAAAGGATGTCCTTCTTTAGTAATCACATAAATCCTTTCGTGATATCTACATAATTGCAAATGAAACAACGTAGAAATTTTTCCTTCCCCTGCAAAATTTGGAGTTGGTTTAGGTTATTGGGAGGAGGTAAAGCCAAAATATCTTTCACTTTTAAGGGATCAACCCTAATCCCATATTTTGAAACCACAAAGCCTAGGAGTCTACCTATTTCAAAAAAAAAAATACATTTGTGAGGATTCAAGTGTATGTTGTAAAATCGACACCTAAGAAAATTTTCTCTCAGATGATCAATATGATCCTCTCGACGAGTTGAATGAGCAAAAAATTCATCGAGGTAGGCCTCAACAATATGCTTTATATCATGGAAAGCATATAACATAACTCGTTGGAAGGTGGCTCCAACATTTTTAAGGCCAAAGGGTAACTTGCGGTATGTGAAGGCTCCCCACAGGAAGATGAAAGAAATTTTATGTTGATCATAAGGGAGAATATCAATCTGGTTGTATCCTGAGAATCCATCCATGAATTAAAATATTACACTTCTGACGCAATTGTCAATGATTTTGTTAATGAAGGGAGTAGGGTGATTGTCCTTAGGACAAGATTTATTTAAGTCCCTATAGTCGAAACAAACTCTAATTGTCCCTTGTTTTTTTGTGATATGAATGATGTTAGAAACCCATTCGGTCAAAGGTATAGGATAATTGAAACCAATTTTCAACAATTTTTCCACTTCTACCTTTATAGCCATAGTTTTCCAAGGGTGCACTGGGAAAAGTTTCTATCGTACAATTTTAGATCCACGGTAAAGTTGGATTTCATGCACAACGATCGAAGGATCAATCCCTGTAATTTCTTTGTAGCTCCAAGCAAAAACATCACAAAATTCTTTAAGTAAGGTCGTGTAAGCCTGAATTTCTCAATCAGACAATTCATGCCTAATTTTATGTTTTCCACTACACCATCTTTTTATGATATGTCAATGGAAATGGTCTATGTAAAATTACCTAAATTTCCTTTGAAAATAGTATCTTGAGTAAGTATCAAATATTGAGGGTTACTGACAATATTAGATGGGAAGATGGATTTAATCCCTTCCTCTATCACATCCAAACTTGGGAGAAAAGATGATCGATGGTGGTGATCATCCCAAGGTGAGTCTTCTATGCTAAGCATTTCCATTATAAATTCGTCCAATGGAAAAATATGTAGGAAATAGTCAGAACAAGATGAGTTTATCCAGGATGGTAGAGGATATGAATATGGTGTCACCAGATGTTGGTCGTTAGGAGAAGGAGAGGAAAATTGAATAGTTTGATATACTTCCTCAAATCGACTAAGTGGAATAACATCGCAGATCATATAAATTTCTAATGGACCAGGCATGACCCAAGGATCAGATGATTCAAGGGATTGGTATACCATGTTTGAAATCATATTAATCGTTGAATTTTGTTGAGAGGTTTCAGGAGAAGATATGGAAAAATCTCGCATGAGTGATGAATATTTGAGGAGACCTACTCCCACACTCTCATAGATAAGCTTCAAATCTCCCAAAAATGGGACATTGTTGGTAGTGTGAATGTGGATATTTGGCATACAATAATCTAGTTGGTCAATAGTAATAATCTTCCCTTGATGGGGAAATTGCACAAGATGGAAAACCAAAGATGTAAGGATGACCATCGCATAAAAACATCTTGGACCAAGTAGTAAATTATAGTCTAGAGGAGCGTCAACCACTTCTACATCGATGAAAATAGTTTTCCCCCTAGTTCAATGACTAAATATTGCAACAATCCAAAAGGATTGAAGCCTCGTCCATCAAATGATTCAGTGTAGTAGCTGATTGATTTAGACTAGGAGAACCTAAGGTCTTCCAATACGATAAATACATAACACATGTTGAATATCCTTCATCCAATATAGTACGATGGATGCTTCAATTCCAAAAAACAACCTGAATTTGAAATGCAAGTTCATGAGAGAGCCTTGTTTTATAATATTCCAAGTTAAATGTAATAGTATTGGATGACTCGAGGTCTACAACACCAACCATTGCCAAGATGGTTCTACGCTAACTAGGACAATTCTACAGAACCTCGAGTGTCGACATCGCATAGGGTGCTTATGCCTGATATTCAATGATGTTGTATTTCTGGGTAGCACTGGTGTTTGGATTAAAAGACAACCTTTGTATTCTACTCTTGGGTGGACGTAATATTGAGTAAAAAATTGGTTTCTCTATCTGGAGAGGTCTAGAGGGAGGGGTAGAAAAAATGGAAGGCATGTTGTTTGTAGTTCCATTACTTAAAATTCCATTACTCATTTTCCATGGAGGTGTATCATATGTATTTGTTCTAGTAGTCAAATATATAGTCTCATTACACATAAAGAAATGTGAACTTGAGGAAGCATCCCCATTAGGAGGATGACCTATGGTGCCCCCTTGCGGAGGTGCATAATTTTTTGTAACCATTGTTTGTTGTTGTGGTGGAACAGGATTAGTAAAAATAGCAGGTTGGGTGTTCTCTTTTTTTTAAGAATTCACTTCGTCTCAGTGAGGATAATCCCTCGTGTAATGATATTCTCCACACATCAAACATGAAAATTTCATCTTTCGTTGTGGTTGTTTATCAACAACAGGTTTTTGTGTTTTTAGACTCTCCATTTGATTAGAAGTTTTCTTAGATTTACTTTTATTATACTTATTTCCTCCAGGTTGCAGAGATGAAGCAGATTGGAATGAATTCACCTAAGAAGTTTGAACATGAGAGGAAGGAGGGTTGCATTGAATATAAGTCTGTGTCGTAGCTAGGGTATAAGTTGAATGACTTGTTTTCCTAGTTGGTTGTGTGGAATAATGAATTTATAAATAACCGATGACACCATCAGGATGAGCATCAAATGATGGTTTTGATTGATCACTTGAAATACGGGGAGAATGCGATATTAAGTCATACAAGGTACCAAATTGAGAATAAAACAAATCTAGATATTGAGCACGACTAATAGCCTGATATTTAGTGACAATAACTCCCATTGCAACATCTCTAGAAATGGGTATTTAATGGGAATTCATGAACCATTCTGCCAATAATTAATCTAGAATGGAAGCTTTGATTAACCATTTTCACCACCTCCACTCATGAATATGATCAGAAATATGAGTGGAAGTAGATTGTCGAAGGGAGGTCAAAATATATGTACCAGTTTCATATCTAATTGATAGTTGAAAATGGGTTAATAAGGCCATCAAAAGTGAATTAAATTCATTGAATAAACCTTGCGGTAATTCAATATACCACTTAGTTGTTGAGTCAATAAGAGTTCGCTGGAAAAGACACAACCAAACAGAATAATCCATTAATCAGTTCAATGAAACCAAATATGGAATGTCATAACATGGTTATTGGGGTCTTCCCCAGGTTTTCCATCAAACTTAGGAATATCAAATGGTAACTTGGTAGGAATTACTAGCGAGAATGGAGAATGTAGCATGTGATCATTCATCAATATTGAAAAATATGGAAGGTCCAAAGTGGCTAGAAAATGTATTTTTCGATTGCTTTGAGGATATTGGTAATACTGATGAAGAATCATAATACTAGTAGGACCATAAGTCAGTTTTAAATGTATTTTATATCTTGATGGTCCTCCCATAGGTTGTTGTTGAGGAATCTAGGAATTAAGAGTGAGATTCACCGGTTGAGGAATTTGGGAAACAAAAGTGGGGTTCAACAGTTAATTAGGTACACTTCCTTGTGGAGGAAAACTTGTTTGAATTGGTTGACCATAGATAGGGTTAATAACACCTGGAAATTATTTTCTATAATAATTTCCTAAGGGAGTAGGATTAGAGGGTCCCTCTTGAGCGGTTTTCACCCATGAGGGACCTACCAGAGCAGTTCTCCCCTAGGATTATTGTTATATTTAAACAAAAGGGTTTGGAATTTGTCATATAAATTTCCCTCCAGTCACAGGTTGGGTTACAGACATTATTTTTCCACAAACTAAGGGTTCCCCCCCTAGTAGGAATCTGTACACTAATAGGAAAATTCCCACTAATGGGATTTTGTCCACTAGCAAAAAACTCCCCCCCGGTTGCAACTTGTGTCACAATAGGATTTTGTGTTCTAAGAGGAGGAGGTGTCCCGATAGGATTATGTGGTATAAATGAACTTCATGCTTACAAAGGAACAGCATGTGAAACTCTCGTAGTGTTGTGTAATTGACTAGGAAGGAGAAAACCTGAGCTACTTGACATTTGACCCAAAATAGTAGCGGTGTTACCTACTTGTCCCTTAGGACGACCAAGTAAATGACTTGGCATAATCATATGTGATCCTAAGGAAATGGTTATAGTAAATTGTGTCAACGTAGGAAGAGGTTGGGTTGGGGTCATACCCATCTTACGACAGATGTCTTGGCCTAAAGATGTTCTTCACAAAGTTGAAGGAGTAGAAGAAGGATTCTAGGTAGGATTAACTAATCCATATATTTGAATAAAGGTAGTAAATCATTTTCTAGGGTCAGATGTTCCTGACTCCATAGATAAGACTTCCTCATATGGTCTAAGTTGTAGTTTGGAAGGACAATATGGTAGTGCATATTCAAAATCTCCCAAAGGAGGTATCTATAGAATGATTGGGAAAAAAGGATAAATTAAAGGTGGGTTTACAGGAACAAAACCTTCCTGAAAGCCTATGCCTCCCTTTCGTAAATGGTTTAGGTAAAGGAGAAATTACACTCCCAGTATCAAAGAAAAATTCTTTGTTTATCGTTCCTTTGTGGGAACGATATTTTAGTGAATGAGGAGGTAAGGGTTCATAACCTTCCATAGGAAACAATTGCATCATACAAGACCTACAAAGACTATCGTCATCCAGAGTTCAGAAAAAAAACAATCTTAGGGCCAAATACAAGTGATGAAAGAACACACCCTTAAAAAAGCTAATTGTAATGAACCAGACAAACAATAGATGAATATTTCAAAGACATTATATCAATCCATCAACTAAAATATGAGAAGAAGTTACCCTGACCTTTATGTATCAACCCTTCTTGGTGCAAGCAACCCTTGCTTCATAGGGTCACCCACTAAGGGTACTGAAAGTGTGATACAATGTTTACCCCAGGTACCATGAGAATCCCTCCACAATCACCTCTGTAGATACCTAGGAAAGACCACTAATGTTACCAACTCCCAGCCGACCTCTAGGGGGGTAAAATCGACAGTTGAGACCACACGTATGGGAAGGATATCAAAGTTCAAAGCTCTTCAAGCGAAATGAAGAAATGTGGATCGGTAAGACTCATGAGGACCTTGAATGGATTTTGGATTCATGAGCCACTGAGACCAAATGAAACCAATAGTTTCTCAAGAAAAACCCCCAATATACGCTCTTTCTACTACAATTGGTCAAGCTTTGGAGGGGTAATCTCCTCTTCTCTTTCGCACATGACCTTGTGTTTATCCCCTATGTTAGAGAGGGTTCCTGGCTATTTCTATATGATGATTGGATTTGATCACGTTTTAGTGTTCTATAGTCTTTTTAGCAATCTTGGACAATTTACTCACTTTTCCTAGTCCAAAGATTCTAATCCCTAGACTATTGTTTGTGTTCTATAAATAAAAGGTCTAGTTTATTTTAATTACATGTGGTTGATTCTTTATATATGTTTCTTACTCAAGGGAAGATGGAGATGAAACTTAATGATGTTTTGACCTAACTCCAAAAACCATGCATTAGGAAAATGAAATGCACAATTTCTTTCAATGAATCCTACTTACAAGAGGGAGAAGAGGTTTCTTTTTCTTCGAAATATGATTAAACACTCAACACTACACTCAATGAATGAAACACTAAATGCAATTTTCTTTTCATTTAAATGAAGAATCCAAATGTTTTCCAAATTATCAAAATAAAATTCCTTTAATTTTCAAAACCAATGGATGCTAAGTTATTTAATTTTTTCGACTACAACTCTACTTCTAAAGATATATAATGCATGAATTTCTTTGTTTGATTTTAATATTCAAATGAGATCAAATTCAATTCCTTTAATGCTTTTCCTATTTCAATGAGCATGAAATAGTTCAAAGCTAATATAGAAGAGAACATGAAGAAAAAGAACACTCGAACAAAGATGCATTCACAAGTCGAGAGAACAAAGAGACTTTCTACACTTGTTTAATCAAAGCGTTCAAAAGTAAGAAATCACTCTTAAAAGTCTTAAGACCAAAGTATTCGAGACCAATTGATAGCACAACCAACTCTAAAAAAATTCAGAATTCAATTGGATCAACAACTGCCAAAAGATAACAGAAGTGCAAGAGTCAATTGCCAACAAACTACCTTCAAGTTGACAAAAAAGACTTCCAAAACTAACAAGTATAATGCTTGAAAGTTCTTTGGGAATAAAAGTACAAAATTCAAATTTCATTTAAAATGAAAATTGTCTCTTTCTTTGGAAAGGTTGATCTTCTTGTACTTAGATAGAACGATCTTCCTCTTATACTACTTGCACAAAGTTAGATGAAAGCAAATCTAACTAAATGAAACAAGCATAAAATTCATATGTAAACTAAATGAGACAAAAGTATGGGAATATTCCCAGATTATATTTATGAGAAACCAAGGACAATACTTACAATCATCTTGAAGTTGAGAAAGCTTCCTCCAATGCTTTTCCTATCCAACCCCTTACTACATGCTAACAAATGAACTAGAGATTTGATATGCTTCATACTTTAACTTCATCTAATTTCTTCCACCCTTTAGAGGCCTTGTTTATATAGAGGCTTGGGAAGCTTAACCAACTTAGAATATCAAGGGAAGGTTGATATCTTTCCTCCATAAGTTAGGATTGATTACCCAAAAAGGAGAGAATCGAGCTTATGATTCATCCCTCGATCATAACCACCAAAATATGTCGGCACTGACCCTTATAATAAGGTGGGATTGGTTAAAACCATCCTAACATGAATTTCCCTCCCTTCAATCATGACATGATGCATCAGTGACGCTCCTTCCTAGTCTAGCAAGAGGTGTTACCCTAAGGGTGACGCTCCCTAAGCCATGGAAGGGGGGAATCAGTGCTCCAACTAAGCCAATTAACAAGGGGGTAAATAATGTGTTCGACCTTCAAAAAGTTTATTTTCTTATCTTTGATAGCTAGGGAACATGAAAAAATGTTTTCCATGGTGTAGAGGATGTGAAACCAAGGTGCGACACTTAGATGTGACAATTTTGCTTGTAACAACATGCGATTTGAATATATGAATTTGTTGGGGTATTTGGAGGAGGTTCTCCTAATATTTAAGATTTTTTATGTAACCCATCTATTTTATCTCTTTTGGAGTTTCTCTTAATTCTCATATCTAGTTTATCGTTCTATCTTAAGTATTTGATACATAACATTTGGTATTATAGCATACAGTCCTTGGTTGGATCCTTCAAAATGAGTCATTATATCATTCTCACCCCAAATTTATTTTTGGGAATTTTTCAGATAGTAAAATTTTTATAGGGATGAGGAAAGATAGAGAAGTACATATGGTAAAAATACTAGGGTCTGGTTCGCTATAATTTCAGAGTTGGAATATGTGGAAGTTAGGTTTTTTTACTAGTCCTAAAAATAGTCCCAATCATGTGTTCTTGGTAAAACAATCATATTTCATTATAGAAAGATCCAAATTGAGTTTCAAAAGTTTCATTAGATAGTAGATAAATCATAGTAGTTTATTTCAATATTTTAGAATCAGATCCAAAATATTTGACATGTGTTAGGCCATGTAAGTTCAATATCTTGAAGAGAAAAAAACAACCATTTTTGGGGGAAAGTTAATATAATATTATATTGGCAAATCAAAAAAATTTCAAACTTATGGAATTATAGAGAATACATATTGACATACTCTAGGTCTAAATTTTAGACTAACAAGGGCTGAAATTTCAAAATTACATCAAATCTAAGGTCGACTAGTGGGACAATTTAAAAACTAGGGTCTTAAAAGGTATGTTAACTTAAAATTATCATAAATTTTGATCGATATGTCCAATTGAGGTGATTCAAAAGATATTGGAAATTGAAAAAAATAGGAGGATAAATTGAGAAAAGGATCATAACTATTTGGGATAATTATTAATAATATATTAAGGCTTGACATTATGGGTTTGATTAGATCCCCACTAGGAACTAATGGAAAACCCTACATTTAGTGGTGATGAAGCTAAAGTTGAAATAAATCTCACATGGAATGGTTGAGGATGGTAAATGAAATTGGTATGAGTCCTTTTGGGGAAGTTTTTATTTTTGGGATGTGACTTATAAGTGGTGGAATAGACTTGATGAAGATACTAGATTATATGCCAAGTGGGAAGAATTTGAAAAACTCTTCTCAAATAAATGGATCAGGGGATACAAAAATGGAGGAAAAGCATAAAATTCAAGATGAATTAAAAGAAACAAAATAAGACATAAGAAGAATTTTTTTTGAGTTGTCCAAGATACAAGCCCTTAATGAATCACTCATTAAGGAGGTTCATAAATCAAAGAAGGAAAAAATTATCAAAGGAAAGTGGGAAAATGATCAGTCAAGGGAAGAATTGAAAAAGAAAGATGTTGAAATTAGAAGGTTGTGTAAGAATAATCGAGAAATTCTTAATGATGTTAAGAATGAAAAAGGCACCTACAAGAGGTAGAATCAAATATTGTTAGTGAATAAATGAGTAAAATTGTTGAAGACACCCTAGATGATAAAGATATAAAAAACGAACTGAATGAAATAATTAAAGAAGGAAGAAATATATTGTTGGAAAATATCACCATTCATATTTAGAAGGAGAAGGTAAACAAAATCCGAGGTCACCAAAAAATAATGGAAGAAGTTGAGCTCTAGATTGAAAATTTCAAAGTCAAATATGATGGAATCATCTCAAAAGTAGTTATTATCAAACACCAAGCATAAATGATAAAGGATATTATTGTCTCAAAAAATGAATACCGGTCATATGGGTGTCATAATGAAGGAAAAATATCAAAGGTGAAACCATATGGACACCCTCATTAACAACAATTTTTCAAGAAAATAAAAAAGGTCAACATCAACATTACCAAGGAAGAAAATGGAATAATCAACAATATTCATGGAATAGGGAATCACAAAACCATTGTTTTCCAAGATATAATCAAATACCGATAACTACTACAAATTGGAGAAATCACAACAACAACACATGGAATCAAAGGAAATAAATTTATTCAAAAACCAGCTTCATTGGTCTTGATTCACCTAAGAGGTTTGAACAAGAGAGGAAGGAGGGTTGGGTTGAATAGAAGTCTACGTCATAGCTAGGGTAGAAGCCGAATGACTTTTTTTCCTAGTTGGTTATGTGGAAGAATGAATTTTTAAAGAACTGACAACGCCATCAAAATGAGATTTAGATGATGGTTTTGATTGATCACTTGATGTATGGGGAGCATGCAAGATTAATTCATACACAATACTATATTGAGAATAAACAAAATCCAAATATGGAGCATGACTAATAGCCCGCTCTTTAGTGACAACACCTCCCATTACAACATCTCTAGTAATGGATGGTAAAAGGGACTATGTGAACCATTTTGCCAATAATTGATATGGAATGGAATCTTTGATTAACCTTTTTCACCACCTCCACTCATGAATATGATCAAAAATATGAGTGGAAGTGGATTGTCGAAGGGAGGTGAAAAGATCCATACCAGTTTCATGTCTAATCGATAGTTGAAAATGGGTTAAGAAGACCATTGAAAGTGAATTAAAGTCATTGAAGAAACCTCGTGTTAATTCAATATACCACTTAGCTACTAAGCCCGTAAGAGTTCGCTGGAAAATACACAACTTAATAGAATAATCTATTAATGAGTTCAATGAACACCAAATATGGAATTTCATAACATGGTTATTGGGGTATTCACCAAGTTTTTCATCAAACTTAGGAATATCAAATGGTAACTTGGTAGGAATTACTAGCCAGAATGGAGAATGTAGTATGGGATCATTCATCAATCTTGACAAATATGGAAGGTCCAAAGTGGATAGAAAATGTATTTGTCGATTTCTTTGAGGATAGTGGTAATACTAATGAGGCATCAGAATACTAGTACATAACGAGCTCATGGAAGTGACCCAGAAACTCCAGCCAGTGCAGAACGCAACTTGCATACTTTTTGAGGAGATTGAAGGACAAGGTGCATCGCTAGAACAAGTAGTCACCTCTGTTGAACAATGATTGGAAGGACCTGTCACCGAGAATTTCATTTAGGAGTTTTTCAAACAAGAGGCTCTGGCGAAGAAACAAGTCGAAGCAGCTCGATACAAGATTGAGCCATTTGAGGTAGAGTTACCTAGATCAGAGTGACTCAAGATAAGTCACGGGTGAGTGTTGGGGGCCTGTTGGCCCTTGACCAAGTTTCAAAGAAATTGGGTCATGTTTGATCGATTTTGGGACTTCGACAGGCTGTTCGAAGGTGGAATGCAAGGCGAATAGCATATCGTGGGATCTCAGCCCCTTACTAGGGCATTTTTGGGTTTAGGGTTTATGTAACAGGTATGGGATGTCGATCCATGGGTTTACCCATGTTTAGGCCTCTTTTGTAATGTATAAATATACATTTAGGCGATGTAAGAAGGGGCTAGTGTGCTAAGTGATAGATTTTGATCTATGTGATTACAAAGGCTTTATGCTTACTGTGTGTTAAGAACTTGCAGAGCTAAGTGCAAGTGATTGTAAGAATCTTGTGTGCAGATTATAAGAAGGATTTGTGCTTAAACCTAGCTTGGGAAAGGAGGATCTGGCGAGGTGTGCGCAGATCTCCTGTCATATGAAAAGTGGGTTCTTGTGTCTCTGTTCTTGTATAATATTGAGAGAAGAAAATAAAGCAGAGAAGAGTTGGTGGACGTAGCCCCACACTGGGGTAAACCACGTATATCCTGTGTTGTGGTTGCTTTGTGCATTATAATTCTTATGTTGTTGATGTGATGTATTCTTAGTGTAATGATATGTGTTAGATGAATCTTATATAATAGCTTAGTGATTATTAATGTGAATGAATGCTAGATATTATCTATTTAAATGTGCTAAGTGATGATGTATTAGATCTTGTGGAAATACTTTGCTTCTCTGTAATTAGGGTTTGAATCTGCTACGTAAATAAGGGTTAAATGATAATGAATGTTAACTGCTAAGTGCTCTGTTAAGGTATCATAATCACATATCTGTGTCCCATCTAGGTTGCATACATCTGATTCCTGTAACCCCCCCCCCACCTCTACCTCGGGTAAGACTTCACCTGCTTCGCAGGTGTTGCTAAAAGGGTCGATAGTTAGGGTCTTGTTGGTGCACTGCTGAAGCGTTGAACCCTGGGTCTGCCCCTGTGCCAACAGGACCATAAGTCAATTGTAAAGGTATATTATATCATGATGGTCCTCCCATAGGTTTTTGTTGAGGAATCTGGGAAGTAAGAGCGAGATTCACTGGTTGAGGAATTTGGGCAACAAAAGCAGGGTTCAATAGTCAATTAGGTACACTTCCTTGTGGAGGAAAACTTGTTTGATTCAGATGATCCTAGGTAGGGTTAATAACACCTAGAAATGATTTTCTAGAATAGAGTATTGAGGGAGTAGGATTAGATGGTCCTACCTGAGTGTTTTTTACCCATGAGGGACCTGCCATAACACTTTTCCCCCAGGGTTGTTGCTGGATTTCAACAAAAGGGTTTGGAAGTTATCCTATAACTTTCCCTCCAGTCATAATTTGGGCTACAACCGAGTTTTTTCAAACAACTAAGGGTTTCCCCCCAGTAGGAATCTATCCAATAATATGAAAATTCCCACTAATGGGAATATTCCCACTAATGGGATTTTATCCACTAGCAGAAAACTTCCCCCTGGCTAAAACTTGTGTCACAATAGGATTATGTGTTCTAAGAGGAGGAGGTGTCCTGATAGGATTATGTGTTATAAATGAACTTATGGTTTTCAAATTCATAGTGTGTGAAACTATCGTAGTGTTGTGTAATTGACTAGGAAGGAGAAAACCTGACGTACTCGACATTTGACCCGAAATAGTAGCGATGTTACCTATTTGTCCCTTAGGACGACCAAGTAAATGACTTGGCATAATAATATGTGAGCCTAAGGAAAACGTTATAGGAGACTGTGTTGAGGTAGGAAGAGGTTGGGCCGGGGTCATACACATATTAAGGAAGATGTCTTGGCCTAAAGATGCTCTTCACAAAGTAGAAGGAGTAGGAGAAGGAAGATGGGTAGGATTAACTAATCTAGACATTCAAATAAGGGAAGTAAATAATTTTGTAGGGTTAGATGTTCTAGACTCCATAGCTAATACTTCCTCATTTGTTCTAAGTGGTAGTTGATAAGGATAATATTATAGTGCATATTCAAAATCTCCCGAAGGATTTATATGTAGAATGATTGGGCCAAAAGGATTAATTAAAGGTGGGTTTTCAGGAACAAAACCTTCATAAAAGCCTATGCCTCCCTTCCTTAAATGGTTCAGGTAAAGGATTAGTTACACTCCCAGTCTCAGAGAAAACTTCTTTGTTTATCGTTCCTTCATGGGAATGATCTTTCGGTGAATGAGGTAAGGGTTCGTAACCTTCCATGGGAAAACCTTGCATCATACGAGACCTATGAAGACTATCGTCAGCCATAGTGAAAAAAAACAACAATATTAGGGCCAACTACAAGTGACGAAAGAACACACCCTTAATAAAGATAAAGGTAATCAACCAAATAAACAATAGATGGATATTTCAAAGACATGATATCAATCCATCAACAAAGATATGAGAAGTAGTTACCCCGACGTCCATGTATCATCCCTTCTTGGTGCAAGCAACCATCGCTTGCGGGATCACCCACTAAGGGTACTGAAATTTTGATACAATGTCTTCCCCAGGTACCATGGGAATCCCCCCACAGTCACCTCTATAGATACCTAGGAAAGGCCACTAATGTTACCAACTACCAGTTGGCCTCCAGGGTGGTACATTTGACATTCAATACCGAACGTATGGGAAGGATATCAAAGTTTGAAGCTCTTCAAGAGAATTGAAGACAAGTGGACCAGTAAGACTCCTAAGGACCTTAAACAAATTTTGGATTCATGAAGAACCAGGACAAAATAAAACCAATAGTTTCTCAAGAAAAAACCCCAATATACGTTTTTTCTGCTATGATTGGTCAATATTTGGACGCGTAATCTCCTCTTCTCTTCCACACATGACCTAGCATTTAGCCCCTATGTTAGAGGGGGTTCCCAGCTATGCCTATACGATTATTGGATTTGAGAACTCTTTAGTGTTCTACATTCTTTTTAACAATCTTCGACAATTTACTCACTTTTCCTAGTCCAAAGATTCTAATCCCTAGACTATTGTTGGTGTTCTATAAATAAGAGGTCTAGTTTATTTTAATTCACATGGTTTATTCTTTAGATATTTTTCTTACTCAAGGGTATATGCAAATGAAACTTAATGATGTTTTGACCTAACTCCAAAAACCATGCATTAGGAAAATGAAATGCACAATTTATTTCAATGAATCCTACTTACAAGAGGGAGAAGAGGTTTCTTTTTCTTCAAAATACGCTTAAACACTCAACACTACACTGTATTCATGAAACACTCAATGCAATTTTTATTTTCATTTAAATGAAGTACCCAAATGTTTTCCAAATTATCAAAAGAAAATTCCTTTAAATTTCAAAACCAATGATGCTAAGTTATTTAATTTTCTCATCTACAACTCTACTTCTAAAGATATAGAATGCATGTGTTTATTCATTTGATTTTAATATGAAAATGAGATCAAATGCAATTCCTTTAATCATTTTTTTCTTTCAATGAGAATGAAATAGTTCAAAGCCAATATAGAAGAAAGCATGAAGCAAAAGAACAATCAAACAAAGATGCATTCACAAGTCGAGAGAACAAAGAGACTTTCTACACTTGTTCAAACAAAGAATTCAAAAGAAAGAAATCACGCTTAAAAGACTTAAGAACAAAATATTTGAGACCAATTGATAGCAAAACCAACTCTAAAAAATTTCAAAATTCAATTGCATCAACAAGTGCCAAAAAATAACTGAAGTGCAAGAGTCAATTGCCAAAAAACAACCTTAAATTTGACAGAAAAGACTTCCAAAACTAACAAGTAGAATGCTTGAAAGTTCTTTGGGAAGAACAGTACAGAAGTAAAATGTCATTTAAAATCAAAACTATCTCTTTCTTTGGAAAGGTTGATCTTTTGGCATTTAGACACAACGATCTTCCTCTTCTACTACTTGTACAAAGTTAGATGAAAGAAAATCTAACTAAATTAAACAAGCATAACATTCATATGTAAACTAAATGAGATAGAAGTATGGGAATAGTCCAAGCTTATATTTATCAAAAAAAAAAAGACAATACTTACAATCACCTTGATGTTGAGAAATATTCCTCCAATTCTTCTCCTATCCAACCCCTTACTGTATGTTGACAAATGAACAAGAGGTTTGATATGATTCATACTTTAACTTCATATAATTTCTTCCACTCTTTAGAGGCCTTGTTTATATAGAGGCTTGGGAAGTTTAAACAACTTAGAATATCAAGGGAAGGTTGATATATTTCCTCCATAAGTTAGGATTACCCAAGAATGAGAGACTCAATCTTATGATTCATCCCTCGATCATAACCACCAGAAGTATATTGGATTTGACCCATATAGTAAGGTGGGATTGGTTAAAACCATCCTAACAGGATTGTCCCTCCCTTCAATCATGATAGCATACGTCAGTGACACTCCCTCCTGGTCTAGCAAGAGGCGTCACCATAAGGGTGATGCTCCCTAAGCCATGGCAAGGGAACATCAATACTCCAACTAAGCCAATTAACAAGGGGGGAAATAATGTGTTCGACCTTGAAAAACTAGATTTTCTTCTCTTTGATAGCGAGGGAACATGAAAAAATGTTTTTCATGGTGTCAGGGATGCGAAATCAAGGTGTGACACTTAGATGTGACAATTTTGTGTGTAACAACATGTGATTTGAATATATTAATTTGTTGGGGTATTTGAAGGAGGTTCTCCTAATATTTAATAAGTTGTTATGTAACCCATCTCTTTTATCTCTTTTGGAGTTGATCTCAATTCTCATATTTGGTGTACATTGAGTGTACTCTAGTTTATTGTGCTATCTTAAGTATTTGATACATAACATTTGGTATTATAGCATACAGTCCTTGGTTGGATCCTTCAAAATGAGTCATTATATCATTCTCACTCCAAATTTATTTTTGGGAATTTTCAGATAGTAAAATTTTTATAGGGATGAGGAGAGATAGAGAAGTACATATGGTAGAAATTATAGGTTCTGGTTCGCTATAATTTGAGAGTTGGAATATGTGGAAGTTAGGTTTTTTTACCTATCCTAAAAATAGTCTCAATCATTTGTTCTTGGTAAAACAATCATATTTGATTATAGAAATATCCAAATTGAGTGCCAGAATTTTCATTGGATAGAATATAAATCATAGTAGTTTATTTCAATATTTTAGAATCAAATCCAAAATATTTGACATGTGGCAAGCCATTTAAGTTCACTATCTTGAATAACAAAAAACAACCATTGTTTTGGGAAAGTTAATATAGTGTTATATTGGCACATCAATTTTTTTTCAAACTTATGGAATTACAAAGATTACATATCGACATACTCTAGGTCTAAATTTTAGACTCATAGGGGCCGAAATTTCAAAATTACATCAAATCTTAGGTCGACTAGTAGGACAATTTAAAAACGAGGGTCTTAAAAGATATGCTAACTTAAAATTACCATAACTTTTGATTGATATGTCCAATTGAGGTGATTCAAAAGATATTGGAAATAGAAAAAAATAGGAGGATATATTGAGAAAAGGATCATAAATATTTGGGATAATTAAAAATAATATATTAAGGCTTGACATTATGGGTTTGGTTAGATCCCCACTAGGAACTAATGGAAAAACCTACATTTAGTGGTGATGAAGATAAACATGAAATAAATGTTAGAAAAATAGGATCGTGGAGAAATTAAATGAAACAAATGCGGAAATAAAACAAAGAAGATACACAATACAATGGAGACACAGATATACGTGGTTTATCCAGTGTGGGCTACATCCACCAGAGAAATTTCCAGATCCTTCGTTTATTATTATCCAGCAAATGAAGGGATACAACCTACAACACACTCGTTGTAACTTCCTCTTCTTTCTCTCACATTCTTCTCACTTATAATACAATATTCGAAATGATACATAATTGCAATACATTTCCCTCATTAAAGAGGGTTGCCTTCTAGGGAAAAAAAACCTAACATAACTTCTACCGTTAGATCTGCAACCTTATAATGAACGGTCCAAATTTACTATGAAATTACAATATATATTTACAAGGTAATTTGTCCTTCAGGGTCTTCACCCCGGAACCCCCACCGGGGGCCTGCTTTCCCCTGGACCCCGTAGAGGGGGTAACCCTCCTCTGCAATCCCCCACGTGGAGGAGTGTACATTCTTCGAGGGTGTAAATTTTTCATGGGGTATAAACATGGATGAAAACAAAGACCTATGAATGAGGAGGATAATCAGGCTCCACAACCAACAATCTCCCACTTGGATATTAATCTCAATAACTCCATCGTTGTTGTATATGCTATACTATGATCCTTCTTGGACCTAGAAATTTCTCATCTTCATCTTCATTCTTGAATACCAACTGAAACTGAGCAGGAACTCATTTTTTCCCTAGTTACTCCCTTTGTTAACATGTCTGCAAGATTCTGGCTAGTGTGTATCTTTTCCAATTTCAAATGTCCATCTTCCAAGATGGATCGTATGAAATGGTACATGAGCTATATATGCTTAGTATTCAAATGTAAGGCTGATTTCTTTGCAAGATGAATGGCACTCTCATTGTCACAATACAACCTACTATTCTCCTGCTTCTTTCTCAATTCCTCCATAAACCTCTTTAACCAAATAATCTCTTTACTAGCCTCTGTAGCAGAAACATACTATGCCTTTGTTGTTGAAAGTGCAACAACCTTTTTCATTTTATTAATCCAACTTATTGTTGTTCCACCTACAATAAAAACATACCCTGTGGTGCTCCTCCTGCTATTTTTATCACCTACCATATCTGAATCAACATATCCCTGTAGAAAAATGTTTGAACCTTCAAAACATAATGCATGAGTATCGATACCTCTCAAATAGATTAGAATCCACTTTTCTTCCTCCCAATGTTATTTACTTGGATTGTTCATATACTTGCTCACAACTCCCACTGCATGTGCAATATTTGGTCTTGTGCAAACCATTGCATACATTAAGCTACCAATTGTTGATGAATAAGGGACCCTAAACATGTATTATATCTCCTTCTATGTCTTGGGACACATTTCCTTAGTTAATTTGAAATGGATGGCCAAATATGTACTAACTAGTTTTTCACTCTACATTCTAAACCTCTCCAACACCTTATCTATGTACTCACCCTGAGACAATGTCAATTTGCGATTTTTCTTGTCTCTTGTTATTCTCATACCAAGGATTTTCTTTGTAGCACCCAAATCCTTCATCACAAATGAATTAGCTAATTTCTTCTTGAGCACATTTGTATCCTTCATATTAGACCCTGCAACAAGCATGTCATCTACATACAATAGCAAGATAATATAACTTCTATTTTCTATCTTTTTAAAATACACACAGTGATCAGAATGACATTACTATAACCTTGTTCTGTCATAAACATGTCAAACTTCAAATACCACTTCCTTGGAGATTTTTTTAGGCCATACAAGCTCTTATTCAATCTGCATACCAAATTCTCCTTCCCTTTGACCTCATACCCCTGTGGTTGCTGCATATAAATCTCTTCCTCCAAATCTCCATGGAGAAAATTTGTATTTACATCTAGTTTTTCAAGATGAAAATCTTCTACTGCCACAAGACTTAAAATAGTCCTAATTGAAGTCATTTTAACAACAAGAGAAAATATTTCATCAAAATCTATACCTTTCTTTTGTGCAAACCCCTTTACAACAAGTCTATCCTTGTACCTCATTTTTCCTCCATCTTCTTCCTTCAACTTGTAAACCCATTTATTTTGCAATGTTCTTTTTCTTGGAGGAAATTGAACCAAGTCCCAAGTTTGGTGATTTACCAAGAAATTTGTTTCCTCTTTCATGCCTTGCTCCCACTTCTTTTTGGTGTCTACCTGCATTGCCTCTTCATAACATTCTAGTTCACTAGAATTAGTCAACAATAAATAATACAATGAAGGAAAGTATCGTTCATGGGGTCTACTTAACATGGTAGATCTTATAACAACACTTTCAGGAGTTTGAGGTACCTTTTGATCATGTTGTTGTACATTTTGATTTTCCGGTACCTTTGGAATTTCTTTTTCAGTGATCTCATCAAGCACTATGTATTCTGGTTTTTCTTTTTCCTGTTTCTTTCCCTACAACTGATCTTTGTACATGACCTTCTCATTGAATATGACATCTCTACTCCTAATGATTTTTCTATTTTCATAATCTCATAAGCGATAACCAAAATCATTAATACCATATCCAATAAAGGTACACTTCTTGGATTTTGCCTCAAGCTTTGTAATATTTTCTTTATCAATATGGACAAATGATTCACAACCGAAAGTCTTCAAAAAAGAATATTTTACCTTTTTACCTGTCCATACCTCCTCTATAATT
>ML782970.1:276198-295777 GCA_009831015.1 Picea engelmannii
GCCTAAAGCCGACATAAATAAAATAGCATTACTAATCTAATATGCCCCAATTAAGGGGTAATGAGCCAATATTAGGGCTTAACATTCTAACTCTTATCGAGTCTATGCTTTTGTTATTACCAGATTATAAAACTGGTGTAAAATGCTACGTTGATTATTCAATCCAATTTCTAAATGGGGTTGATTACCTTGGGGTAAATTCATATATTCTTTCACAACACTAGGCCAGGTTCCAAATTTTTAGTTCATGTCCCCAGTATGGTCACCAAAAATGTTGATGCTTGACTCCGTTAGGACCAAAACGACAACCTCAC
This sequence comes from Picea engelmannii, assembly GCA_009831015.1. Taxonomy (NCBI): domain Eukaryota; kingdom Viridiplantae; phylum Streptophyta; class Pinopsida; order Pinales; family Pinaceae; genus Picea; species Picea engelmannii. The sequence goes on from ML782970.1 coordinate 276,513, forward strand.
AAGGATACAAATCCCCGTGCATTTGTATAGAGGTGGTACTCCTCTGTTCGATATTCTCGGAATGTGGGACTTTTATAGAAGTCCTTTGTGGTAATCAAAGGAAAGTAAAAAATACATAAAAAAGAAAAAATGGAAAATGTTTTTTATTTTCTTTTTAAAGAAAGTTCCTGAGAGTAAACCAGGAACCACACACATTCATACATTTAAAGCAAATAAATAGAATTTCCTCATATCCATCATAGTAGGGATATAGATTTATGATCACATAAAAAAGTAAAAGAAAATGATTGGCATGCATAAGAGATATTTGATAGAGTAATACATGGGAAGCTCAAATAAATATAACAATAGATCAACCTCAAATATTTTATATTCAAAAAATTAGGTTACAAAGTACAGTCGATATTGTTCCCAAAATAACTATCTTGGAATTTCTAAAAAATATACAGTTCATTACATATTAATCTGTTTGTCATAATGATTGGGATTGGGGCTCTCGTGGACCATAAAGAATATATATATATATATATATATATATATATATATATATATATATATATATATAAGAATGAATTTTGTAGAAAGAAGAAAGTGGGCAACAGAGGACAACAAGGCCTGGTAAAGAAGAAAAAGGAAATTATCAATCTTCGATTAAACCTTTTTATTTAAAGAGGTGGAGTAACTAGATGAAGAGCTTGATAAATATAGAAAGATGTGATCAGTATGAACTTACTATGATGGTATCTCCTCCTTGTCACTCGATCATTGATGTCCTTTTATGGATTTCATTGACGGTTACAAGAATCGTCTCAACTGTCGTTTTCCCTTCATCGGTAAGTTTTTCCACAGCCTTCTTAAACCACTCCTTGATGTAGCTTCTCATTGGTTCCATGTTGATTTCATGCCGGATTTTTATATTGAAGAGCTAGTGATCCAAGTCCCTTAGATCAATAGAAATATTTCGCAAAGCTTCTTCAATATCTTGATTTTCCCTTAAACAGTCGACTAGCTAGTTTTCCACGTCATCTTCACTATACTCAAGAATTCCATAGAAATTTTCAAATGATAACCTTTTAAATATTTCAACTTGTTTGTCAAAGGATTTCTTTGTTAGGAAAAATGATTTGAGAATCAATTTGGGGTCTTAGACCTCATTGGTGCTCCTGACTAGGTATATCTTAGTCAGCCTTTTGAATAATTCTTCTCTCCTCCTTATGGCCTGGCTACATGCTTGGAAAATAATATTCAATTTCTTAACCTTTTCCTTCCAACATCCGTTTAGTTGTTTTATCCAGTTCGGAGAAGGGATATCCTCCTCTCTTCTTCTCAACTATGTCATATTGGTAACTTTAAAACCGAAGGGTACGACCGCGTCGAGGTAAAAAACTTCTTCTTTTTTCAAATCTACCTGTAAATATTCATGGAAGGCATGTGCCCTTGTTCCAAAAGAGACCATTCTCTTTGAAATCTCCCAAGCCTCTGTAATTAATTCCACTATTTTCTTAATGTTCTTCTCCACATATCCCCTGGATGATGTGATCAGGCTTGCAGATCCTTTTAGTTTTGTTGTAGGTGTGGTAGGCCCAATTATTGCTAAAGGATGAACAAGTATTGGAAGAGGCATTAAAGATTCCTCCAATTCTTTGATTCTTTCCTTTAAATTGACATTCTCTTCTTCAAGGCCTCAAATAGAATTATCTAGAGCATATCCAGTTGTTCGATGAATTTGGGAAATTTGGGAAGGCCGCATATTCCGTAGGTTAATATATGAACGAGATATCCCCTTTTTATTATTTACATCTCTTTTCTCAATAATTAAATTTTTGGACTCGTTGTAAAAAAGAACGCTCTAAAATACAAAAGACTCTTCTTCATCAAAGGTCTCGCTCTCAATTATTTCCATCAGAGGATTCTGGTGAGTCGTATTCTCTAGATGATCAGTGTTGGGGAACACCTTTTCGATGTCAATCTCAAGTTCCATATCCTCGAGGGAGAGGTCATGGATGTTGATTTCACCTCGAGGTCCCACCTCTTCTTGCACATTTTTTTTTCTTTTCTTCCTCAAGGGAAGCTTGTGGGAGCTTTCAATTTTTCCCAAAGGAGGGTTCTTATGTCCTCCTCCGCCTAAAGAACTATGGGTTACTTTCTTAATTTGGTGGGTCTTTGGAGAACTTCTTTGAGATGTTGTACTCTTTGGAGTGACAGTTGAGGATTGGGCACTCATGTCACCCAAACCTTTTCCTTTCTGTTTGTATGACTCATTGGTGCTCATTATCATTCCAGGTCACCAATGTCACGAGCGAGAGTTCCTAAGACATTGTCTTTGTCTTCATTTAGAATACCATTAATAAAAATAATTGTTGAAACCAACTTCCAGTAGATGTTCTACAAAAATTCTGCTAGGGTCGAACCCTTTTACCCTTTCAACATATCTTAGATTCAGGCTGTGGAAATGGCCTTCAAATTCATCAATCTTGTTCATATTTCTGAATATGAATTCCACAACTTTCCAAGGCAGAGGTATGAATTTCTTTTTTTTATTTTCATGGAAAAAATGCAACCAATAGTTGTACTGCCTTGTTATTTCAATAAATAAAAAAATTCAGATATGTGACATGGAATGAAGGAAGGATTTTCCTTGGAACTGAAAATTCTTATAAAATTGTAATTCTCGATTTGTTCCAGTGTCCCCTTCCTATCCAGGAACTTGCTCGCCTAGTGAGACATCCGAGGAGTGTCCTTTCCAAACAACAAGCCCTTAAAAACTGAGATAAAATCATTAAAAACTTCATAAAAATGTTGGGAGTCTTTGTGCCTCCATAATATTTGATACTAGAAGGTTACCAGGTCAAATTCACAGTTTACCTTCTTACACATAGATAATCTCGGAAATTGACAGTGATGTTCTATCGTGATAACCAGATAACATGACATAAAAAAATTCTTCTCCTTCTTGTATTGAAAAAATTGGGAAGATATTTCAATGGAAATCAACTTTCCCCAATCGAATATGTCTTGTTCTTTGACAGTAAAATATAGACTGTAAAGAATCATGCGGGAAATGCTAGTTGTAGCTTATTGTCCTGTTATACTCATGAAAATCCATGCAATTTCTCGAAAACAATTTTTGAATGAGCTAACCTGAAATATCGTGATGTTCTCGGGGATGGTCGTTGGGTTCTCTAGGAATTCAGGTAATAGGTATAATCCGTTGTCATAGATATTTAAGAATTCTTTGCAATATTCTCCCTTGAAGGTAAGTGTTGGCTTGGGAAGTCTCAACATCTTACGAAATAACTAAGGCGACAGAGAGACAAGGGAATGGTCCCGCAACTGAATGATCCAATGGCTTGGAATATATCTCTTAATGCACTAGGTGACCAACTCCTTATAGTCAAAGAATTCTAGGACACAACCTCCATGCATAATTCCAGATGTCCAGATTACTTCCTTCTTGGCAGAAGGGGATGAGTTGTAGGAATATGCTCTAGACCACTGAAAAATCTGGTCCTCACGGCCAAAAATATTCAATGCATCTCCAAAGAACTCTTGTCGTGTTGCTACCATAAGTTGGCGATAATGTTCCTTTGCTCCAGATAATTCTTAAAATGAACGCTTGAGAGGGATAATATAATCCTCTTTAAATCCAGGTTTAATGTGTTTAAATAGGATTCTCCTCAAGCCCTTCGCTTATTAATGACAATCGTTTTGAACCTGCATGATGAGTTGTTAGAATTAAAAGCATATTAAATGAGCATTGGGAAGAGCACAAGTGTGGCGGGGACGGATGGGAGAGAAATAGGATTTGAGACTTTTGTGAACCCGAGAACCTGGGAACCCGCGAGCCCGTGATATGCATAAGGTTCAAAATCGACTAAGTATGGAACAACATGACAGTCGGTCAGACTAATCGTAGGAGGAATGAGACTTAGAAGTTTGGGGATTCTAGGGGTCAAAATGTAGATCGTAGAACTTTTGGATGCAAAATGTATATCATAGAACATGGGGTATGAGAGTTTGACCCCGCCAACCCGGGAATCTGTGATCACAAAATCAACTAAGTATAGGATGGCATAGCGGTCAATAGGACTCGTGATGTGAGGGTATGGATGGATATGAGGATATTCAATCCCACCAACCCAGGAACTCGATGTTCTGAAAAAATGACTAAATATAGAACTAGAAAGGGAAAGTAGAAGGAAAAAAGAGAAAGGGAAAAATGGGTAAGTATAGAAGAGGGAAAATAAAGGAAAAACAAAAATGGGAAGGTAGAAAAGTGAAGGTAAATTTTGAAAGCAGGAAATTATCTCAACAAGACCTCAGACACTCCACCCAACCATAGATGTTGTTTTTCTAGCGCTCTCAAGAGTAGGTCATGCTCGAGGTGGGGCTATGAATCCATGAGGGAAAAGGCTACCTAAGCCAACTAGGACTCATAGAAAATGAAAGTAAGTGTTTAGACCAAGGTACCAAAATCTAGCATCAATTCCAACCATCAATAGACTATCATTCCCTTCAACCTTAATAACCCAAGAAGTGTACCCCCTTCTTTGCACCCTAGTTACTCAGGCTATCCCACTTCCCTTCTAGGGCTCCATCATAGGTTAGACATGAAGTCTCAGATTTGTGGATTTTGGAACTCTAAATACACCAATGGACTCTCTAGGAACCCTTTAGGTCTCTCACACTAGGCAATCCTACCCACTCAATTCCCCATCCAGGTCTCTAGCCTTCCCCAAGACAACCCAAGGAGAATTGGAAACAAAATCCCACCTATGATTCATAAGGATTACCAAGATACATGGTTTCAATGGATCTCCAAGCTCACACCCCACTTGAGTTCAAAAAAAGTACTAGGAATGATGATCATAATGATGTTTTGAATTAACATCAGAATGATGAATTTTCCATTAAAAACCAAGCTTATATATGCATGTCAACCTTTTGAAAAGTGGCACATAAAGGACTACGCCCCCACGACTTGGGGAAATCACTTGGAAATTCATCCCATCACTTTGGAAACTTACGATAAAGTACATTAAGTTATGGCTTAGGATTAGGAACATTTCTTGGTTTATCCCCCCTCACTTTTCCCTCTTTTGGATTCCTATATCCCCATACTCTTTTGTCCTATGGTCTATAGATATGATGTTATTATATTAATAATATGAGTGTATGTACATTTTACATAGCTAGGCTTTCCAATCCAAAAAAATATAGGCACTCTGACCACAACCACACCATCCAGGCAGTCGACTAATGTGACATGGTCATTGATTTAATCAAGTAATCGACCAATGTGACATGGTTGTTAACTTAATGATTAAATCAACCAATGTGACATGGTTGTTAACTTAATGATATAATCAACCAATGTGACATAGCCATCGACTGAGTAGTCAACCCAATAAACCTTTAAGTCAGGTCAACCAAGGAATCATGTCATTTGACCTACTGGTTCACCAACCTATATAACATCTATACATGTACAATTTAAAACTTTGGGTCAAACTAGGGGTATTGCATATCATGTTAGGGGGCACAATAAAGTGTGTTAGAGGGTTAGTGTATTAAGGGGTACAATCTATTTGTTGGGAAGTTAGTGTGTTATGGGATACACGTTAGTGTGTTACTAGTATCTATTACTATGTTACAATGTATATGCATTTAATGTGTTTCAAGGTACAAGTATGTTAGGGTGTATAGGAAAATGTGCTATGAAGAATGAATTTACATGTTGGGGAATACATATTAATGTGTTGCAATGTTAGTGTGTTAATGGTGGGTATGAGATATAATATTAAGGGTTATATGTTAACATTTTAGAAGGATAGTGTGTTAGAATGTATGGCTTAATGGTTATGTGTGTTAGAAGGTATGGGCCTTTAGTTTTACAAGGGGTGAGAATTATTGTATTAAGGGTATATGGGTTAGTGTTTTAAGGGTTTAGTATATTAAGGGGTATGAGTTAGTGTGCTTGGGGTTGTATCATGTTAGAAGGTGTAATTCAATGTGTTAGGGGTTAATGTGTTAAGGGGTACAAGTTGTTAGGTAATTAGTGTGTTATAAAGTAAAAATTAGTGTTTTATAGATATTTTCTAGTGTATTAGATATATATGCATTTAATGTGTTTCAAGATAAAATTTATATTTTTATATGGTACAATTTATTATGATATGGGGTTGTTAATCCATAAGTGTTATAAATATTGTATCATTCAACTTGTATATTTCATTCCAAATCTTCTTCCATACTTAGAAAAATTTCAAGATTATTGCGGGTTCCTGAAATGTTACCTTGCCATGCCCAACTTCTATGATTTGCACAATGTTCACTTAATTTTTGGGACCCTCATTATGCACCTGCACTTAGAATTTTTGGAAAGCGGATGTTTTTCCCTAGGTTTGGAGTACTAGCCCGATCATCCTAATTCCCCACTGCTCTATTGTCTCACCGTTCCTCTCATCCTCTCTCCTGGTCCTTCCCTTACCCCACCATTATGAGATCCCATAGTTTACTTATCCCATTGTCTCAATCCCCTCTTACCCTGATCACCCTCTGTCCCACTTGTCCTCTCTCCTTATATTCTACTGCCCTGCAACATTGTACGTCTTGTCATATCACACTTCCCAACGTGTGATACGAAATTTCACTTTCCAGAAATGAATACCACTTGTATAAGTGTTAATACTATTTTTAATGAAGAGCTTCTCTAGACAACTTCCCATAAATTTTAATACTAATTATCATTAAAAATCCTTGAGTTAATAGCCCCAAAATATGTTAAAGAAAATAAGTGTATTTTGATAATACCAATTTGAAAAGGATATTCAATAATTCCATCACCTTGGTTAAGTATGAAAACTCAAAGAAAGGAAAAATTGTGTGGCGATACTATCAACCTCTTGGGATGAGAAGACCAAATATTTCAATGGTCTCAAGCATACATGTACTATTCTACATTATCACCCATGGAAAAGAGTTTGAATAATATTTGGACATCAGGAATTGCATCAATAGGTTGTGTTCCATAAGTTTATGCTTTCAAGGATTTAATTTCATGGTGTATCGACAAGTTTGAAAAAGAACAAGGAATTATTCAGTTACAGAGAGAATCACCCATCTCTCTAGCTCCCTCAACTTTTAAAAGGATGTTTAGGCTCCTAGAGATGACGTTGATTTTCAAAATCTCCGAAGTTGGGGACATTTTGAAGACAAAGAAAGGAGGATTCGAACTCCTAGAGGACTAACTTGAAGACCCAACAAATTTTCGTGAAGATATTTCAAATTTTTAGGTATGTTCATTAAAAAATCGGTATTGAGAAATGGTGTGCTTATTCACTAGAATAACGAGACAAGAATCTACGACTATTGTTCCTAGTCTCTCTCTGTATATATTGTACTTATTGATTCATGAAAACACAATCTTTGAATAGGAAAGGATTATTTCCAGTGAGTTATTTTTTCAATTGGGAAATTTTAGAAAGAATAAAAGGTTTTATATGTCCTCATATTTGATTTTTGTCGTGACATATTGTCATATCTTCAATGGCCCGCCTTTAGCTAAAAAGGTCAACTGTAAATTCGTCCCTATGCAAATATGGTACCCCACACTTTGGAAACATAAGGCCACATACCATTTCTATGAAGTTAATGATGTGTCCATATCTTCTTTTAAAAGGTTAATTCATGGACCAAGTGCATCCGGATTATACCTGGAAGCAACATATTTCTTAGACAAGAAAGGAAGTTTTGAAGCCATGGAAAATTTTAGTGTTATTAGACTCTATTGTTTGCATGATAAATCTTCATATCTATTGTATTATGTTTCTGATAAAATATTTATAGTTGAGATATGTAAAAAATATAAATATTGGGCTCACTTCTTTAATGAGAAAAGGAAAAGATAGTTCATGCCATTACCATGGAAAATTGGGGAGATAACTTTAAAAATAATTACCCATATTGATGAAATCTCAACTCAGTTTGATCTATTAATATCAAGAAAGAAAATGAAACAAGGGTTTCGACCCAAGTCGGTTATTTATGACACATATGACATCTGTAGGACACAGTGTATCATTTGTCAAAATGTTCATATTTGGAGAAGAAGAAGGTGACAGTTAAAACCATCAAGGGTTACATGTGGAGAAATTTCAAGAAGACATTGAGACAGTCATCAGTTCAATTGATCAACATGGACAATGAGGAAGAGTTGTGAATGAGAGAATTTCATGGTCCCCAAATATTTATAAAACAAGTGGCCTACCCAAAGGAAAATCCTAGAATCCAGTGCAAGAACAAAGAAAATCCTCTATGGATAATTCCAATGATGGAGGAGAACAAAACCCTCCTAAAGGAAATCTTGAGAAGCCCCATAAACTTGCAATTTCTAGCAAGAGGAAAAGAGGCACAAATAAATAGGGAGAAAGTGAAGACATATTTGGATATGAAATTATCCCAAAAGACATGGAACTCGATATAAGTATTGAAGAAATTAAATGTGTAGGTGAAGAACAGAGGCTAGAAGAAAGAAGAAAAATTGCAAAAGAATTGGCCACTCAATACCAATCATATTTGAGGAGTCTCTTACCCTGCATCATGCCACATTAAAAAAAAAAATCAAGAAAATTAGTTATTGAGAAGATCAATGCAAAAAATAAGAAAATTCAAGAAAAATGGAATTCAGAATTTGAATTTCATGGGGTTTGACCTTCCAAGGTCATAGAGTTCCATGAGGCTATAAGAGAAGCTTTAAAAATGTCAATTGGAGATATAGAGAACGGAAAATGTTATTTTAAAATATAGAGTTAGAGAATTGGAAAATTCTTTGATGCCCCCACCATTGTTTGGTAGTCCTATTGCGACCATACAACCCTTGAAAACTCTTGAAGGAAGACATGAATCAAGCTCAAGACTACAGGGAACATCAATTTTGCTTGATGTTATCAAGATATATGTTAGTGAAAATATCCAACAGAGAATGTCCTTGATTCTTGAATCCTAGGAGTTGGAAATAAGCTTTGTTTCTCTAGGCTCAAGATTGACAAAATTTAGGAAGTATCTACATGAAGACCTTGAAAACAATGAAGAATTTTACAAAGGGGACATTTCTACTTTTGTTGCAAAGGTTTCAGGTCTTATTGAGTTTCAAAGAAAAGAAGAGGATTTTCCTTCGGAAATCTATATAAAACAATTAAAGGCATGTTGGTTAAAAAGAATAAAGAGTTTAAAAGAAATACTAGCTGAGTGTGATGTCATAAGTGTAAAAGGAGGAGAGTTGTATTTAAATTTGATTGAATTAGAACTATCTAGGTCTACTTAAGATGTGGAGGACCCACACTTGATTATGAATCCAGTACTCTTGTCGAAGGAACAAATGAAGGAGAAGTTGGACTCATTAAAGATTGCATCAACAAAAAAGTTCAACAACCTGATGAATATTTAGAAATGGAGGTAGAGAGTTGGTTGATTAGTTATGTAAATAAAAATTATGGCATTGAGGATACCCTTCATCAAATCTTGATGGATTTTAAAGATCTAGAAAATTCATTAGTTGATATTAAATCAAGGCAAGAAATAACCCTGGCACCAATGAGAGAATATATCATAAATTTGTTAAAGAAGGCCTTAATTAAAATAATTGAAACATATCAAGAAGAAGTAGTTGCAACTGGTCAGGTAGTTCCAACAAAGAAAAGTATAAAAGACATCCCATAAAATAGATAAAACATATATATTCCATCATAATAAGTCAAGTGGTCATCTTTCATAATTTCCCATCTTCTATAATTCTCGCTTAGAAGTCATCCAATTGTGCATTTTCATTCTTTGAGAATTCATAATTGATTTATGATCATTTTCCTATTTTTCTTCTAGGTCCAGGTCTATAATTTAAAGGTCCACAAGAGCTCCATCCAAGTCCTTTTGGATGAACACTATCATTTTAATTTCACTTTTCATTGTAAAACCATACTATTATTTTTTGAACTCCCTACATAAATATTTCGGGTCACAACTTTAATTATTTCTCAGACTTTTGAATCTCTAAGTATGAGATTTTTAGAGTGTTCCTATCATATTATTTTTCAATTTTAAAAGTGATACTCATTTAAAGTTATTTGCATTGGGGACTCATATCTTTCTGTCTTATGAATGTGACCATGTCTTTCTTATATTGTGATGGGTGTGAGGAATGTGTTAATCTTATATGGTGTTTTCTCTATTTCTGTATATTATTGTAAATATATCATATTTTCAATTTTAAATAAGTTCCTGGTCCTTTTCTCAAAAAACTTTCTTTGTGAATATACTTTTTATCTATTTTAAGTTGCATTTTCATCATTTATTTTAAGCAATAATAGAGGAGTGCCACCCCTTTAAAAACGTAGGGGGATTTTATCCTCATGAGGTTGTTTTTGAGATCTTGAACAATCTAAACATCAACATTTTTGGAAACCCCACTAGGGATAGAAAAAGGATGGTTTCCTAGAACAATAAATTTTAATGACTCAACCAGAACCGAATCAACCTCAGTTACAAGACTTGGAAATCAATGAAGTGTTCTACATCAACTGTATGATTTTTTGTTAACTACAACAAAAAATTGAGAAGAGATTGAAAGATCATGGGAAACCATTGCTCAGGAGGAAGAAATATAGATAGTGTTCAATCAAAGAATCTGAATAACGTTGTGAATGAAAGAAAAAATGGAACCTTATAAAGTTCCACTAAAAAGAAGTAAGAGAAAGAAACTTCAGCTTCACGAAGTTGGTGAAAGTTCCAAATCAAAAATAAGTGAAACACTAAGAATGGGGGATCGAGAAGAAATTAATGATATTCCAAATGAAGAAAGAGAAAGAAATGATATACAAATAGTTCCAAGAAGAAGGGCTAGGTCCATCCCACTTAATCTACGAAGAGAACAACATACATTACCGACCCTCCCTTAAGGAATTCTACCAATCTTTTCAGGTGTTAGAATCATGGATCCAAAGAGAAACATGGATAAATTTCTAATTATTTTTTATATACATTTGATTGAATGTGATGATGTGATGGTTAGAGTATTTCTACATGCCTTGATAGGTCCAGCTTATGAATTGTATCTTTCTCTCCTAGCTCAATGAATTAGATCATTTGATGACTTGTAAAGCATGTTTATGACTATGTATGAACCCCCCATTGCATCTCATAATCTTATTACTTAGTTCACTCAAATCCATCTCAAAAAAGGAGAAATAATAAGAGATTTTAACTTACGACTTTTTAAGACTATGAATCAAATCCTAGAAGAACAATGACCTAATGATCCTATCATATTTGGGTGTTATAAGAATGTAATTCCTACAAATGTGAACTATGCAATTAGATCTTAACAAATAAATGATCTACATAAATCCATCCTGAAGGAAATATAAATGGAAGAGTTTATGTTGGAGACTAATGTTGGTCCCGAGATCATTCTTGGAAAAGTACAAATACAAATGAGTACTCTTTCCATATCACATCAATGACCATATACTTCAAGAAGTGTTGAAAATCGAGAAACTGGTGGAGGAATCCTCTAGGGGGCTCCCCCTAATGTCAGAAATGATCCAGGAGATTCCCAAGAAACAAGATAAAAAATAGAGATCGCTCAAATGAGCAGAACAATTAGACAAATCCAGAACAAGATTACTAGACTTAAAAGAGTTGAAAATCTTTTTCCACCAAATCAAAACACAAGAATTCTAGAACAAGATCAAACAATAAGAAACAATAAAGATAGACCAAGAGAACCCAGAGCCCCAAATCCTAATGTTATGGTGCTAGAAGAGATTGTGGAAGAGGAAAGCAAGTTGAAAAAGTCCCTGTGTGGGTTAAATCAATCACCAAGGATGTGGTATAAAAAAATTGATACTAATATGTTGGGACTTGGTTTCACAAGGAGAAAAGTGGATCATTGTGTGTATTTCAAATTAATTGGTGATCATCTTATTTATTTGGTCTTGTATGTTGATTGTTGGAACACATATAAATTTTTGAACTTTAGTCTTTAAATAAATTATGTTTCCATTTAAAATAAAATAATGTGCGATTGATTCATGTCGTTGAGGAAATATTCCATCAAATCAAATGATCCTAATCTCTTAGAATTTATGGAGCCGCCTACTCGTTAAAGAGTCAAATCTCTATAAAATACTTCAAAATTTCGGGTTTCGGAGTTTCGTAGTTCAGACGTTTCAACATGTCTCACTTCCAAAGTCCCGATACGCAAAATCCCTAAATGTCTTAAGCTTTAAGTCGGGTTAATTAAGTATTAAAAATGATTAATGATTAATTAATTACATCGCAATTTCACGTTTCAGGTATCCTGCCTCGAGAGACTATCAATACCCCGAGATCCGAAACCCCGAAATTTTTGAGGTTAATCATGATTATTTAAAAGGGTTAAACATGATTAGAATTAATTAATCACATCGCAATTTCGCATTTTGGAAGTCGTATAATGAACTGTTATAGGATATCTCGAGATCCGAAATTATGAAATTTACTTAACGATAAGTGTGATTAACTAATGCATTAATGACAATCATCTCATGATTAATATTTCATTGAATCATAACACGGAATAAATTCAAATTTCATCTATGCTTTCCTGATCATGAACCACTAGACGTTAATGGAATTAATAATCAATCTACGACAATCATTTCAAATAAGATCTCGGAACCCCACATAAATATTTTCCATTAAGGAAAGTAAATACATTGTCGGTGAAGGTATGCGTAAATTGATACTCTTAAGGTGAAAAAGATATTGAAGTTTGAACTCTATTTGCATTTTCACACAACGACAAGCTTAGCGAGATAATAAGTTTGTGCATTTTCTATGATAGGAAACACAATGTTGGGTTTACTACTATCATGGCTCTGCGAAAAAGAGTTAAAGGGACTGGTGAAAGTTCAAGCCAGAAAACAGATGGATTTTCCAACACTTTTCCCAAAAGCATAGACACCATTAAATCCTGGACGCAGGTATTCAATATTCTAAAGCATGAATTGTTCAACTGCCCAGACGATTCAGGTGATGAGGAGACGGAGACCCTGGCTACCAAATACAAAATTGTTGCCCAGTCAGAGCTACATAAGATAGCAACAAGGCCTAGTCTCTTGCCTTAAAATGATATGATTGGTTGGGCACTATAAAATGTTGATATTCCAACCAAGACCATATTCAATTCACAAAAGGTTGCATTTGGTTCTTTCCAGCAAGAAAATTTACAAGTAATGTACAAATTGTCTCCAACACCCAATTTCATTTACAATGTCGACTTCCTAATGGACTTTGACAAGAAGGAATGTGCCCAATATGGAAGAAACCTACCTAACTTAATTAAGGATTGGTTCTCTTTCCCTGAGAAGTTCAGAGCCGACTCCCATGGCGTATACGCAGTTTCCTCACTATATCCCCACATGATGTATGTAGCAATGATGATGTGTAGACTCTACGAGAGGGAAAACACAACCCATTTCTCATTACCATGGGTGCCTATTATGTAGACAGTAGAAGACAGGTATTCTTTAAATTGGGCCAAGATGTTGTCATACAATTTGGTTAGGGAGATTACAGAATATAAATCACTGAAAGCCAAGGGGAAACCTACCCCATTTTTCATGTCATCTTACATCATGGACGTCATCTGTTTTATGACACCTTTTCCTCTGATGGGCTGGAACTGGACTCCAACTAGTGTCGAGCCCATACATGTTTATCATTTAAAACTTTGGGAAGATAAAGCCAAAGATTTCTTCTACGAAATCTGCAACTGGATGGTGGTGTCGATGCATACCGCTATATATGTTTGCCCACCTCCCAGGATTTCTGAAAAAAATAGTGGCTAATCTGGGCAAGATAGTTGAATGGTACATTGAAGAGAATTTCTCCTATATTAGGGTTTTCAGTTGTTCATTTCCTCCACATGCTCTGTCTGAATTTTTACCAAATCGTTTGGTGTGTCGCGAAGTAGCACATCAAACTGTGCATGGGGGAATTAGTAAGGAGTTGAAAGAAGTACAGAAAAGGGTATGGCCCACCTTTCCTGTGTATATTGGTATGTTTTCTCTGCTGGATTTTGGCCACTTGAAAGTAGAAGTCGTGGCCCTGGAAGAAATCAAGCTGGTCAATATCAAATTCAAGAAGCACAATCCATAGAAGGTTGTAGGTAATCACATGGCCCTCTACAATTTGAAAAGATATGAACATGAAGATTCTCCTCAGGACAAAATATTCCAAGGAGAAAGGTCCTATCGGGAGGTCTTGAGTCGAGTTCAAGCTCTGACTCCAGATAGATTGGTCGATTTTTATAACTTCCAGAAGCATCGAAGAAATGGCCTTCCCAAAATATTCTAGGGAGAAACCCCAACACTTCTGGCTGCACAAATAATTGAGACCCAGATCACCGAAACAGGGAGCTCCAGTGGACAGGATGCTCAAGAACATCTGGAGAAAACCAAGGCTTTGATTCATGTGGAGGAAATTGCGCTGACAAAACCAGCAGACAATCAAGCTAAATCTCAGGCTGAAGCCTCAATAAAAAAGGGGGCAGACCAAACACCATTCACACCAGGAAAGTCAACTATTGACACAACCGAGAAACAGTCATCCACCGATATCGGCAGCCCCATTCAAGCTATCACACCGATACAATCCAATAGAGGGAACCCTAGCACCGAAGTGGTATTCATAAAGGATATCATGCCTATTTCGATAGAAGAGATGCCCCCTTCCAACATATTATTTAGCAATAAGAGAAAGGTTGTAGTAAAAATAGGGATACATCAGAGGGAGGGTGTGCCTATCAATAGGCATAGAGTACTGTATGATGGACAGGCCCAAGAAGAAACAGATTTTGCTACAGACGTGGCAGATTCGTTAGGAGCCTTTTCCACTACAAACCAATTTTCGGTGGGAAACCTGAAGGAAAAGTTGAAGCAAAAGGATTTGTTGGTGAGCCAGTTGCAGGACAAAATAAAAAATGTAGAGCATGGAGTCATGAGCGATATGACTAAAGGCTTTGAGTAGATTAGATCCCATGACAAGAAGGAAATTCAATAGCTCAAGATCAACCTTGATGAGATGCAGAGAAATTCACACGCAAGCAAGGAATTGGTAAAACATTTGCAGGTGAAAATAATCCTGACCAAAAAAGAAGCAGTGGAT
Organism: Picea engelmannii; assembly: GCA_009831015.1. Classification (NCBI taxonomy): domain Eukaryota; kingdom Viridiplantae; phylum Streptophyta; class Pinopsida; order Pinales; family Pinaceae; genus Picea; species Picea engelmannii. The sequence goes on from ML782970.1 coordinate 291,717, forward strand.
ATATCAGCTTTCTAGGCCCAAGCTTTAGAGGTACACGAGAAGCTGGGATCAGCCTAGCGAAACCTTTTCACTAAAATAGAAGGCATTCAAGACTATTATCGATTGGCAGAACATTCTTTAGATAATATTTGCATAAAAGAGAAGGAGGTCACTGCAGCTAGAGTGACATTCCAGGAGGTTGTCATGTCATCAACAAAGGAGGAATTTTCCACAGCCACCAGATTGTCCCTCTCAGAACAAACCCAAGGAGATATAATACTTAATAACTGGGAGCCTAATATAGTTGAAAGTAAAAAATTTGCCAGGGAGGTGAAAAGAGCTTCTGAAGAAGCATTCTATGCTCTCGACAAAGAGTCATTGTACGTAGGAAGAGACAATATATCTGAGGCCCTAGGACAGATTGATATGGAAAAAAATCAATCTGATTTCAAAGCAAGTATGGAAGAAGCTTGGGTTGAAATTTTACAATTGAAGCAGGTTGACCTTACTCTGATGAATAAATGGATAGTCAACCCTAGCTTAAGACTACAGTCTCTATTTATAGAAGCTAGGAGGGTGGAAGATAAGCTACCTCATATAGAAGTTTTATACCTTTGAGGAAAATGATACCACAGAGCCCTCCAGGCTAGTGGTGCAATTTGTGGGCACATGTGTTTAGTGCATCGAGCAAGGGAAAGTCAGCACGTCTGGGAACAAATGATGCACAGTTCATGTTTAGAGACCAGTTGTTTTTTGAGCTAGAGTATGTGAAGAAAAAATGTCTCTGTCGGTATGGCAAAGAGACAGGGGAGATGCAAGTGAAGCGTTTCAAATTTCACATTTTGTAATTTTTACTATTCTAGAAATAAGGATAATTCCAACCGCATAGGGTTGAGAGACTTTTGTATAAATACATATTTCGAAGATTAAATGGAGGTTTCTTCTTGTTGTATTGTAACTAAGAAAACTCATCCTTTGTGAGTATTAATACAAGTGCAGATAGGGATTCCAAATTTTGTGCAGTTTGAGTTATGTGCTCCCATTGTATTCCATACTTCTAGTTTTCTTTATGTTACTCCTTGATAAGTGAGTGGTTGCAACTGAGTAAAACATCTACTGTAATCACATTTTATCAGTTATTTGATAAGCAAGCAGTTTTTCCTTTGTATTGGCTATTAGTAAATACAAGACCTAAAAGCTACTTGGATCACTGTATCTTATGTCCTTTCAAGGGTACATTTTACATTTTCTTCTACTATGAGCAAGTTAAGACTTATCTGTCATTGATACCTCATTTTGTTTAACAGTTTTGTAAGTTTTCCCCCATATATATTGATTTTATTAATTGACTCAGATGATGAAACACGACCTCTGGTATGTTCTTTTATTAATTTCATTTGAGGATTTACTCTTATATAATCAATGGAAGAAAAAGAACCTTCTAAAAAATTCATTAAATTCCTGATGCCTGACACTATTCGTTGAGCCTTAAGTTTAATCTCAGGAACAACATGGATGATGTGTTGTTGATAGGAAACAACAAGGAGTTATCTAGGATGTAAAACCCAGTTGTCCTCTAAACTTGACATGAAGGATCTTGGTGTTGTAAATTTCATTTTGGGCATGAAAATTAGAAGAGATCGAGAAAACAAGAAACTCTTGTTAAATCAGAGGAAATATGTCAAGACAATATTGTAGAGGTTTAATATGCAGGAATGCAAACCAGTCAGGGTCCTTACTCTTGTAGGTGTAAAGTTATATGCAAAGCAGTGTCCCAATAAATGAGAAGAGGAAGAGGACATGTTTCTTGTTCCATATGTGAGTTTTGTTGGTAGTTTGATGTATGCAATGGTCTGTAATAAACTAGACATTTCACATGCAGTGGGAGTTTTGAGCAGGTATATGTCAAAACCAAGGAAGGAGAATTGAACAATAGTAAACAGGGTTTTCATATATTTGCACGATGCTACTAGTTATGGATTGTTCTACCAAGGAAGACAAATATTGAACAAAGTGTCGTACATACATGGGTTTGTTGATGTTGTCTAGGCTAGAGATATGGATCGCAGAAGATATACAAGTGGGTATGTGTTTAACTTGTTTGGAGGAGCAATCAGTTGGATGAGCAAAAGACAGTTTGTGGTGGAACTCTCAACTACAAAAGTTGAATACATGGAATCCACTCATGTAAGTAAGGAATCAGTATGGTTACAAAGATTGTGTTCAAGTATTGGGTTGGTACAACAAGCTGTAAGGATAGATTGTTATAGTCAAAGTGAAATATTCCCGACGAAGAACCCAACTTATCATTCAAAGACAAAGCATATTGATGTTCAATATCAGTTTGTGAGAGACATAGTTGAAGACAAGAAAGTGTTGTTGATGAAGGTGGACACTTTGGATAATTTTCCAGATTGATTAACAAAATATATGAGCACTAAGAAGTTCTCTTGGTGTAGAGGATCTATGGGTATTTATTCCCTAGATTGTTGACTAAGTAACCTCGAAACCCCTTGTATGCAAAGAAAACAAGTGGGAGAATGTTGGGTATGTGTTATATTCTTTGCAATATTGGTCCCATGTACTATACACTAATATGGGAGCCTCAGGGGGTGGGCGGCGGGGGATAGGACACAAATTTTTGGCGGTTTTTTTTGTGTTTGTTTTTGGTGTTTTTTTGCATCCATTTTTGGCAATGTTTCAGCACATCGTTTTCACCAATGGTTTTCTAATTCCAATTAAAGAATTAGGGTTGTTGACTAATTTGGGTGAATGGATTAGGGGTTTGGATGCATCGAGATCCTATATGTATATTGTATTGTAAACAATGAAGAAGATGATGAATAAAATATTAGAGGTGCGACTCTAAATAGGTTGTTGGTTTTCCCGATTTGGGTTTCCAGGGTAAAATCTTTGTGTAATGTGTGTGTGTGTGTACCATTGTATATTTTCTATTTTTATTAAGAATTTTTTTACAATAATTAATTGTACAAGGTTAAAATCTACATATATGTCATTACTCAAACAAAATTGAATCTTGGATGGCTAGCATGGCATGTCTAGAGACCTAATCATGCTCTTTACATCGATCAACAATGGTGGAGGGGAAGGTAAATAAATAATACGAGATGGTTATGACATTTCAAGAGACCTAATTATATATGCTCTTAATACCAATCCATGATGGTGGATAGAAACTCATATGAATTATGTGCACTTGACAAGAAAAATTTCATATCAAACACACTTCTTGAGTTGCGACATGGTAAAGTTGGCATGGAATGTATTGATCAAGGTTATTTTTTACTTTATATCTTATATCAATGAAAATATTTTCATTCTTGAATCATGGCTATTCTAAGGTGGTAAGAGTCAAACCAGAGAAATATAAGATGGTTAATTCAACATGGGATAATTCATTAGTGTACTCATATCATGGCCAACCTTAGCATCGAGCAAACAAATATTGTTATATACACTGAAAAAACTAGTGCAACCATCATTACCAAAGCTAATGCTATTATAGATGACTTGAGTGTCGACTTCAACAACATGGTGCTAAATATGGAGCAAACATTGGAAACCATAAGAAACATCACATGGAAACCATAATTTTTGAGCATGTGGAGGGGTGGTCATTTTCTTATCCAAGCCACTCATTTTGAGGAAAGTTAGAAACCCCAATTTTGTTATGTTCTCACTCTTCTTCTTTTTCTATGGGTGTGATTGCAATTTTAGGACTGACTTATTTAAAGAAAGTAAGGTTGTGACCAATACCCCTCCTTATATGTTCTTTTTTGTTTTATTTTTCCCATATGCTCCCTTGTTCTCTCGTTGCCTCCGCCTAGTTTGTCTCCTTTGTTTCCTATTTCCATTTTGTTTGGCATCCCCTAGAAACATCACTTGGAAACCAAAAGTTTTCATCCCATGGAGGGAAAATTGTCCTCTTATCTAATCCACTCATCTCAATGAAATTTGGAAACCCCAAATTCATTTGGGTTGTACACTCATCTTCCTTGTGCATGGTATGGATTATTAGTTTAGGCATGGCTTGTCTCAAAAAAGTAATTCTCTGACCAATA